>JAODLI010000017.1:1272022-1295529 GCA_027575585.1 Percopsis omiscomaycus
CCACCCCCCTGCCGCCGCCTTCCCGCTCTGTAATCTTTTTTCTTTCTTCAAGCCCCCGCCATTTCATCTTCTTAGTTTTATCTTTTTTTGCTCAAGCTCGTGGAGTTCAGCATCCTGTAAAATAACACCCAATTTATTGCCCTAATCTCCGTGAAAGTACGCCGCCTCGCACGGGGTGAACTGTAAACACCCCGGGTTTGAAGTACTGACGAGAAGTAGTGGCGAGATCACCTGCACATGCGCCTGCGCCTGCACATGCTTGCTAAAAGGTGGAAAGACATTCCGAATAACCTAGTCTGATTTGTGGAACTCACAGTTGTGTCTGTTATAGGTAACATCTCCAAAATATCCGCCAAACAATGACCTTTTAAACTGAACGTTCCTTGTAGCTGTAGCCATTAAGAGCTACTGTCCTTTGTAGGTGCAGGCGAGAGTATGCGTGGAAGACACGGGCAGGCGTGGGAGCAGTGAACGCACAAAGCGTATTTTAATGAAAACCAAAAACACACAGCGTAGATGTGCAACATGTGCAACAGAAACAATGACTGACAGCGCCTAGTGTTTAAATATTGGCCCACAAAGAGTCAATGAGCCGGGACGGGAGGTAGGCCTACAGGGCGTGCCACCCAATCCAATCGTGACATCCTTACACAATTTAAAAAGCCTGACTTGATTTTATATCTCTAATTCTCATCCTTAATTAATGACCTTACTTGCTTATCGTCTTTTCTGTGGAGGGCTCGAAGTCTAAACGTTTTGTTCCAAACTACGCCATATTGTTTGGACGTGAAGAAAGGAGCATCATTTGTATAACATAAGGCCTGATGACATGCTGTTTTCATTATTCTAACAGAATGTTGTTTGCTTACGATGACTGGTGTATGACCTATTCAGCTACTGGCAAACATACTTTTTTAAAAATAAAAATGATTTGACATCTTAACTACATACTGCCCCCCCTGGCCAATAATGTATTTGCAGGATCTAACAAACCGCTTCCTCAGATGGCCACGATTGTCTTTTGGCAAAAGGGATTCGGCTACTCAAGCTGCGATCCCTGTTTAACCATAATTGCTTGCATGCAATTGTACACCAACACCATACATCTTGCCTTTGCAACGCCCCCTTGCAACAGCATGACTTCATCCCAGTCTCCCAGTGCGTTTTTTTCACGCTGTGGAACAGTATAAGTAAGTACAGTATATACAGCAGAGTGTTGTAGTTGTAGCCCCCCCTGTTGGCTACCTCTGACCCCCCGCTACCTCTACGTCTTTGTTTCACGGCTGACAGAAGGAGTGCCAGAGCTCCTCCAGCCCGGGTGATTTATGACCGGCAGCTGCTCTTGCAGCCCACGACCCGCACAGCTGGGTGTCAGATGTGGCCTCCCTGTAAGCAGAAACTTAACTGGCAACCCCGACTTCAGTCAAGGGGCAGAGAGGGAGAGGGAGAGAGAGAGAGAGAGAGGGGGGGGGGAGGGAGAGGGGGAGAGAGAGAGAGAGATGAAGAGAGGACCAAGTGGGAGGATGATGGAGTGGTGATGGATGGAGGGAAAAAGAAACTAGGCTTTGAAAATAAGAGAAATGAGGGGAGGGAGAAGTTTATGAGGAGGAAGAAATAGTGCGACAGGAGAAAAGCTCTAAAATGACGACAAGAAAGTATGAAACTAGATGTGCGAGAGGGGTCAAAACAGTAAGAAAAACAGACTCATAGTATAAATTAACTATATTTGTATGGAACATTTAAATAAAGGGTTTACAAAGGGCTTAACAATACAGGTAAAATAAAAAAGACATTTTTAAACTGTAAAGTGAAGTAAAAATTAGTACAAGGTGAGTACAAGAAACATAAAGTGAAATAAGATTGACACTATTAGACAAGTCCACAAAAGTACAAAAAATAAAATAAAATGAAATATAAAATATAAAATGGAAAAAATCAAATAAAAGTTTGCTTTAAAAGGTGATTTAAGAGATGATACAGATTTTTCTAGCCTTATCAGCGCTATTGATTTTGAATGCTTCGGCTAGGGGCTGCATTGATCTCCGCCAGAGTTGAGAAAGCAAAATGTTTGGATTATTTCATAAGCCAATTAGCTGGAAGGAGTGTTCTGTCCCTCCGCGCTTATTGACCCAGAGTCTGTGGCCACAGCATTATTGTCTGGGGGGGCGCCCTATAAAAGATCAATAGCAGGCGTGTGATTGGATTATGGGCTAATCAATGCATTGTACTAATATATCAACAGAGTGATTACGGGGCCGTGGCCAATAGGAGGCCTCAGAGAGCTGTATTGACATCACACTCCTGCTGGGGACACTGGTCGTGCTCACAAGGAAGGCGCGTGTCTTTAATTAGGTGTGTGTGTGTGTGTGTGCAGATATGTATGTAGTGTGTGTGCGCATGTATGTGGATTTCTGTTTCGTGTGTGCGTGTGTGTGTGCGTCTGCCACAGATGATGGGTTGATTTTTCCTGATTCCCCAAGCAGCTGAGGAACAGCACTACCAGATGGTGTAAAATGGCTTGCCTGGGAGAGTCCATCATTAGATCCCCGCTGTAACATTGTGACAAAGCTCCATTCTAACACTGGGCCTTAACATATGTGAATATCGCATCAATGCCGACTTTCAGAGAAGGCCGTTGTCCATGCTATGTGTCCCAGCAGTCCTCTTTGTTAAAGCCCAGGCGTAATCTTGTTTATATCTCGTTTCTGTTGTCTGCTTGTTTTGTAGGCCTATAAGATTATAACTGATACGAACAATGTGAGTGTTACATTTTAAAATTGTATTCCTTTGAGAAAGATTTCTGTTACCTAATCTTCTTGTACAAATATTTGTTCACATGATGCTGATAAATTGTGTTATTGTAAGTCACAACAGCTGCTAATAATTGTAATAGTATTTATCGGTGAGTTTTTGTTTCCTGGCAAAAGACATGTTGTTACACAAATGTGGCATTGTACAAACACAAGTGTCTCATTTTCGAATTAAGAAGCTTTTTATGTGTAGACAATCACTGCTAGCTTAAAAAGGTGGCTAAACTTTGAGAGCACAGAGAGAACGGACAGCGTGAGACAGACGGCTGTAAAGTTGTCTATTGTCTGCCAGATTGAGAGGAGAAACGTGACAGGCAGGCTAATCTTGTTAGTCACTTACCACCACAATGCCTTAAAGTAGCGGTGTAATGATGGTGATGAACCTTTTCAGAAGTAATTACCTGTGTTTATCAACACTCGCTAGACCATTTGCCATAATTGAGTGAGTGACGGACACCGATTTGGTCTCTGCAGTTTGCAATTTCCATCATTTGCAGTGTTTAAAAAATTAGCTTAAGCCGCACTGCTGTCTGCGTGTGACAAAAATTATTTGAATCATTGTCTCTCACACTTGTCTTGACTGAAGTGAGAGGAGGTATTCTGTGTGGGCTAGTTAACCCACCATTGTTTTCGCAGACAAAAAGAGATATCAGTAAACATTTAAGGACATTAAATCCTTTGTAAGGTGTCCTTTTGTTTGACTTCTTCTTAGCTGCTTGGTCCTGTGTCTGTAGCGCAAATATGAAGCAGAGACATCATTTTGTTTCTGAGACTAAGGCAGAAGACCCGGTAAAGTTGCTGTTTGCTAAAGAGTTTAGTGGGCTTTGCATGAATAAAGCTTAATGATCCTTTACTGGACAGGCAGAGAAGCTAAATCTATTGCTGCTGATCTTAACCATCTGGGTGGTAAATTAACAGATTAAATTAATCAAACAAATATTAATGTTGGAGTTTTATTCTGAAATGATTGTTTTGCGATATGAAAGTTAGTTAAGTTATTAAAACAGGAAAAACGAATTGGACTAAACAAATTACTATTTAATAATCCTAGAAATTCACACTGAAAAGCTAGGAGGTATAATATTATATAATATAAAAAACAGTGCATGTCAGGTGCCATTTTCATCATCTTTCTCAATGGAAGACTGTCCGAGCTTGATTATTGAGATATATGTTTTGCTTATTTGTGAGCGCAACATAAGTAATTTCATGCAGTACATGGCTCCAGTGACTCCTTATCTGTATCTATATGCTAAACCCTGGTCTTCTTTCACATGGCATGAACACCAGAGGCTTTGCTATCATCCTGGGGCTTTTGATGCCTGCCCCTCACTGCTGCCGCCCGTCCGCACGGCTGTTTAAGTGTCCATTTAAAAGCCGTCTCCGTCCCAAAGGGGCCTGTCTTTTACCCATCAGCCCCGTGGATAGCGCTAATCACCGCACAAAGGCGGGAGAGCGCGCCGTGCGCTCGTTAGCCGACCACCCCCCAATCTTCTGCCACGTCGCCCCCCCCCCTTTGACATCCACACGGGTACTTAATTCCCTCTATTATGTCCTTATGTTTCTATAGCCTGCTAATGAGATAAGAAAGGAGACTATCAGGATGTCCATTGATGCGGCTGGTGTGGGCCGCGTGGTGAGTGTGCGTGAATGCATGTGCGGGTGCGCTGAGCCATCTGCTGATCACAGGGAACATAGTGTGTAATAACGGAATCGTGACCGTGGCCCCCAAGGCGGGGGGGCCTTGTATTCATGGGGGTTTTAAAGGCAGCCATCCAGCACTGAGCGGACACTCGCCCCCCTCCCACTCACTCCCACCTGAGGCATGGGCCTCCGACTTCATGTTGCCAGGGGTGACGGGCTCCGTCAGGGTCAGAGGTTCTTGTCGGAGGTGAGGTTCAGAGCACGGGCCCATCTGATAGGACCATCTGGACGTGTGACCTGACATAATTAGTTATTAATTCCTGCTGGGGGGTTGTAGGAGGTGGTGGTGGTCTCACATAAGTTAGCGCTCTTACCGCTGCTGCTGCTGTTGCTACTAGGGTAATGGACGAAAACGTTAAATCTTAATAAACAGTGTGTTTATATTGTTTATAATGCTTAAAAAACTAATACAGCAACCCTCCCATATCCACGTCTTGTAAGCTTCCATTTCATTTGCTGAGCTAAATAAAGGACAATTTCCACATCATCACGAATGTAACTGATGGTTTAATCCAAGTCCTTCCTGAAGGTTCTGCTGCTGGCTTCATCCCTTTGCTCATTGCACGCGACAGTGTTGGGTACGCGTCGCTGGAGGACACAAGGCTGGTGGTACAGTATCAACGCCAAGACCCCCCTCCTGCTACCGTGTTCCGCTCCTGCAGGGGAATCTCCTCATTGGCATGCAGGAGGCGACATAGCTCCCTGGATCACTGGGACCCTCTCCCCGGGGACTCTCTCCTAACGCCTTACCTTCTCTCTTTCTCTCTCTCTCTCTCTTTCTCCTTGCTCTTGCTTTCTACTTAACTGTCTCTCGGTGCCTCTTTCTCTCACAGCTGCCACACGAATATCTGCCCGCTATGAGAAGGAGGGCAGGGAATAGCGAGTAGAGAACTGCGCACCAGATGCACCACTTTACAAACAGAATATTTCCAAAAGCAGCAGCTGAAAGGCCTCTCACAAGAGGCATTGATTCTGTCTTAATCATGGCAGTAATTTCGGTAGGGTATGGTTGTCAATACACTGGGGGATTCATCTCCTTACTGTGTCTTTACAAAGTCTTTTAGTGATGGTAGGAAAGCACTTATTACCCTCTGCAAATTTGCGAGTTCATAGCCAGCTCTCAAAAAAACAAAATGTTCGCAAAGAAATGCAATACATCCAACAGCATTCATATGGAGTGATAATGCAAGATCCATTGTGACATCATCAAACGGCGCCATAAGGAGCTCTTGGCAATGTAACAAGCTGTTTACAAAAAGGAGCTAAGAAACAAGCGGGACAAACAAATAAAACTTTGCAGCCAGCGCTGGAGAAAGCGTAGCGCAGAGCCACAGAGCATACAGCGCGAGGCAAGAGGGGCTGGAGAAGCCAGCGATCCCGGGCTCTGTGGATTTGGCAGGAGTGAAAGTAGAGGGAAGCACGCTGATACCAGCTAGGCTCAAGCTGTGTACAAATCAAGCGTGAAATCGGGAACAAAGGGATTCGCAGGATTGAGGAGCATTAGATTCACACTGTCTGAGCCATGGTGCATGTAAATGTGTGTGTGTGCGTGTGTGTGTGTGTGTGTGTGTGTGTGTGTGTGTGTGTGTGTGTGTGTCTGTGTGTGTGTGTGTAGGATTGTTTATGTAGTCCTTCTAATAGCCTTGTGCTGAGGGGATTTGTGCTATGGGGTTTTAGTTCTGGTTTTTCCTATGTTTTGCAAAAATGATAATTGGATTTTGATTTTTAGGAGCCTTATCAGGAATATTTAAAATGAGATTACATGGACAATGACACCATGAATCTGAATCTGTGAGATTTATTCTATATTATTTGTTGCCCTGAAACCCTTCCAGGCATTTTGTGACATAGCGAGAAATTGTGGAAAACCAAACATAAATGTTTAGGTTCCTACAACTGGTACAATGATTTTGCAACTATCATTTAACATTGACTGATTTATGTGTAAGGTCACAAACCAGGCAGTATGTGCTTTGAACATGGTAGATACATAAATATATGCACCAATTGCTGTATACAATATATTGTTAGTGGGTTAGTGAGTGTAATGGGAATTAGATTGAACTGGATTATGGTAAGTAAAAGGGTTACATTTTACATTCCATTTACTCTAAACTCTTGTATTTTAACTAAATATTTTTAGACTTTCAGCAGACCTTTTAGTCCTGCTCACCCCCGCGATAATTACCACAATGACAATGTCTGTGGTGACCAATCAGAAACTGGTGTCGGCTACCAGGCAGCAGTTTCTGCCACTCTACTGTACCACAATGTCTCACGCCACGCTGTTGGTTTCATTAGGGCTTTTCCTTAAGAAAGGTTACTCTAATAGCTTTAACATGGTAGTAAATAGTAGCACAAATATACAATTATAAATGAATTGCTTCTAGCGAAAAACACTATTTACATTATATTATGTAGTGTAGGAAATTAAATTACTTCCATATTTGTTTTCAGTTTGAAGAACAAAATACGTATGAAGTAATCAGATTACATTCTAAATTGTGATTATACAAGTGGATAGTAGTGACTCAACTCTAGAGGACTGTGTTTTCCTTCTTTAAATTTTCCCATCTGTGGGGCTGAGTAAAAAATAAACCTTATTTCCTTTGGCCTTAATAGAGTGTCATTCAGACCTGCTATGAGCCTCCTCAGCCAATCAGATTTCCCGGTCGTGACCTCAATATCCTGGTCCACCCAATCAGAACGTCTAAATGGGTTTAGGTGCACTGAGGTATGACATGGAGTCTGGAGAGGTGTCACTAAAACTGGTTGAATGGTTTTCCTAATTCCTGGAGTTGCGTTACACCATCAAATGTAATTGTGTTGTATGTTTATCTAGGCAGAAATACTTCCTGTCTTGTACTTTTGTACATTTTTGAGGAAAAATTACAATATGTACGGTGTTTAGATGGGACACTGTCATTCAACTCCCAGACCAACATTATTAGATGTTTTAAGATAGATTCCTAAATATGCACCATAGCTCACAGGTGCCATTAACAACATGATGAAATATGTTCCTCATGCATTGTTCTTCACCAAGCGTCAGGTGGAATTAGGAAGGCGCCACTGGAGAAGGACTTTAATTAATCTGTGAATATGCAGTTTCTCCCTCCCTTTATCCCTGGCCTGAAATCAATCAAGTGGACAGTTTGGGTTAATGTGAGCCTCCCCACCTGCACGCCCACATCCTGTGGCTTGTGAGGTTAAGAAACAGTTGGTCTTTTTCTATCGCACTCCACAGAGGGGAAAAACCCTGCCATTTCTGTCCTGCGACTCTAGCTTGGATCTGTATCGCTCAATGTACAATAGGCATATTTTTTAAAAATAAATTAAAATACTGGTCATTTCATGGATGGAGAGAGAGAGAGAGAAAGAGGGCTTTGATTGTCCCAGCCTTCATATTTTCCTAACTACTTTGGAAGTAGTAGTGGGAAAAATGTACACTGTACAAAATGTACAAATGTAAAATACACTATTCTTTTCCATCCCTCCAGGCCTTGAGTGTTTGTAAACATACTAGAGCTATTATACACACGTTTTCTATGTGCTTTGGTGTTCACCTCCCGCTCTACAAACACCTCCGCTTTGGCGCACAACACCGCCACATCCAAGCCCGATTCCAGAAGCCCTCTGACTCTGAGGGGATTTAATAGTTTCTTTCTATGACTGGTGTGAGACGAGGAGGATTTGGAGCCGGAGTGGAGGTGGGGGGTGGGGGGTTTGGGGGGTATCCAAGCCTGCTAAGTCTGGGCAATAGGCCCAGTGTTGTAGCTGGCTCTACATGTGAATGGCCTTAGGCTACATCAGGCAAAAGGGCCCACATTAGAATAAAAAAAAACACATAGGGGTGTTATTATTGAAGAATCTCAGCTACAAACACTTACACAAGCCTACTTAAAGACACAAACACAAACACACACACACACACACACACACACACACACACTTACAGACACACAAACACACTTAAACACACACGTACGCACCGTTGGAGACACAAGCACAAACACACACACACACACACACACACACACTTACAGACACACAAACACTTAAACACACACGCACCGTTGGAGACACACAAATGCCCTCTTAGAAACATACAAACATGTGCACATCCCCTCTCAAACACACATATATGAAAACACACGCACACACACACACACACATTCAAAGATAGACACACTTAGAAACACACTAACACACACACACTTACAAACACACACACACACGCACACTCTTTCTAAGCCCCGGTGATGTCAACAACGCAGCAGTGTAATAGCTCTGCCTCCTGGACTGACAGCAGTGGTAATATCTGGCAGGCCATCAGATAGACCTGTCGGCAGTGACTGATGGAAGCTCTGCATCGGACCCCCAGACGGCATCCAGGACCCCTCGCTCAGCCCAGACAGGCTCGGGCCAGCAGGCCGACTACATCTGAATAACTTACGTACATTAAAATACACGACAGCAAAATTACCTCTGAGTGGAGGTCAGCGGTTAAATGTGCAAAACTGCTCCAAACAGCAGAAGCATGTGCCAGTACAGCTGCCACTAATGAGATTCAAACTGTATGGATCTTGGAAAGTGTTAGCTTGCTTTGAGTTGTTTAGCAACGTGGAGTACACTGAATGATTTGATTATTTAATGCCAACTCTCCATATTTTTCTTTTGTATTTTCTTTTAATTTGGTTTCAAGGTATTCATGCTGTGAACTCCTCTCAGTAATGAGGTGATACGTTTTTGTTTATTATAAAAAATAAAAACACCAGCACACCTGTTGTGAAATGTTTTGATTTCAGCTGTATTTAGATCAAAAGCAGTTGTTTCCAATTAATAAATAGTCTTCTGGCTTGCCCAGAAGCTCATTGTGTGATGATATATACATTATAAATTAATTTAGAGACACTTAAACATTCAACATGAATTTTAGAATAGGGTAAATAAAATTAACTAACCTGACAAAATTTCACATGAAATCTGGATCAATACTGGAGTAAAAAAAAAGGTTGTTTCTTGTAGAATAATTTTGCATGCAGAGTTTGTTTTTGTATTTCAGACTCTGCATGTGCTTAAAGCTTAAGTGAAATGAAAAAAAGGATTATGTGTTATTTTATGTGAGCCACCCTGTTCCAGATGTGAGTTAATATATTCAATGACTTTTTTGCATTATAGGACTAAAGACATTTAGAATATTAAACTCAGTACGGTCTTCTTAGATACATTTTACATAACAAATGTTTCTGTTTTTCTTCTTGTTTTTCTTTCACCTAATTTGCCATCCAATCTGGACACGGTTAAAACAGGTAATCCCACCAGTAAATCTCCTACTTGGACAGGAATAATGACAACACGCACAGAAAACGACAAGCTGATTACCCAAATAGGCCCACTGACCAACAAATACCAGAAAATCCGTTTTGCATGGGGAAGTGTGTACATTTCCCATGTTGGAACTTTTACGTGTCAAGCGTTGTGCTCCGCGCAATTGGTTCTCAGGTGAAAGGGGGCAACGGAACGACTCATTTTCTTAGAACCCTTGGGAAATCGTGTCCAGGACACATTAACTCAGAAAGCTGATGGAGCATGGCATAGCTGGGACAGAAACACAGGTTTGATGTTTAACCACACTAAATCCTACGTAGCCTTCACAAGAGAACTGAAAGCAGCCTACTTCCTTATTAAAGCAACATAGCATGTTACTCCTGCAATGGAGTGGGACTTTCGTCGGCTGCTATATCAACGGTACATCGGCAGATAAGTCTCATATGAATGTAGTCCTTTTAAAATAGAAAAGAGGTATGTATGATACATATGCCTGATAAAGAGCAGTTGTTGTCGACACTTTGTTGGGTGGGCGGGGGCATAAACCCTGTGTGCCGATATTGGTCCACTTTCTTCATTTCTGTTTTGAACAAAGACGTACGTTCGGCACGCTGCATGTGTCCTCGTTCAGAAAAAGGCGCCTGCATCGGGGCGTGGTCAGCTCCCGTTGGTGATGATGACAGAGGTGGCCTTGTGTCCCTGCATCTGCTCCGCCTGCATCCTCATGTGCGAGGCCACGTCGTACTGGGCGCCCGCGCAGCCCAGGCCGGAGTATCCCCGCAGGCTGTCGGCGTCATACAGGTGCTCCAGGGAGTAGCCGGTCAGAGTGGCGTAGGCCGCCGGCCTGTCCGGGGGCTGCCTCTCCTGGGCTGGGTAGACCAGCGGGCTCCCCTGGGGGTGGGGGGAGAGGTCCGACTGCATGAAGTCTTTGGTGAGCGGGAGGCCCGCCCGGGGGACGCCGTCGGAGCTGGGGCTGCTGAGGCGGGACAGGGAGGCGGGACTGTTGGCTGTGGCGGCGGCGTCGTCGCCGCGGTCGTTGTCGTGGCGACCCTGCGCGTCGCCGCTGTCCCTGTGGCGGAGGCGCTTGGAGCCCGGGTCGACGCCGGGGCCCCGGCACACCACGCCGGGCTGCGGCAGGGGCAGGGAGGAGGCGAAGCAGGGGCTGTGGGCCCTGGTCAGGCCGGAGGCGTCCAGGGACCCCTTGTGCTGCTGCTGCTGCTGCTGCAGGCGGCTCTCCTCCTCCTTGATCATCTGCTGCGTGGCGCGGATCAGCGTCTCCATCTTGCTGGGCTCGTGAGGGCTGGACCGGAAGTGGTCGCCGTGGTAGCGCTCCCCGGAATCGCTCGTCGAGCCCCCTCCGTCAGGGGAGCTCACGACGCTCTCCTCGTCCCAGTGGCCACGCCCTGGTGGCAGAGTTCAACAGCAAAATTACAAAAAATACAAATACAAAAATTAACAGCGTGTACGACTTCAAGTATTGCCATATTGTTTTAGTTTAACAGCTCTCGTTCTCAGCGGGGTGTTTGTGGTGTGTACATGCATAATATTTGAGCAGTCCATTCGTCCTCCTTCCCCAATAAATATGTACTACCCCTTTAATGAGATTGTGTTGATGGTCTAATCTATCCTTTGTCTGTTTGTGCGTGTGTGTGTGTGTGTGTGTGTGTGTGTGTGTGTGTGATGTAGTTTAGCAATGCTAGCACAAACTCCATTCTGTCGCCTCATGCATCTTAAGTGACAGCTGCTAAAGGCTATTATTTGGGTCTCGTTAGCAACTCGGACCTGTTGCGCATATAGAAACATGGTGATCCCTGTTAGAGTTGCGTGTCTTGTCAGCAGCATGGTCGGGTCTGTGTGTGTGTGTGAGTGTGTGTGTGTGTGTGTGTGTGTGTGTGTGTGTGTGTGGCGGGGGCGGGGGGTTGTTCTCTTTGTTTGAGCACGTGAAATCGCGGAAATAACTTTGTGCAATTTTTGTGCACAACAGATGGTGCCAATTGGCACACTGGCGAAGTGAGGGCGTAAACAATTTAGCATGTCTGATAGTAGCATTTGGAGAAACAGCTACCAAGAGAGGCAAGTCCCGAGCTATTTTCGGCAGCAGATGGCTGCCGTCTCGACCCTAGAGCCTCACCGTGGAGGGCGCCGTGGTAGGCTGCGATATCGTAGCCCTCGCCGTTCTCTGCCGCGGCCTTCGGCAGCGCGAGGACCGAGCGCGTGGCGTCCCACCACGCCTCGCGGCCCGGCTGGGGGTTCCCCAGGAAGTAGCGGCCGCCCTGGCAGCGGACGTGGGGGTGCGCCTGGCCGTGGGCGAAGTCCTCCTCCGCCAGGCCCAGGCCGTAGCAGAGCGCGCCCGGGTCCGGGTACAGCCGGTAGGCGCAGGACGCTTCCGCCGGCTCCCCGTGGTCCAGCAGCTGGGGGGACGCGGAGTCGGTCAGCGGGCTCCCTCCCCACTGGCTGTCCTGGTCTGACTCGGAGCGCTCCGGGTTGAATGCTGAAAACTGTCAGGGACAGAATCCTCAGATTTGCTTTTTTTTTTTTTTTGAATTTGGGGATTATGAAACCGACTGGGTCAGCATTGTAGAGGGGTGTCGGGTTAATGCTCTGTTTTATTACCTGGGGGTACGGCGACACTCTGGTTTTGGCCTTGGCGGGAGTCAGGCGGGACTTGGGGGTCTTCCTGTCCTCGGTGTGTGCGTTGGCGTAGGGGAACACTGGCTTGCTGGGGCTCATTTGGTCCAAGGACAACTGCATTCCCTTATATTCAGTATCCCTAAACATAAATACAAGCTCATTAACAACAAATGTACATATGCAGTATATATGTTCTTGATGTTTCTATAGGGTTGGGGCTTGTTTAGTATGCTCTCCTTTCTTTACACAGTAGTTTACACATTCACACCTGTTAGTCTGCAATACAACTTCAGTCTTTTTCTGGTTACTGATTAGTTCAACTGGGGCAATTGATGGTTAAACGTCTTGCTAGGATATAGAAAGGAAGTGCACAGGTTTTCCTAGCAATTTGAATCCCTTTCTACATCTGAGGCTAATATTGCTCCCAGTATGCCTTAAAGATCCTTGTTTTTCATCTGAGTACCGTAGTAATGGTCAGGCAGTACCTCATATTTACCTATTACGCAGCAGACGGCTAGGTCAATATTAAATAAAGATAGCTAAACAGACGTGGTTCACAAACAGTCTCTTGTTACTCGGCGGAAGTGAGGACTATGAGAGGTAAAAAACAACAATGAAAGATAAGCTAAAGAGACTTTAGTTGTCCCACTTCTCAACTGCTGGAGTACATGAGTTAAAATAACAGACGCCTTAGGGAAAGTTAATCATTCTCTGCTTTTGGACAAGCACTGCCAGAACATGGCATTTGCCTCTACCCCTTCCATTGTATTGAATCTTAGTCTGAATGTAAGTGCTCTCAATGAACATAAATAAATTCTTTTTGACCAATTGACGGATTGTACTAAATCTACCACATGTATATGTAGGCTACTGTACATACAGTGTGACCCAACACTGACAAGTGACCCCACTGTTGTAAGGCAGTAGCTTAACCCTAAATGAGTGTCGCCGTCGAGAGAGTGAAAAGGCTCCCATGTCAAGCGCTCAGCAAACACAGCCCTATTCTTAGCTTATCACAGCAACAGTAGCCTATATGTAATAGCAGCTGCTGGCATTTTAAACCCACACCGGCCCATCCCTGACCCCACACAGCCCGCCTCTTTTAATGTGACTCTAAATATGACCTCTTTATGTTTGGATAGCCGGTTCACGGCAGGCACATTATTTGCTCCTGCAGGTATAGCCGAGACAGGTTCTGCATCCTTGCTGTGACCCTGGGTGACTCTACATCTGAGCCAATACGGCCGGGCCTTTGTGCAAACTCGAGCTGCGTTAGTGGAATTCCACCTCCGGGTCAATGTCAGACCAGCTTGTGGCTGAAATACGCCAGCAGCCATCAATCGTGATTGATATTTGATGCAATCTGCTTGGATCACAATGTTTTTGAGGCAAGCTGATGGAATTGCGCGACCTGTCTGATCAACGCGTGTATTTAGGCTTGTTTATGATTTGTGATGTCTTGTTTATCCTCATGTTATTAAAGGAATCCATTTGTAGAGTGCGCACATATCCCTGTATGACTTATAGGCACTCACACAAATATAATACACACACACACACATAAATAGGGGCAGGGGCAGACATGTATGCAATCACATAGTGTACTCACACTAGTGTGCACACGTACAATATACACACCCAGAAAAACATGTAATTACGCCAAACCTAACAAGTCAAATCCAACAGGGGACGGCTATGAGATAGCTATTGATTGCCAGTTCTCTCCTTTATCGAGTTTTCTTTCCTTAGACTGCAGATCGATGGTGACAGTAGAGGTTTTTTTTTTCTTCGGTGTTGAACACAGATGTTTGTTTTGTTGTCTCTAGGGGGCCTTAGTGGGCCTTGTGCTCTCATAACACGCGGCTAATCTGAAAAAAAGCTGCAGGATTTGGAGAATTGGTGGAGAAAGGCTATAGCGGTGTGGAGCTTTCCGAGAAACAGGGATCTCTGGTGTCACCGAGGCCAGAGCGAGCTTCAAGCACGGACCACACAACAGCAGTATGATACGATTTCACTTAATCTAAATGAATGTAGTCTGCTGATCTGAATCATAGTTGTAACTTGGCTCAAAGGACTACCTTTCACTGGCTGCCTGAAATTCTTTCATGACACTTGTTTTTCCTTTTTTGTTGCTTCATAGAAAAATAATATGAATAAAATCACCTAAAATATATATTTTTATATATTTTCATTCAAATGTAGTCCAATCTTGTCCCTCCGTATGTGGTACAGTTAAATGTATTCAGATAGTATCACAATATTTTCAGGCCATATGTGCCTTTGGACACAATGGTTTTCTGACACACCTCGGCATTGGTGACATTATTGTTGACATTATTCTAAGAGAATGTTATCTGCTTGCAAAAACTGGTGGTTAACCAGTTCAACTGTCGACAAATGTACTAATTGTAAGTCGCTTTGGATAAAAGGGTCTGCTAAATGCTGTAAATGTGACATTTTCCTTCCAGACTTACGTCAGAACATAGTTGACGCTCACGATGCAGTGCGGCCGGGAGGAGCGGCTATTGTGGACGATGGTGGCGTAACTCTGGACCCACACCCAGCCTCCGTGCTTGGCCAGGAAGCGATAGTACTTGGTGGTAACCTGTCCCTTCACCAGCACTGGAAGAACGGAAGACGCTTCAGTGATGTGGATCAAATGAATCGCATTCAGGCTACTTTAAATGTCTTGGTGGGGTGTGGGTATGGTGTGTGTGTGTGTGTGTGTGTGTGTGTGTGTGTGTGTGTGTGTGTGTGTGTGTGTGTGTTAGTGTGCATGTTTGTGTGTGTTATTTGTGTGCCATTTTATGTGATGATTTACCTGCAGTTCAGTTTATACATAGGTGTTACTATCTGGCAAGGGTCCTCCTTTAAAAAATAGCTTTAGATACAAAAAATAACCTAGTGCGACTGTAACAGGCCAGGCTTGTACTCACAGAGGTGGTGTGCGCAGCGCAGGTGAAAGGTGTCACAGCTGTGCACGTGGTGGTACAGGGTCTTCTCTATCAAGTCCTGCGGCTCATAGCCAGTCAGCTCAGCTACCCTGGGTGTGGAGAATAGAATGACTCAGCAATTTTTTTTATGTATTTCTTAAGAAGCAAGAAGCAGTAGTTGAAGACAACCATATCATTGGTTAATTATTGTGTGGGAAATGGCTTTAGCATTAAATTGTTTTCCCAAAGACCCCCCCCCCCCCCCCACACACACACACACACCCCTTTTTAAAATGACTTACAGACTGCTTGGATGTCCATAAATAGCATAACGCCTATAATGACCAAGTATTTGCTCTTGATATTGAACTAAATAAATATATTAATAATAACAATAATCTTAAAATCTTAAACTATTGTAATAAAAACTAAATACATTAAAGCAAATTATGTAATGAAAATATGAATAGGCTTGCTGTTTACCTGGAGTCCAGGAAGATGAGTTTCATGTCCAGACTGGCTCTAAACATGAACATGTTGCTGTGCAGTTTGATCTCCGTCACGGCGCTGGGGGGCAGTGAGTGGCCCACCGCCACCAGACCCACGTTCTGGTAGCAGCCCTCAAAAGGCGACATGTCCAAACTGTACTGACGGATCTTCAGGTAGCCACTGCAGTGGATCACCTAGTGGAAATAAAAACATAATACATAAAATGCAGTTAAAAAAAGATGCAACTGCATGCATGCAATCGTATGCTAACTCTTTCAATACAAGCTGGAAATTTTGAGAACGTTTGATCTTAGTTTTTCAAGTTGTAGTCTAGTTTTTCTAAAAATATTTTCTAAAGATAATTTTTTCAATTGCATTTATGGCTGTTTATTGACTAGGTTATATATAGGCCTATTTTATGTCATATTTTCAACCACCTGGCTCAAAATGGTTGAAAACCAATTTCGCCACTTACAACTTCAAATAAATTATCATGAATTTACAAATATCACAAACCTTTTTTAACATCAAATTACATTCGTTGTAAGGATGTTTTAAATAATTTCGTTTAGTCATAGCCATACGTTTTTAGACTCGAATAGGTCTACCTTGTATCCTCCACTCGTGAGGCCAGCGTTTCTTTTCGCCAGCACACATTTCATCCTCAGGAAGAAAGATCGCTCCACTTCATATTCTGAAAGATGACAAAATTATTATTTGACACCACGCGCTTCTAAATCTATTCGGCCCGGGGTCCGTTTCTCACCGCGGGAGGCAGACTCATAAAAACGTATTGACTATTTTTTCCATTTGGACACGGGAAGCAGCTATAGAATCCAGAATTTGAAAGCCATTTAGGCCTACAACGTGTATTTATTCACGTATGCTACCGGTGATAGCCTACCTTGAACGAAGTGCGGGTGGTAAGGTTGGTGTGGTGTCAGCACGGCCGTCATTTCGTCATGGTCGGCGGGATGGACATATTCATAAATACTGTTCCCGGTCAACTCTACCTGTTGACAACAACTCATTAACTCATTAACGGGCTATGACGTCATTTAAATGTTCTGTTACGTATAAAATAGCTATATCCTAAAACACACAAATATAAATATCGATACATATAATAGGTTAATTGTTTGAATAATAATACATCTATAGGCAATAATATACAAACCCGCCTGCCTATGTAGCCTATACTACAAAAATATTACCTAAAATAAGTAAATGTATTCCTATAAAATTAAATCTTGAATTAATACCATAAATATAACCTATTATAAAATAATAATCTTAAACGCACAATCTAAAAGACATAAAATAAATATTCATATCCTACATTTTACTTGGGATAAAAATACGCAAAAAATATATCTAGGTGTATTGGAGAAACAGTTGTAAAGGCGGACCTGAGAGAGTCCCAAATGGACCGATGCTGTCTCTGAGATATACATGATCTTCCCATCTGGAGCCACAACAAAGATGAATCCGTCCAAGGTCTGCAAAGGACATTACTGTTACTGTTTTACAGTGGCTTTTAACATTTGTTAGTCCCATCGTTTTAACAATTGTATACCGATTAATTGTTGAATGATGTCAACACACCTGCAACAAATGTGAGCCTAGTTCACGTCCAACATTGTCCAGAGACCTTGTTCGGCTCGCGTGACCCCAAGCCTCGCCCAGACCTGTTAATGTCAACATATAGGAAATATAAGCAATGGTCCTATTTTGTATAAGTTATTTTATTTTCAAATAAACAAAGTAATCGTTTAATAATGTATTGTAATAAATATATTAACAAATTCACCAGCTCAAACTATTGATTTAGCCTATAAAAACGGATAATAATAATAATAATAAAAATAATAATGATTATTATTATTATTATTAATGTTCTGAAAAGGACCTACATGATACGACGAAAAGAGAAGGACCCGAAATAGGACCTGTGTAGCCTAGACTTAATAGGCTAAATGTTTTGCTCACATTCATTTAGTCCATACGCCATTTTAGTGAGTAATTTTATGTAGGCCTAGGAACTGAGAAAGGCCTATACATATGCATATCTGCTTTTAATGCCTTCTTAGCACAAATACAACGTTTTAAGCCACAGTATTGTATGGAACAGCGCCTCTTAAGAAAACTGTAGTGGTCGCTTGGAGTGCTTGCTCCTCGCCATTTGATTGCCGGAATTTATGTGGTCTGTTCAAAACACGAGAAAATGGGGCTTCTGGAGGATGGCAGAAGATGATCGTTAAATCGTCAGCAACATACATATATTAATTTAATGTAATAAATGTAATATAGGCTATTACCTTTGACAATGGCAATATTATTGTTATATCAATAGTTTTAGACATTATTATTATTACTTTTAAATGTATTATTGTCATATTTTCTACAAATATTAAATACGCCGTAGTTTGATCCAACCACCGACAATTTACCACTCATAATGCTTAAAAACGTTTATTTTTAATTCAAATTAGCTTGTCTGTCAGTAGTGAACAATCTCAGATTTCCTTAGACATTTAATTTAGTAATATCACCTGTAATTATCTATATCCCTAACTAAATTAACAGCCAAAATAATAGCCTAATAGCCTAAAAATAAATGCCTTTAGCCTGTCAATTTTTTTCATATAAATAATGTTAATCTATCTTCTAATATGCGTTAAACACCTGTGGCAACAAAACATATTTAATAGGGGAACACTGAAGGCTGAAGTTCGGTGTGGATGCTGTATACATGTACTGAAGTGATTAAAAGCCATGCAGGGTCATTTGTAATTAGCCTACAGTAGGACTGCCGCATCTTGTTGCCAGTCATGCCTGAAAGAAACCCGCCGAGACTATTTAGACATAGCGAGTCGTTTTTAACTGCTTTCGGTAGACTGATTTAAAAATGACCACCTCCCTTTTTATAAAAGAGACCCTCTATCTAGGCCCAGAACCATGCTATAGGCTATAGGTTACGTCAGGATTATAAAATATATCCCCATCGTCAAGTAGGCTAAATTAGCAGGCGAATTGATGGCCCAATTCAATCCATTAAGTTAGACAGGTAGCGTTAAATCAGTGGTCTACCATTCCTATTTGCATTTGTGTCGCGGAGCATGCACGTCGTGACTAGATCTACATCTTTCATATGATCTGTGATCAGATGGAGATGTTTGTCTCCCCGGGAATCCAGGCGGTTGAAAGACCACTGCTTACCCTGAGGAAAGACAATTCTCATCTTCAGGTAACTTGTTGTCAGTCGGATGATCGACGCTTTGTCCAGCTGAGACGTGATGGCCGACGGCAACGGCAACATTTTGGCCAGTTCATAAAACTCACTGTTCTCCTTTTCCCTTCTAGTCCTTGCAGCCGTTTTCGATTTCTCCTTCATGTCGCCGTCCTTCCCACCTGCGATCTATGCGTCTGTATCCTTCCGTGGATTCGTGGATCATTCAGAACACCACAACGGGGGTTTCCCCGTGTTGTCTACTATTCATTTTTTGTCTTTATGTCAAGAAGGACACCTTAAAGTTTCAACACATAGAATTCAAATTCTTCGAACCGATCGAATCCCCGAAAGAATGTGATATCCCGAGAGGTCCTGTGGACTAAAGCGTGGAAATTCTTGCGGTCAGGGTGATTTAACTGGTTAGAAAGGCGAGAGTCTCTGCAGGCTGTGAGCACGACCAGCATGTCTCCGTGACCTGCAAGTTATAGAATGAAAGGATCAGTATTATCCCGTGGTATGTTTTTTACCAGTATGGGCCTTGATTATAATAATTATTGGTGTCAAATAGGCCTATAGCTGGCAATGGAAAAACTAGCAGGCCTGCAAATGACTGCAAATCGTGCTTTCATTTCCTATGAGGTCATATCCATCTAGGCCAATGTGCTTACAACAACAGAAAATATAACAATATCAATAGCGTATTACGACCAGGAAATAAACAACAATAATACTACTTTCACAATTTCTAGTCATGATGTTAAAAAAAATGTAAAAAAATTCAATGACAACCTGTTAAGCAAACGCAAGGCCTTTTAAATCACAGAAGACATCACATATATCTTAGCTTAGACCTATTAGGTATTGTAATAAGTCCATAGATCAGTTATGACATGTTGGATTGAGAAACTATATTTTCCTACTTATGGATCGATCCCACAGCTTCCCCGCTGCACGCTTCCCGTGGGGAACGTCACCTGTCCTGAACCGGGTTCACCACTCGTGCCCGTTAGTTCGGTCTGAGCTCCTCCTAGAATTCCACCTGGAAAGGCGAGCGAGACACGCGCTGCATACACCTCTCCAAATTAAGGGCGCTCAACGAGTGGAATTCGCGTCCTATCCCAGTGTCTCTCAAACTCTCTCCACCTCTCTCTCTCTCTTTCTCTCTCTCTACAGTTGCTCACGACCAGCCCACTGGCACCCGCGCTCCCATTGGGCAGCAGTGCTCCAGTCGACTCGCTCATTGGACGTTCAGAAATAAACGCGCATGTCCTGTCATACGAAAAGTGAGGCTGGAATTTGTGAAACATTCACCTACTGACCCATGCCACAGGTATTATCATAGGCAGATGAGGCGAAGTGTGGACGGATATCACTGTATTGTGTGGCTTAAAGCTATAGGCGTTTTCTCGTGCAAGTTCGCCATCATGCTCATGTATAGGCTATCATAGCTGTTCCTAAGATCTTAGGAACAGCTATGATAGCTATGGATATCTCAGCCTCTTGCCAATGCTCTAATAACACGAAACCCTAAACATATATTGTTTTGTAGTGCCAATGGAAAATAAAGCATCAAAAACAGGCTATAGCTCACTGCCACACATGTATTGGGGTTTATTTTATTTTATGATTGTAGGCCTACGAACCAAACCCCGATTATAATCAACATTTGAGGCGTTATCGTCAACCTGTAAACATTTTATTTTAAAATTAAATTAATTCCCAGGCAATGATTTTTCATTATTAATTTTACTCCACGCAGGATTGACAAGTATAGGCATTCCCCCCGCCCTCAATTGATGTGAAAATAGATGTTTATGTGAACAATATAGCAGGCGCAATAGAATCGGCTATAAATAGGCTAGCCTTCTTATCGAATATGAAAATTACTTAGTCGGTACAGTGTGGAATGTAAATATGTACTGACAATGTGCGTATGCAGCCTACTGGCAACAAAAATGAGGTGATTTAAGTCTTAAAAAATGTATTTTGATAAAAAAAAATACTCTTGACACATAGCTTGCATTTTTAGGGGCAACATTTAGGCCTATAGAAATTGTAGTCTGTATTTCGTGGGCATACATGTTTTGAACATATTTTGACAGATTATGACTTTGAAAAATGACATTAAATAAATAGGGCTAGCAGATTTAATCTAAAAAAAAAATAATGCAGAATTCAACCAGTTACCAGTTACCCTGAATTGTTTGGCCTTGGATTGTTTGGTGTCTGTCAAACACATTTATCTGAGGATTAATTTCCGTCGTGTGAATCAGATGAGACCGCCGCGGCGCATATAGTTTTTTAATTAGATCCCAGGCGCTCAGCCAGGGAGAGGGAAGAATCGCTCAGCAGGCGCGGTGACGGGGGCGCGGACGCACGGCGAGCCAGTGAGCCTGTCTCTCTCATTACGCACACAATTAGGACTTAAATTGATCCTGCATCCTGCCATAATTGGAGATTCTCGTGTTGCCCGGGAGTCGCTCTCTACTCGGCAGCGACAAGTGTGTGTGTGTGTGTGTGTGTGTGTGTGTGTGTGTGTGTGTGTATTTTAACTTACATCATTCACAGCTTCCAAATTAATAGGGCCCATCTAATCTGATAGCAGGCTCTAACTATATGATTTCCTATAAACGTGACAGATTAGCAAATAACTGAAAGGTCAGAGACAGATGTCCAATATGGCCTACCTGTTGCAAGCAGTAAGATGCCTGCAACAGGTAAAATTGTAAGATTGACAACAGCTGTTGTTTTTGACTGCAGTATCAGTCTTTGAAGCTGACCGCATGGCTTTCTCAACAAAGCAGATGTGTTCAACCGCCCACACTTTTTCCCTATTGGCTCTCATTTCCTGACACTATTTGTTACCTGCCCAGCCAGACACCCTCGGGGTCAGAGGTCACCATGGTGAAACAGTTTTCTCCAAAAATTCACATTCCCTCTACCAATAGCTTTTAGCGATTTCATATGTATTTGTGAGTTTGTAACACTGGAGGAGAGCTGAAAGTATAAATGACAGTATATGGCTTTTGTAATGATGTCGTAAAGCAGGCGCGACGTATATTGTGAGACGACACAACTTCCTGTATGGCGGATTCTTGTCTTGCACTTCGTTGGGACGTACTCCGAGGGCCTGAGCTCGACGCTGGGGATTTTTACCCCGCACCGGACATCCTGTTAATGCCCCACCGCAGGCTGCAGCAACAGGGGGTCCTTGCTTTGCCGTGCCCACCCAATACAACATTCGCACTCCATCTTTTTATTGGTTTTGCAACTCATGCCACTCCACGGGAAGTCTGGTCTGAAATTCTCCCTGCTATGAAGGCAATGAGGTACGGAAGGGTGAGTGAAAGTTATTTTAGGAAAGGGTTCAACACTTCAACGCTTGCTTGAGTGTAACTGAGCACCATGTATCATTCCCTTTCAATGAGCTTTCCTAATAACAAAAAAACTGTTTTACTCAGTGCCTCTGCATTTCATGAGCCAGGTCAGAGATGAGGCATGGTCATCGCTTAAGTATGAAACATTGATTTTTCCCCCCCTGCTCATTTGTATTTGCTTCTTTCTCTCCAGAACTACCCTTAAAGTATCCCGTGAGCAAGGCACCTATAACCTCCAGCTGCAGGGCACAGCCTAACTAGCGCTCTTAACAATCATTTCCTCATTAAATTTTTCTTTTTCTTTTTCTTAAATGGAATTCATAATAATGGGGGGATATCTCAGGATTGTAGCCCAGTGCTGATTACCACAGACCTGTAAGCTACTAATGCCACACCCATGTTCTGTCGTGAGATTTGATTTAGCCGCACAAACAGGCTGCCATGGAGCTTCGCCTTTGTGGTCACAACCTCTCAACCCCCCCCCCCCCCCCTCCTTTCTCCCCGCCTGTAGACCGGTGGATAACCTCATCAAGGGCTAATATGCAGCCACAGTGTATTCCAGTCACCTGACTGGTTGCATTGACTAATAAATTGGGAAGGGAATAAACAATGAAGAGCAATAACAGGAGGAGGAAGTGAGCGGGGGATATCGGGGCATGGGGGCTGAGGCATTGAAGGTTCATGAGAAATGGTGGGTCCACACAGTATGAGGGAGGGACGGTTGCACAATAATAAACGAGATAACAAACGGAAGGGGGGAGGAGACAGGGGGGTTATAGTCCTCGTGACTTCAGGAAAGGAAGGCGACCAAACTGAGCCATGTTGGGAGACGTATACGTATATGTAAACAATAGGGCGCGTTGGCCTGTTGTGCTTTCTGCAAGCAGCTAACAGGCATGCATATATTCAACCTTTTAAAAGGTTGAAACGACACTCCTTATTTTGTGGTTGTTTTGGTTAGTAACTCAGAGACTGCTGTGTGGCTGGAACCACTCTCTCT
>JAODLI010000017.1:1295629-1307525 GCA_027575585.1 Percopsis omiscomaycus
AATAAAAGTAAAAGTACACTGTTTTTAAACTACTTAAAAAAGTACAATTCCTAAAAAAGACTACTCAATTACAGTAAAGAGAGTATTTGTAATTCGTTACTTTACACCACTGACTGTACACAATATACAATGATACATGTAATGTTGTTTATGAGTACAATAAAACAGTTAACTCTGAGCTGTGTTTCTGTAAGCACCTGTTTGAATAGACTGTGGATGCGTGCTTGTGTGCTTGCTATTTCTCTATAACCGCTGGTGCTTTAGTAGAGAGAGAACAAGAAAGATGGGTAACAGCCACTGGAGGAGCCATTGGAGACCTCACCAGTGGAAGGTTTGTCAACGTGCACTCACAGTTTGGTGCAATTAGCACCGAAAGGGGTCCCCGCGTGACAAATTAGCACACAAAATGTCAGGTGGTAGTTTAGCACATCTACAATAAGCCCTCGCAAATTAGCAAATTATTCTACGGGAGGGAGTCTGGCACACATTTATGAATAGAGTCTGGCAAATTAGCACATCTGTTGTCAGCACTCTATATTAGTATTTTATATGAGGACTAGCTGCCTGGAGCAGGGTCAGAGAGGAGATTGTTAGCGCGTGGTTTACACCGAGGACTGCGCACAGGTTGGCTCATTATGTGAGATTGATGAGATTGATCTTGTGCTGATTGTGTAGCTAATTATTGTCCTGAGTGTAACTGAACTTTAGTCTCTCTGAATGTGACGGGTGTGAGGTTTACTCTCCCATCACTCACAGTTCCCCGGGACTCTGTTAGTTCCTCTGTCAGCCTTGTTTAAGCTCAGTCCTTGTGTCTGTAGGTTTGGATCTGTGTGTGTGTCCGTGTACAGGTGTGTGACAGGCCATTCTGTTGTTTAATAAGACTTTATAGTCTACTTTGGGTATACAGTATATTGAACAAGGCCAGGTTACAGTACTGTACAGTAAATACTGGATGTCATAAACAAGTTGTTCTATTGTTTAAGTAATAGACTACAGCATTTCACAACTCACATGCACTTTCACTGGATTCTTGCCTGATTGGTAGTACGTGTGTGTTGAAATTTGGTATACAGGTCCCTCTCCTTAAATGGAACAAATTTATCTCAAGACCCAGGTAGTCTGCCATGTAAGATCTTCACACTTTTTAGTTTAAAATTCTAGTTATCCGGAACCAAACTAAATATTCTATTCTCTTCTATTTCTACGTCCTCAAAGCAGAATCCTTATCTTTTGATAGTATTTCTTACAGGCTATTGCCATGGAAACAGAACTGCAAAAGCGACTTCCAAGGGCTCTGCGCGTGATATCTTGGTCAGTTGCTGTATGCCATTGGAGGGTTTCTCTGAGAGGGCGCGTTGTGGCCCTGCTCGGTGCAAGAAGGCCACTCCGGGCGTGAGCGAGCAGATTAATGACCGGGGGCGTCGCCCCCGCACTACTCGTCATGCATCACCTCCCGTTCACCGGCAAGCATGTCATGGTGCACTCCCGCCGGGAGTTTGGGAGATATTTACGGAGTGTTTTCCATCACCGCTGGATGCCCCCTCGCTCTAAATGGCTCCGAGCTCTGCTCCCGTCAGTTCAAGGAGACGGGAAGGGTGAGAAAACAAAACAGGGCGCCGGAAGGGGGGAGGGGTGTACCTGGGCCACCTGCCCTAGCCTGCTCGCCTGTTGCCATGGCACCCACCCTACCGCCTACCACGGTCCTGCAGCTGCCCCGCGAGCCATTAGCCACACACACACACACACAATGCCCCTCCTCCACCAATAAGCTCCTCAGATTCCAAAACTGCCGATGTCTCTCAGCGGTGATAGATGCATCAGTCGTCATGGCAACGTATCTGACCCCCGCATCTCCCTTCCCACCAGTGAATCCTTGAGTGGATCCAGTTAATTATGCTCCCTTTCATAGGCCGATCGTTAATTACATGGACTCTCTTATTAAAGCAGCCAACACTGGTCAACACTTATTTTTAAATCGACAAAAAAAGGAAGGCCAAGCAAATAAAATGTTGGCCTTTATTCAATTCCACGTCTTTGCAGTCTTCATACACATATAATTCAGAATATTTTTTATATTTCCTTGGAGAGAAGAGATTTCCAGTTAGGGTTCCAACTGAATCATTGGAGTGCTTATTGCTTTCATTTCTTTGGGAAATGAAGTCTGTGATCAAGTTACTGTGTAATGTTCAATCCAATATGCACCCTTGATTAATCATGAATAAAGATTAAAAGGGAGGGAATTTCATGTAGAGGACCCATCCCTCTCCCAATCTCACACGCGCGCGCGCACACATTCAGTTCAGCAAGCCTGTTTTCTCCTCATAGTGATTATCCAGCCCATAACTCACTCAGTGCTTTCATTTTCTCAGTAATTCACAGCTGCCTCGACGATGGGGCCTCTATAATTCACACACACATGCACACACTGATTATCTCTGTAGTAACTCTAACTCTCACACCTGCAGTCAGGTAGACCACGGCACCATGGAGTGATGGATGGATGGGTGGGTGACTGGCACATAACTAAATGCGCATTAGTCCCTTGGAAAACTGCGTGTCTAGGCCACTACACATTAATCGGGGAAGATATGGACTATATTTATCTGTGTTTATTCACCATTTAGTATCCCTTTAAAAAAATGTTATGTAAATGTTCTGTCAAGCACAGACATCCAATACCTGCCGTCGAAAGAAAGAAAATCCACATATGTATGTTTAAAAAAAATAAGTGATCCAATCTTGGTATAACACTTTTGAATATAGATATATGAATATTAGTCCTTAAAACACAGCAAATCATTATGCTAAATAATTTGGATGAGTATAAGTGAATTCTGGTAGGCTACACTAATTTTCTGGAACATTGAGTAGGGCAGCTGAGCTCAATGCGTTCAGGTCAGTGTTGTCATTTTTCTATTCTAGGCTGGGCTGACACAATTTCTATGATCTTTTATGATTCTCACTTTTTATTCTGTTAAAAGGACAATTTTAATTAGTTAGTTAAAGACCCTCAGAGTACTTGTGGGCCTTTTTTGCAATGTAGTGATTCATTCAAGCAAAACTAAATTAAACTGGTTACAAAGATGCAGCAAACAACAAATAAACAACCGCCTCATCCCTGTGTCTGTGCACTGTGTACCTGATAAAACGTAGAAGGATGGCACCACTGGCTATTTAAAGCAGTTGCTCTTACTGCTAAATATCAGCCTAAATAAATAAATAATGATCCAGTGACAATTACTTGCTACAGGTATTGCTGAACAAGAAATTAATACTCCATGGGATTGCCAGTGCCATTGCCACATTTAAAATACTTTCACATATGTGCGAAGAAAATGCTAAACAAAATCTGTTTAATGTAAAAAAGCCTTCATGCTACATGGTACAACTTGTATGGCACTTTGATGTTACATGCAATCACTTGTATGGTACGCTAATAGTAGGCCCACACACTTCTGCTTGTACGGTACTCTTATGCTGACTATTTGTTTTGTCATTGTTCTACTATAATGTAAAAAAAAGTGCTGAAACACAGTGGAAACCATTCACAGTACACAGCCAAAAGTGTATTTGTCTCTTACTTCTCCAGCTTGTGACATACAGTACTTCCCTGTTAAACCCTGCTCAGAACTTGTGACTGCGAGATTCTGTCTCTTTCCTCTTTTCTAGTGCTTCATACTCCGATCCTCCCCTGTCTCTCTCTCTCTTTATTTTCATTCCATTTCTCTCCATCTCTGTTATTGAATCAATAAACAACCATTATATTATTCTTTAATATGTCATCAGACTCCTTTGCTCTGATCTGGTCCTTCGAGGCAACTGGAGCTCTTGACTGAAGTTATTTTGTGTCTTCGAAGCCAATCTTTTATCTTTTCCCCCTCGTTCATTCTCTTTTAAGTGTGATTTCTGTGGAGCTTTCTCAGGATTTACAGTCCATCCTCAAAGGTGACTTTTTTTTTAAACAGTTGGTCTACTTTGGTTTAAAAGTTCTGTTCATCTCTGCAGCCGTTTCAAGCGTTTTGACAATGAAATATTCTCTGTGAACTATCTCCGCCACTGTGCAGCTCCTAGATGCTACCACAGATTTACCAGAGCCCCGCCTAACCCAACTGGTTAAAATGCAAAGGTTATCACACCTTTTTTTTTCCTTCAAGAGGGATTTTGATCAGCATAGATTGCGCATCTGGAACATGAATCATTTTTGTACAGTAGAGATTTCTAAATTATTAACAGGTACAGATTCACTGCAGTCCCACAACCCACTCATGGAGAAGTTCTGAGAGGAGGACTGTGGGCGTTGTGTGAAAACTTTTGGTTAAGGTGTGAAGATTCATTGGTTACCGAATTTTCCTAATTCTACAACTCATACGGCATATAGCGCTACCATGGGTGGAAGACGATTATTTCCTCAATTCCTGGAAATCAATAGAGAGCTTCTGTTATACAGCTGATACTAGCATTGAATTATTATGGTAGTGTAAATATACAATTGAATTTTTTTTGCACTGATGCAGTTTAGATTGTGTACATAGGCCTATGTACTTTTGTTATATGGGAAATATTTACCAGGTCTCTGAGACATGGTGTTATATGAGGTTAGCCTCTCGTGAAAAATCAACAAATAAACAATCAAAGTGGGATGCAATCAAGAAATATTATGTGAGAAGCATTGTTTTTTTTATTAGTGTGTTTAATATTAACCAGAATTTAAGGTTATTTTAATTTATCTTCATTCCTATAGGCTGTCAGTGCAGGAACCATATTGCAAACGTGTTCTGATGTTTCATGATATCTCTTTCTCTCTTACATGTTCATTGTTTGCTCATTGCTTTCTTTCTTTATCTCTCTCTCTCTCTCGCTCTCTCTCTCGCTCTCTCTCTCCTTTAACCATACATTTTTTCCAGTCCTTTTCATTCTCATTTACATGCTGCCCTGCTCGCATGTAAACATCTTTCAAATCAATGGAACACAATGGCAGACTGAACCTTTTTTTTAGGGAAGTTATAGAAGGGCAGCCACCCCTGAACTCACCTCACCACCGAAATAATTGACTCTAATTACAAGACGGACACCATGGAACACAAATTAGCACCATGTGTTTCATACAGTAAATATATTTCATGTCAGAAAGTAACATCCTGATGTGATGGTGATATCTTGACAGGAAGGAGGTGTTTTTAAAATATAACTTTGCCTAAGCAGTAATTGACCACGATATATTAACAATCAAGCCCCGGAGTGAATGTCACCTGTGTCGAAAACTCTTTCACAATTACAGGACAAGGGGTCACCTATTTAAATATTTTGTTCTCTACTGATTTTTAATTCATTCTTGACCCGCAGGAGGAATATTTGAATCCATAGAGAGTGGGCCCTCCGGAGCAGAGGAACTAGCGTTTAAATTTGCCTTGAACACAATCAACAGGAACCGTACCCTGCTCCCCAACACCACACTCACCTATGACATCCAGAGAATAAATATCTTTGACAGCTTTGAGGCCTCCAGAAAAGGTGAGTTGGGAACTATTGTACATAAGCCCTTACCCCTTGCACCAGTGTATTTCCCGCCAATCTACTATTCAGTACACCTGTCAAAGGATTGTCGGGTCAAACTGATGGTTTCACTTGGGATTGGGAAGATATAAGGAAACTGTAACTGTAAATTTAGTAGAAATTAGTTAATATTTTATGACACAGCAAGTTACTGTGCTATTAAATATTGTACTATAAAAATCAATGCTATGCAACTTTAAATATAATGTTTCTCTTATGGTGTTTATGTTTATAAAAGCTAAAGCAGCCTTTAACAAATTTTAAAGGCACAGCCTAATGAAAACCTCAAATCAAATCAAGTACAAGCAAATTAAGGTTAATCCTGTATCGGGCGTTTCCATGACAATACTGTAGCAATTTACATAAATAATGCTTAGTGTTTGTTTTAAACTAATTGCAGTACCAGATGACTGGGCCACAAAGAAAAATAAAATTAGATGAATAATTTAGAGTTTATTATGCTTCTCAGTGATAATTAGTACAAAATTACTAATGGATTAATTGCTGGAAATTATTTGCAAAGCCAACCTCAGCCATGTATACAACAAAATGCGGTAAAGTGGTAATGCGGTAAAGTGGTAATGGTAAATCGCAAGCATTTTAAGAGCAGCTGGGAGTCAATGTTGCGGATCAAGCCCATCTTCCTTATCAAACTCTCTCTCTCTCTCTCTCTCTCTCTCTCTCTCCCTCTCTCTCTCTCTCCACCATACAGCATGTGACCAGCTCTCTCTAGGGGTGGCGGCTATCTTCGGCCCCTCCCACAGCTCCTCGGCCAACGCTGTCCAGTCCATCTGCAATGCCCTGGGGGTGCCCCATGTCCAGACCAGGTGGAAGCACCAGGTGTCGGACAACAGGGACTCATACTACGTCAGCCTCTACCCTGACTTCTCCTCCCTGAGCAGAGCCATCCTGGACCTGGTGCACTTCTTCAAGTGGAGAACCGTCACCGTGGTCTACGACGACAGCACAGGTACAGGTAGATGTGTCGCTTTTATTTAATATTACTGGGGGGATGGATTGGGATGTCATGACAATGATCGCTAAGATAGGACAAGACAAGACAAGATAAGATAAGAGCAGACAAGATAAGATAAGTCAAGATAAGACTAGACATACCATAATAGAAACACAAAATAGTAAAACACCAGGAAAAGTATTTGCTATTAACTGCCATGGTCTTTTATAGTCATTTATTTATAACATCATCTTTTAACATCAGACATTTTTTCTGGGAAAAATACATTACCATCGCAATAATCACAATGGTAGTATGTGTGGTGGTCACTTGGTCACTTTTGTATGTTTACAAAAAAAAAAGGATTAAGGCCACCCTGTGAACCAAAGAAAAAAAGAAACATGTCAGAGTTCAGCGAGTGTTTTGTAACCTGTCAACTTAGCTCAGAAATCAATAGCTTAGCATTGCCCCAGTCCTTCAGGTGATGCCCACATCAGTCTTCCATGAGACTGAGCAACAGAATCAGGAAAGAGATAACTACATTGCCCAGAACGACCCTTTGTCTCTTCACATTAACGCTATGCAGAATTATGTGTGCTGGGGCTGACAGCAGCCATTAATAACAGACAGAGACACTTGTCCTCTGAGGGTTGCTATCAAATTTGTGGGGCACGTTGGCGCAATCAAAGTGCTGCGACTTTGTAGAGTGGCCCGTAACATGCTTTTTTCAGGAACAGTGATATTTAGCCTGAGTACTGCTTTATTTTTACAGGTAAAGTGGAATGGCTTGACAGAAAATATAATGCTCAATCCACCATATATGTGTGATTTGGCATAATGGGCTGACATCTTAATGTAACTGAATTAGACACAATGAATTAGATACATTTCACACAGGAGTGAAATGTTAGATAAGTTGCATAATCACTTCACTCCCTTACTTTGAAGAAATTAATCGTATCTTTTAGCTGATATTCTAATCGTGTTCCTGCCCCATCTTGGCTGAATCCGCTTGAGGTGATCTTTTTTTATGAACTATGGCTAACTCAGAAATGTCAGAGAAGGGAACCCAAGTGTTGCATTTGCTCTGCTATTGAATATGATGTCTGTATGAGATGCCTCGGAAAACGGTAACGTCTCTCTTCAGATGTCTCTCGCTGTAAAGTTTTAACAGACAGCCGGGCATTGCAACAGGCGGCCATTCGCGCGTCGACCTTGGCAGATTGTGCCAGATTCTGACTCATCTCCTTGACCTTTGTACCTTTGTACCATATTTCCAACTCAACAGCTTAATCGCCGTCAACAGTTATGGGTGCACTACGAATGTGACCCCCCCCACCTTGCTCTGTTGTTGGGGGTGTCTAGGGAGGGGTTGGAGGGGTGGGATGCAGACCACCTCTGGAGTTCACTTCTGCAGCAACACACCTGACAGCTGATGTAAAAGAAAATACCCCCTAACCTCACCCTCACACACACACACACACACACACACACGCAAACACTTCTCCTTGCTGTAATCACACAGTTTCATGCCCCAGGGCCCCGCTCCGCTGATTGGAGCCTCTCTGACGGCTGGCAGGGAAAACTATTGGAGGGGATAAAATATTCTCACACAGCCGTTAGTCGATCTAGGGGGAAAGTCAGAAGGCATTAGCCAGAGCATGCCAACATCCAAACTGACAGTGTTTCCCAAACGCTGAGCTCCACTCCGCAGAATTTGTCTAATTTGCGTTCTTCCAAAGTGTCAGTGCGAACTGAATCAGGTCGTAGGGGCGCAGCTCGGTGCCCTGGAGTGGGGATCTATACCTGAAGAGAGGATCTTGAGGTTGCAGAATACCACCCCACAATGGTGCTTCAGACACAGAGGACCCGCGCATTCCCGTTAAATTAAAATGTAGTAAAATACATGAGAAAAACTAAAATAGGCTGAGCCCTCTTAAACAGGTACTGCATGAATGAAAAAAAGATCTTTCTCCATCCATTTTCCTTCAACCTACCCTCTTATAATCCATTTTTGTACCCATGACAAGTCATCATTTCTCTCATCAATCCAGCCTCTTTCATCCCTGGACTCTGAAGTTCTCTGTGGAGGGAGAAACTCTAATGTAATCTCATCACAGCATCTGCTGGAGAGATTTCAACCTGAATGTAGGGGAGAGAAATGAAAGGTGAAGATTGTAGCTCAATATGCGATGGAGGAGCCGGGCTCCCAAGGGGAGGGGGGGGGGGGGGATGCTAGTAGCCAGGCAAACAGAGGCTTTCTCATCAGAACACAATTGAAGTGTGTGTGTGTGAGAGAGAGTGAAGGAGTGAGAGACAGGATTAACCCTGGCTTTCCATCACAAAATGGAACCTATTCACGCTAACATATGGTATAGTAAAGTGTAGAGTGAACCAACTGTGGAGTACTAACGTTCTTTCTTTTATTTTCTGTTGTTTAGAATTTTTCCCACTGTAAAGTCTTGCTTCGGTGTTAAAATCTTTTGTTAGCCCTGTAGTAGGGGCCTACTGATTAGCACAGCAATTAGATAGGGACCACAAAGTTAAATATACTGTACCAGTGTATAAACCTTTTCCCGCCAAAAAGAAGGGTTGGCTCTATGATCAAAATAAGATTATTCAAAAGCTAAAATATATTTAGTCCTTGTGTATTACTTCATTCTAAGGTGTTCCTCACTGTGTGCAGGTCTCATTCGACTGCAGGAGTTGATTAAAGCCCCGTCACGATACAACATTCGTTTAAAGATTCGTCAGCTGCCTGCAGAGACCAAGGACGCCAAGCCACTTCTGAAGGAGATGAAGAAAGCGAAAGAGTTTCATGTGATCTTTGATTGTGGCCACGAGATGGCTGCCTGGATACTTAAACAGGTTTGAGCCCTCATTGGGTATTTTTATCCGCTCTGTTTCATTACGTTTTCTTATCAAATACCAGGATTAGGTATATTCACTTTCAGTTCAGGTAATTCAAACTGTTTGGAGGGAGTGGATTACATTTAATATAATTGAACATACTGTATAGAAAAACCTACAAGCCACACAGTACAAGTTACGAGACATTTTTATTTAATTTAGGTGAAAAGTAATAAACTTGTAATAGTTTCTGAAAAATGAAAGATACAGCAGTAATCCCTATATATGTATGCTTATTTTATGTAGCCTACTGTAGACTTAATGACAGAAGCACTTAGCACCTAGTCCATGTATTATGCATTTATACTATAAATTACTTTCTCTTTATTACTCCCATATTAAGTGACAAGCCATCTGATTGAGATACCTAATTTCTTCCAAATGCATCTTTTATCTCTTTATAGAATATTAGATCTTTATTTCTGACTGGCCATAATGGATACTCCCCATTGGACAATAGAGGTTTTTAATTAGGAAGTCTAATTTTGCTCGCAGCCATGTTAAATTAATTTAACAAGGGGCACATTATTTATGAGAACCGTGGGTGACCTTATTGAACTTCAAGTCATGATACATTACACCTATTGAATATTCATTAGAGATTTTATTTAGGAACTAATAAGCATTGCATACTGTCTTATGCTTTATAGTACAGTAGTATTTGTTTATGGTGGGTGCTGTGAAATAAAAACAATCATGTAAATGCAAACAAAGGTTTCTGAGAAAGAGACAATATTCCAATGTGGTGACCAGTTGGTGAAAATGCAACATGATTAAAATGAGCTATTGTTTTTGAATGTATTTTTATTTAACTAACTATTAACATGAATAATGTCTGTAAGCCCTGTGGTGATATATAATAGTGTATCTACAGTATATCATTCTGCAAAGGTAACAAGCTGCATGAAAGAACAAGCTCTGTTAAAGATAATACCCCTTTCTTCACCTGAACCACCTGACTTTTCAGTAAGAAAACAATGAACTTGAGAACTTGAGGGTTAATAGTCTGATATACAATGGCTAATAGGACACAACTAAGGGTTACGTACACCACACACTCATACACACGTGCATACACACACACACACACACACAAATTATTATCAAAAGGCCAACCTGTTAATAATTTTCCTTGTACTTGGTCTACCACTTTAGCTCTTAAACTCGCGCTAGAAGCCCCATATTTAGCCCCTATTTATGTTCTAAAACACAACTGTGAACTAAAGTGCACGTGGCATAGTGGGAGGGTATTCCAGACACATTCGTTGGAGTATTAGCCGGGATGAAACCATCCTGATATGACAAGCTCTGCCTGTATGGTTTGCAGCGCTTTACATATCAGTCTGGGAGCTCTCAATTGAAAACTTTCCGCTAGCCAACCACCGACCAATCTGTCCAGGTGGGTTGCGGGTTGGTGCCGACAGAAACGCACCCCTACCTGGGTCTTATTCTGATTGGTTGTATCCTAGTGCCTATATAAAATCACCATCACATGGTTTCTGTTCTGATTAGTTGTAGGTGGTCCAAACTGACCTGATGTTTTCCCCCATTTGTACTTAACTGAACCTCATATTATTCAAATGTCTTAACCCATATATTTTTCCTTTAGTGCCACTTTTTGGTAACGTGTACCTTCACTTCCTATTAGAGCAGTCAATAGGGGATACATTGAAATTTCCACACAATTGTTTCTGATGATGAAAAGGGTGTGTTTTAGGGTAGGTCCTCAGCACTGCTGACCGGGAGCACCATTTGGGCGATGCTCTGACCCAGTCGTCTGGCCGTAACCATTGGGCCCTTGTCAAAGTGTTTTTATGCCTGCCAATTTCTCCTGCATCAAACACGTTCACTAGGAGAACTGACTGTTCGCTTACCACCTAATCCCAGACGTTGACATGCGCGGTTGTTACGAGATAATCACCGTTATTTGATTATTCTGTGAGTGGTCATAATGTTTTGACTCATCGGTGTATACATCTACAGGTACATGTAAATATCTAATTCATCAGGTATATTTGAAATGCATGTGAAATGCACATGGACACAAAATTGCATGATCATACACAAAAACGCATGTACTTGTGCACAAAACACACACACATTATTGCTGAGATGTCAGACCTGTGTTGTAAATGGCATATAGATAGTGCTGCTATCCTCAACGTACAGGTATGTGGATAATATTTCAGCGCTGAAAAGTTTATCAATTGTCATTCTTTACATCAAGATTCCCATCTGCCATTTATTAGTCAATGATTGAGATTATGTAAATGTTGTCTATAGGTGGCGCTGTAGTAAAGAGGCATGGGTTAAGGTAATGAATCACTGTATAGCACAGGAAGATGGAGAAATGGGGTAAATTGTAGGCCACAATCTTGAATAATGTTTAAGATACTCACTCATCACTCACTCATCGTCATCCGCTTTTCCGAAATCGGGTCGCGGGGGCAGCAGCTCCAGCAGGGGACCCCAAACTTC
>JAODLI010000017.1:1315359-1333263 GCA_027575585.1 Percopsis omiscomaycus
TCTCTCTCTCTCTCTCTCTCTCTCTCTCTCTCTCTCTCTCTCTCTCTCTCTCTCTCTCTCTCTCTCTCTCAAACATGTTGTCAGTGTTCAGGGGAGAACAAACATCCAGAATATCCCGTTGAGCCCCTGTTTTTTAAACCGCTCCAACCAGATAACCTTGTGGCGTAGATGGAGGGAACACGGCAAAGGGAAAAAATATCAGCATCATTCTCACTGCTTCTACAAGCCCTACATACTAATACACATGCCGGTCTATACCTTGCCCCTGGGGCAATGCTTTCTATCTAACCAATCTACAAAACAGTTAGAAATAGCAACAAACTCTCCAAACAGCTGTAGGCTGGTAACAGAAGGAGCAGGAGAAAGAGAGAAAGAAAGAGGAAGAAACAGTGTTTTTTTAACACAACTGTGTGTACCAATAGGTTTGCGGCTGGGCGACTTGTTTTTACATGTACATAATACCTATAAAAGTAGCTTTTAGTAGCCAAATGGCCTTGATAAATGGGATATGTGCTTTTAATAACTGATGGTCATAGTTTTATTACTGGGTTATCATGCATTATTTTGTGTAGGACATTTGTATTTTAAACACAGATAAAATGCCAAGTGCACAAAATCAAATCAATCAGAAAAATCTATTCTGGATATGTTCTGGGATTTGCAATTAAAGCAATCTTACATCACAGTGAGAGACTTTTCTAGGCTAAACCTTTAAAACCCCATCCAGGTACATTAACCCGCATGGCACTGTTCTCCGTGGTCGTTATACTGAGATGTCAAGGTTGTTTTACCAGGATAAACAGTGCCCTTTATTCACTCTAGAGACTCAAGAGTACAGACACAGAGAGTCTCAATCAGATACGCAGATAAGTGCAGGACGAATACAGGCAATTCTTAAAACCACATTGCTTCACTTTAACATCAGTCAGAGGGCACATTCAGAGACAAACATACCCTAATACGCATCCTTGGCATGAGAGACTGAGATACATTGTGCGCCCAAGGTGTGTACTTGCATTACTGAAGAAGCAGTGCGTCTATAGTGTCCATTATGATGTTCAATCTACCAAGGCCAACATGGTTTTACCGCAGCAACAGAATGTATTAATGAGTGTGAAAGAAATGTTGCATATAAAGAGCGTGATTTATAACACATCCTGGCAGAAGGTTTGAAACGTAAACACAACAACAATGGGGGCGAACAGCTACAGGCTATATGGCCAGGCAAAGTGGCACAACACCTGAACCAACGACTCTACTCATTCTCTCTGTCGTTTGTCCCTAAGCATTTAAAGGGTCTTTATGGGACCATAAAAGGACGATTTACCAGCAGAGAGATGAGTTCAAACAGAGAGGAAACAAAGCAAAAATAAATAACACTACTAAAATAAACTGGTATACAATAAATCTATAGGCCTACATACTACATGCTTATACTGCATATAGCCCATATAAATGCAAATCCCTACATCTGAGTTACTGAACAACTGCTGTGCAATAACTGTCAACATCAACAAGTGATAAGCAAAATGTAGGCCCATATCATTCTGCAGACTAACAGACTGTGCACAAACATACAGTCACCGCCAGTGTGCATTCATTTTTTACACGCTATCCGGCATGTTAGATGGCTGGAAATGAACCAAGCTCTGCTGTCCATGCGGCATGAAAAAAAAATTAACTGTGTCATAGCCCACGAATTTCTCCATTCCGTTCCCTAGAAGCGAGGGAGGGTAAATGTTGTCGTGTCGCTTTAAGAAAACCCAACATGTTGTGCTACCTTATGGAAAACCATATAGCCTTGGTCTAATTACAACTTAACAAACGTTGAGAGCCCCTTATTGCATATGGGTTATATATGTAGCCTATCTTAGTAATGACCGTGCATGGAGATTAAATGGGCCTTTAGGTCAACACATAGGCCTAGGCTACGATTCAGTGACAAGGCCCACTGGCACAGTGCTGTAGTCTATCATTGTATGTATCCAATTGTACCCAGGTCCAGACATATACAGACATATCCTTAAAACATTAGGCTACTTTTTCGTCGTTTAGCGTGCACTTACTTGGTGGACAAACACGTCCAGAGGAGGGTCTACGGGGCTTCCTTCACTGCTGGTCATTGAGATAAATCCAAAACCCATCCGAACATTGAACCATTTACAGAAGCCTGCTCCTGACACGATTTGGGGTCGAGTTCGCTCCTCTTGCTCGGTGTCTTCTCCGCCACCTTTGCCCGCCCCTCCTGAAAAACAAATAAGAGCACCGATTTTATTTTGGTAAACGAGTGTGTAGAAGTAGGCTACACATAAGGCCAAGTATTTCCTTTGGGCCGCGTGGGGTTTGCTTCACATTAGTTAGGCTCCGCTGGGCAAAAAAAACTTCTAGAAAAGGGGGAATCCCCGCCACCCAAATAGCCTACGTGAAGTTCACGGTCGTTAGAAATGTCTTAAACTGTCTTCGCGATCGCCTAGTGTGCCGTGCATCATCAAAGCCCTGCAAAAGTTGTTTGTCTGCTGTGACACGCAGCGAAGTAGCCCCTAGTTCGTTCACAAGCATGCTCACTTGTGTAACCTAGATCTTGAGGGTTTTGACGACCAGCTACGCTACTGTACACTTCTCAGGAGTTGAAAGCTATAGGATCCAGCAAGCAGGTGTACACATGGTTCCTCTAGCTTATGGTAGAATAGCGTATACGCTCTAACAATGCGAGCTGAATGCAGCAAACGACACTTGGTCATGATCGTTGCGGCACGTATCTTGAAAGGTTTACAACAGCACCATCGCGCCGCTTCTTATGCAATCAAATGGAAAACTAGAGCAGAAAATAGAGAAATAATTGCAGAATAACCTTCGGCCATGTTTCCCCGCGGACCCTCTGTACCCAAGTTCCAATAGAAAAGCTTCCTCTGCGAAAACGGGTTGTGGTAGCCTAGTCACCATTAATCCAACATCCTCGATCACATCGCTCACAAATTTAGCTCGCATGGTACAGCGTGCTTTCTTTCTGTCTTTTGATATTTTGTCATCTCTCTCTCTCTCTCTCTCTCACACACTCTCTCTCTCTCTCTCCCTCGAACCCTTCCTCTCTCACACCACCTCTGTAGCTGGCTCACTCTCTCTCCCTCTCCTTCGCTCTCATTCGCTGGCTGGCTGGCTGTGCCTGTTCCCGGACTGGACACGTGACTTTGTCAATTACATGCTTTCTTGCTACTAATTTCACTACGATTCCAGGGAGGGGAGTGGTACAAAGGAAACGGGCTCGGAACCAAATAGAGAGTGTCTAGTCCTGTCATTGCAGAGCATCACAACAGAGATATGTTAACGTAGCCTATTAATAATTAGGAAAACTTCAAAATAATTCAGAGATGCCGACTTAGGTTTCCTGGTGTTGTGGTTCACTTTTAGGCTATTGCCTTTATTTGCACTGGTTTGTTGTTGTTTTTTTACATTTTAATGATCATAGTATACACTGATAAAGTAGGCCTATTACCTAGTTTTAGACCAGATAAATGCAACATTGGTGTAAAAACGCAAAAAGATACAGGTTCACGGTCATATTTCTGAAAACAGTAGTGCTGTTTACTACCATTTTCAAGGCCTAGCCTAGAACTACTAGTTATTATCAATGCATTTCAAAGTAGTCCTTTGGTACAGTAAGTAATCTTTTGTGTTAAACTGATTTACTTCACGCAAATCAAAACATAGTTTCTACACAGTGTTAGACAAAATGTAATAGCTATGATTTATCATGCACCCTACCTACTGAGGAGGTTTACAAGCTCTTGTTCAAATGGCCAAGCCACCGCTTAGCATCCCCGTAGTAAGCACCAGGGGAGAGCTGAACTCAGAGCTTTGGAATGTGACTGGAAACCCGAGAAAAACAAACGTAAAAACGGATGTGACAAAGCCTATGATCATCACATGTCAGTCTAACCAACGCGTTGCATAAGGCCAACTCTGTTATCGTGTGGGGAATGGCTCCTTAGTTAAGTTAAACTTTACGTCCATCTACAGGAAAGACATGCTCAATATCAGAACCATGCAAGCCATAGTCAATGATACGTCAATAATACGCCTGCGGACCAAAGTTAGAAAATTCTCATCACATTTTATTTCGACAATATCACGTTTCCCAAGGGTTACTATCGGATATGAGGAAAGAGGAAAAACACGTTGGTGGAATGAAACAACAAGCCCATCTCCACCCACCAGCCCTGAGAGCCCACCCTCCGGAATTCATGAGCTAGGCTACTCCTACCCCCAGTCCCTCGTAGCCCCCTGTTTTGTGAAGATGGGTAGAGGAGGCCTCCACAGTGGCCATAGCATTACATTTTGGGTCACAGGGCTGGATAGCGGTGTCAGATCTTATCGGCTCACTCATATCCTGAAAATACTGATCAAGACAAGCCAGGAACGATCGCTCACTTTGACGTGTAGGCTATAGCCTAAGGAGGACCTACAAACGTCATATGCTGAATATTTTTCTCTTGTACGCTTGTAAATAATACTAAATGCACGCTCGATTAAACGTAATGTTTGATATTGCGCACAAATAAATTGCGTCCTAAAATATAGGGCGTAGAAATTCGCAAAAAAGAAGGGATTTATGGAAAAACCCACCAGTGTAAACCGATATTATTTGCAATTATCTTAACCTTGGTATCTTGATATAAAACAACATGCTACACTAAACATAAATAAAATAGCAACTATTCGAATTTACATAAACCTATAGAACAATTCCTTACCTACTTGAACAGCAGCATTCTGAGGAGGCTTTGGACTCTCACCCCAGCTAACCTCACCCAACCCCCCACTACTCACCATGTAGGTTCCCAAAGGAAATTTGCCTTTACCATGCTTTGCTGTCAATGCAGTTCAAAGGGTTCATTGAGTTCGGCTCTCAAATTCCCCTTTCTTTTTAGTTAGGAGGGTTGTTTTTTGTCGTTCACTGGGCTACATGCATTCCAGCTACCAATCCCTCACATTTTATATCCTCTACAAAGAAACGTACACATTGTTTGCCAAGCTTCAGGTCAGCTCCTGTGGGCATTAGATAGGCTACCTTCTTACGTGCAAATGATGATTATTTCCTTCGCTCATTAACAAATTAAAACGTTTTAAATGCACATGGTTATCATTCGTTATTATTCAATTTCCTGTAAACTTATTCTTAGTTTAGAATATAATTGAAGACCTTTTGTCTACATGCCGGTTTGACTTTTAACAAATTTCGTTCAGAATTATTTAGAATGAACGAAAAATAATGTTATAAAAGGCTGTTAAAATTGCACGTGAAGCATGTGTTCTATACATGACCATTTAAGGAGTTCAAACATTTTGTATACATATTTTTTTTATTTTTCGTTCTATATAATTATTTGCAAAACAACCATGACGTAAAATCGGAAAACCCTATATAAATATGAGATCACGTCCCGATTTGCATTCTTTTGAGACTTTCAAAGACGCATATTTGGACATGCGCCAGCCTGTAGCCTAAATCTTCAATATGTTCGTCCCAAAACAATTGTTTCGGGCAATAAGTGGGTGTAAACGGCAATGTGACACAACTTTTGATTCAAAATAATCTTTTGGACACAAATCTAAGGTTAACCTGAGAAGGAAGCAGCCCCCATACACCCATGCCATCCCAAAAAATGTGAATGAACCAGGCGTGACGTCAGAGAGGAGAAGAAGCGTCTCTGTCCCGCGGCTCACCGGACAAACGATGTGCCTGTCTGTAGCAAACACGATTTACTATAGGCATAGCTTTTTATTTCATTTATTGAATTTAATGAAAAGCCGACGGAACTTGACAGGTCAGTAGCCAATTTCTCTGCAGATTCTTTCGTGCGTTAATTTACCTTTTTATTAAATTAAATCAATCCATGCTCTTTCTAAAGCGTCAAGATAACATATAACATCGGAGAGACGCGCGTATCTTACATTTATTGGAGGTAATATGAAAACAGGGTCAGTGATCTATCATTTGGAACTTTCCGCAACCGGAGTTGTAAAGTTGAGGTAGGCTAACATCAGGTCAACGAATTAAAACACATCCTATGGCGTTTGCAAGCGACCGGTGGTTATAGGGCCGTGTCCGATCCTTAAACGCTATCAAAAAATAAGATAGGCTACATCTAACCTCGGGATATATGAAGAGAGCTCAAACTCACCTGTGGGCGAGGGACGGGACATTGTCATTAAAATTTCTTCCGGGAATGGATCAGATATTCTGGCAGTTTCCAGCAGGTAAAACAAACGTTTCTCCGGGTGTCCCTTTGATGGTGGCAAAACACCCAAATCAACTGGGGACAAGTATATAGACCAGGCTTAAATGTAGCCTTTAGTCCACTGTCCTCAAAGTCAATCGATGTTCCGCTTGTTTGACCCTCGGTTGCCAGTATACCAGCAAATAAAGACAACTGCCCTAATGAATTCAAGGAGATTTTCCATGGATGAATATTTTATAGTGACGCCGTAACGTAAGCAGACGAGCGTGTAGGCTAGGCAGATTTGTTCTATTGATCCTAACACACTGATTGCAGTGAGTAGGCTATGTCAAAATATGCCCATCAATGTCGGAAATTGTCTAAAGCTTACGGATATAGTGCAAAATAGTTGAACTCGATAAACTTTGATTCGACTTTAAATTCCACACAGGCAGTTTCGTCTAAAAGGCATTCATTTATAATAAAAATCCTAACAAAGTGTATGGTAGACCTATACACATGTAAACATTAAGAGCACAATTCAGACTATATGGCTTAAGAGTCCAAGTTAAAGAGAAAAACGTAGTTTAAAAAATATCCAACCGTTTGAATATCTTCCCGTTTAAATGGAGCTCTTGAAACCATGTGGCATCTTTTCTGAGCTGCTCTAAAATTCTTCAGCCTACCCCCACCTCATTCTCTGTTGATAGAGATCCATGGTTCACATCCCCCACCCTTGTCGTGCGACTTCAAAAAAAACATTAACCTGTTTTTGTAACAGATTCAACGTATTTACACATGTTAAATGTTAAAGTTGCCAAATACTAAAATCTTACTATAGTCTTCTTTAAAACTGCCTATAGTGAATATGGTCATAGCGACATAGGCTATAGGCCTTTTCTCATCATCTGGTCTGAGATCGGCTCTTCACAGGAACGGTACATTCCTGTGTACAATATAACTGGTCTCAGGCCAGTGTGAGAAGGTAAATGCAGGTTTGGATTGAAACGAATAGCGCCCCTCATCGGTTCATATGTGACATTCACCTGCAGGAGGGCATCCATCCACAGACCAATTGTGAAAACAATAATGAGATTCTCTGTATGTCCAATAGAGAACTTGTCTTAGAGAACCCTGGACCCTAGCTGGACCCTTAAAGGAAAAACATTTTCCTGGAGATGAGGAATAGATCAAGATTTCCTGGACAATAGTGTTCCAATAAATAAATATACCAATTTGAAAAAGAGGGTGGGTAGGAACTGGTGGGTGAAGATGAATCATAGAGAGAAGTTGCTGTCAAATACGGAATGGTTTCTTTTATGGATTACATTAAAGCACAGTGCGTTTCCTATAGCCCACGCTGTGACTATAGGTAAATGTAATTTTTATAAATGCATTTGTTAAAAAATTGTACATCCACAAAGGATCTTTGTTATTCACATACAACAAGCAGGGCACTTGAAAACAGCAGTTGATAAATCTATCACATCACAACATGGCTTATAATGTGTCACTGAGATGCCAAATGTATTAATATGACAATTGTCCATGAACAATACAGTACATATTGGGTTTAACAACAATTGCGTGTTTAAATTAGATGAGGGTGCTTTAGACAAAATGTTCTTTGTTCCTACAGAACATATCTTTTGAGATGTGCGCCATATAGACCATAGACCAAACTTTTAGAATTGTATCAAATGGTTTAGACCAGCAGCATAAATAACAGTATTGAAATCAATGAAAACAAACAAATTAATAAATAAACAATGGAGAAAAAAACTATTTTCCAAAGACATGATGGTCAAGAATATATAGAATGATATTAATTGACAACTCATTGCAGGAAATGTTATTTAGAGATGTGATACATCCTTTATTCTTTAAATTATTCCTTTGAGAATTGTAAGTATTTTCTATAGTCCCTTGACCCAAATACATAATAAATACTGAACAGGGGCTAAGTAGAAATGAAATACTGTATCACAGAAATAGTCCAGTGATCTGGTTAGATGAGCACATTAGGTGTTTCTTTACTCAAATGTATACATATTAAGAATTGAGACCTGGTTCTGGATTCCTGAGGGTAAAAGAGCCATCTGATCTACCATTTGATCCACAATGGGAGAGTTTGCCAAACAAAACACTTGGGAAATTAATTTATATGAGGTTAACACTCATGTTAATAAATATTTTTAGAAGGGGTGTAACAATACACACATTTCACAAGTCAACATGAATTTCAAGTAGTTGAAGGCAACATTTTCTTCTCATTATTTATGCAATACAACATATACAACACAGATCTATACAGCTATAAACAGCTATATCACTGATTGGCTCTGCACACAAATGACTTGGCTTGTCCAATATAAGACCATTGTGCATGCGTATGTGTGTGTTTGTGTCTTTGTGTGTAAGAGAGTGCAGAGAGATTTGTAAAAATCTTTTAAATTGCAAAACATTGTATTAAACGCTATCTTTCATTGATTTTTTGATAATCCCATTATTTATTACACCGATTAGTTAAATTAATAGTAAAATAGTGTTAATACAATTTAATATATATATAACATAGGCCTTAATATAACGTCTTATTCTCCTCCCTCTTTTTCTAGCACAAACATGGCTTGTGAGTCCCACATTATTAGTAAGACCATGCCTAACATCCAATATGAATTCTGTTTCTCAAAGAAGAGACTCATCCTTGATTAGAGACAGCTGACATGACCCTTCAAAACCAAGTCGGTAGAGCCAATAGATATGACACACTGATTAAAGATACAATTTCACTTGTAGATGGTTTGTTAAATGTAAGTCAAGATGGCTGCAATTAGAGTGATGAGGAGCAGTAGTCATCATCATCTAAATTAGTTGATAAACTTATGTTGTTTGTTAGAAATATCACTGTGTGTATGTAAATTGCTTTATGTGAAATGTTACTTTGAGCTGGTATTATGTATTACTTTGCTGCAGCTTTAGTTAGGAGCTAACCTTGGCTGACTTGGTTAACAGGTGTTCACTTGGCAACAGACTGGTGTTCCTAATTAATTAGCAGCTATAGAGTAATAATTGATGCTATATATTTTTCTGCTCACCATTCATCTTGTGTCCTTTAAGTGTCCTCTATGTCAACTTTTGCCTTGGATATTTTTGTCTTGCTTGGCTCTTCTTCATAGCTTGGTTTCTTTTTTCTTTCTCAGATGGTCCCTTCAGGTCCTCAGAGGGATTGTGACTTTCACAAAAAAATAGCTGATTGAAAACTTCAAAAGGTAATGTTTTAATTTTTTTACATCACAATAAAATGAACAATAAACAATAATAAAAAATACAAATAATTACTTTTATTTGAAAAGCGCATTTCATACACTGTGTTACAGTCAAAATCAGTAGCAAAGATAAAAGCATAATAGACAAAACAAGGTTCACTATATTAAAAGACATCCAAAACATCAGCAGACAGTACAGGATTCTCAGATGATGCTGTATCAGGTGATGCGGATTAGTCTATATTTCATTCAAATCTAAATGTACACACGGCTTACAAGTAGATAATTGAACAACTTAGTGCATCTACAGTGTAGATATTTCTGTTTAAATGTCAGCAGCCTGCCTTGCCATTAAAACCTACAGCTATTCAGATCCCAGCAGTCATTACCATTAACATAATTGAGACTGCAGAATTGTTTTTACATCAACTTGAATGACTCCTGAATCTACAGTATGCCCGGGTAACTAGACTGTTTGCAAAAAAACAATAGGTATTTTGCGACCTTTAGAGGAGCGACCTGCGTTGTCTCTTATCGATAAAGACTTCATAATGTTTTGATCAGCGGGTGTTATCAGTCCTCTTCCTCTTCCCTGCGTGTGATTCCGTTTTACAGCCTTGTGATCAGAATTCATGACTATAAAATATTTATGTATACGAAAACATTTGCAGATATAATCGATCCATCCTTTGCCCAATGGATGTAAAACGACAGTGCAATGTATAGCCTACAGTATCTTACGACCTGTAAGGGAGTTGTACGCGCCATCTTGTGGTTAGTTGTAAGAAGTCAACTTTAGATGAAATTATCCCATCATCATATCTGAAAATTATTTAGACCACCGGTTTTGTAATTATAGGCTAATTACTATAAAATTCACTGCACTACTGCACTAGTCTACTACTGCACTACTGGAATGTATAGGCTAACTCTATTTTAACATAATTCCATTTGTAAAACCTTCAGAATTGATGCTCAGGCCTATATGTAAGATCTACCAGTAATATCTACACTTAGTTTAATTAAAAATTTCTTTCCAAGTTCTTGTTGTTTTTCTTTCTTGTTAGACTACATGCAAGGGCAACCTTAAAAGGCCTACTTGTATCTGTTTAGCTTACACAAGCATCTGTAACATAATTCGTTTTGAACATCGTCTTCTGCTTATCAGTGAAATTGGTTAAATAAGCACATTTGATGTTGGCTATACTTCAATCTGTAAAGCATTCTCTGACAACTCGTGTCAAAACCCTTCACAAAAACGATTTGTGAATTAGCCTAAATTTTATGACTAAATGTTTTTGAGGTTTTTTATTTGTATTTGTAAATTTAACATTGTTGGCTTATCTATCTCCTTCGTTAAAATATTAGATGACGATTTTTCTTCAAGGATATTAATTTCATACAACTGATGTTATTAGATGCACTTCTTTTTAAAGGAATTGATTAGGCTATAAAACTAGAGATTTCAAGTGTGATCGTTTCCCTTTTCAATAGTATTGTAACAGGCTAGAATTCAACAGTTTTTATATTGCATAAGAAACCATTTTCATTAGGTTAACACGCCAATATACAAGCTATTTTATTATTCAAATCTCTAACAAACATATAGATAATAAATACAGATGGTGAGATGCTGTTTTTGTTATTCTGCATAGGGTATAGCCCAAGGCAAGAATAACTATGAGCCCATATCCAATAACAGGAAAGTGTGTCATTAAAATATCTTGATAGAAAATGTTTAGCCATCAATACCCTGCTTTATTTTACACTTGTCAGATATATTTGCTGATTATTTGTTTGCTGATTAAATAATACCTAGATGATAATAACAATTCCCTATAAAATACGGGTAGCTTGATAAGACTTGGCTTAGGCTACATTGTATGCAATATAGCCTCTCAACAACAAAGTGACAGTAGGCTAGTAAAATTGTTTTATTATATTTATAGTTAAATAATTATTTGGAAGATTTGACGTTAGCAAGGTGTTTCAATATAGGTAGCCTAGTAGCCTTAGAAAAACCGCACTCTCAAAACATTTTAGCAAATGGATTTTGCTGAGGTCTGCATTTCACATCCTTAGGAAATTAACTTACTGCGTCAGCATGCTATGTTCCGTTTTCATACGAAAGGTTCGTGTACCCAGTATTTCTTTGAAAAGTCCTATCTCAGTTTGTACGTTTATCTACTAAAATGCGACAGATTGAGATAGCAGTATAGAGTATTAACAGTATCAAAACGTGTGATGAATTGCGTCCACATGGAAGCCTGTCATTCAGATTGACTTAGTGGCCTACTACGTGTAAGACACTGGGGAATCCTTTAGCGCGGCTGACCCCTAGTGGCGGACAGTGCACATGCGAAAACAGCAACGAGTTTAAAACGGGATCGCAGTTTTTCTGAAAAGTTAGGTCAGATATAGTTACTGTGTAGAGTTGGCCTATAAAAGGTTTGTTGTAACATCAAGGTGTGATCATGACTGTTGATTGAGTAAAAAACTGTTCAAATGTATGGTTCAAAAAAACTGTTTATTCAACTTGTGGCATTCTCATTGTTTCTTGCTTAAGGTAAACAATCAGCACTTGTCAAGAGGTAGAAATCAACAGTCTGAAAGATATGCAGGGATTGACATTTAAACACAAAACACACACACACTCAGTCTTTGTACTTCTCTACTAATAATGTCAACTTTCTGCCTCACTCATACAATACTGGGTTTTAAAATGTGTCAGTCTGAAATCGCTCATTATCCTACTACAGCTAACACGCACTCCTATGAAAAATAAATAGTCCAGACATCATAACGGTAAGCTTTACCTGTTGCCACATTTGATCTCATGAGCAGAGCGGCTGATTGGCTGATTGGCTGATTACAGTAACTGTGACATAGCCCTCCCTTTAAGAACCCATCTCACTGATATTAAGTCGTTCATTTCTTCCCAAGGACTGGGGTACAAACAGAAAAAGTGGCGTGTGGAGGTGTGTATAGCTAGTTACAAGTGCTCAGTGTCGGCCGGTAGGCGAGCGTTACGTACAGCAGGGGGTGACTATGATGTCCTGATGATAGTCTTCGCCCCCCCCCTGGCAGGCTCAAGATGGGAGGAGAATAGTGTTGAACAAAACCAGGTGGTTTAAACCGATGCCCTCGACTGGGATGTGACCCCTGGTATAAAAACAGTTCAAAGCGTGACTGAACAGTGGAGAGGTTAGCAATATTTATTTAAAAAATAGCTAACAGTAAAGAAAAGGGGTTTACGGTAGTTAGCCACAAGTTATTTGACCCAGGAGATGTTAAGGGAGCGGGCGATGAAGGCGTAGGTGTCCGCCACCTCCTGGATGACCTTGCTGGTGGGCTTGCCGGCGCCGTGGCCCGACTTGGTGTCCACGTGGATGAACAGGGGGTTGCTCTGCTTGGGGCTGCGGCCCACCGCGTGCTGCAGCGTGGCGATGTACTTGAGCGAGTGCAGCGGGACCACCCGGTCGTCGTGGTCCCCCGTCAGCAGGAGCACCGAGGGGTACTGGACCCCGTCACCCTCGGGGATGCGGATGTTATGGAGGGGAGAATACCTGGGGGAGGGGAGGGGGGTAGAGAAGAGGATTCATATTCACCTCAGTGAGTGATCCATAGCAGAGAAGACAGACATCTAGTTTTAAGAAAGATGTTTACATTTAAAATAACACCTTTGTAAACACATTTTGTTGATTTTTTTTTAAGTGAAAAGGAGGACTCAACCGCTAAGCAGCTGACTGGGGATCTGAAAATGGCCGACAAGATAACCGACATATAATAACATTTACTTTCAGCAAATCTGTTACACCACCATAGTGCTTGTGAAACAGTTTGTGCATGTAGAAGACTTCCATAATTACAAAGATCGCTATTTCCAAAGCACTTATATGCACAAGTTTATATGGACTTTTGCGTACAGTAATTGGGCGACACGCCCACATGCGGGTTGATCGAAAGGTAACCAAGCCCTATTCATTTGAATATAAAGGAATGGAAATGTAGTATTATGAAATACACATTTCATAATGAGAAATAAAGTGAAATAAATAAATGTGGCATTATTAAATAAAACTCCTCTGAAATAAAATAATTCTTTTAAAAAACATTTTGAAAAAAAAATAAATCTATGTATTATTATTTATTTTAGGGACTTATTTCATAGGTATAGTTATTTATTTATGTAATATTGACTTGAATGGCATTCCATAACTGTCCGAAATGTCATTGCGCCACTTTTGCAATACCACTGTATACATAGGTTCATTATAGAGCATGCACACACACACACACTACCACGTATTACAGAAGGCCACCTACTTGATGAGCCAGTCAAACTGCTCTTTTATTTCGGAGCAGCCGAAGTCTGTGGTCCAGGCGTGGCCGATGGTAAACTTGTGGAACTTCAGCATGTCCATGACGCCCACCTGGGCTACAGCACAGCCAAACAGCTCCGGCCGCTGGTTCACACAGGCCGCTGAGAAACCATTCACACATTATTGTAGGGACCGCGGTTAATAACGAAGCGTAGTTGTGATATTATACCATACAGGTCGTATTTTATACCTTCAGTTCATTTCTGCATTCAGTTCACTAGCTGCATCCTGTTGACTCTGCCCTTAGGAATCAATAAAGGAATCTTATCCAACCTCTGCAACTGTGTGCCTCTACTGACCTAAGGCCTATTCTATATACAAGTCTCCCTTTCTACTTTATATTTGTCTAGAAAACATAAAAACTGCTCGGCGAGAACACTTGTCCAAATATAGATGACATGCTATTAGAAGACACAGTCTCCCTTCATGTGAAGGGCAAGTTCTGGGCCTGCACCCAACGTACCTACGAGCAGACCACCGTTGGAGCCGCCGTTGATGGTGAGTTTAGAGGACGACGTGTAGCCCTCCTTGATGAGGTACTCTGCCGCACACTGGAAATCAGTGAAGCAGTTCTGCTTGTTGGCCAGCATCCCAGCTAGGGGGAGGATAGCACTTGTTAAACTGTACATGTGGGGGGGGTGATTCAGTGTGGATGTAGCAATGCGATAAATGTCCTTTAAAAAAGGGCTACTGAACCTTTGCTCAACCCTTGAGCCTCCTTAGCTCAATCTTAAATCCCCCCACAGCCGTTCGCCATGAATCAAGCCCTCGCTCCTCCGCCCATTCGCGTCCATCGTTTCTCAAAAACATACTTTGACAGCGCCAACAAAGCCGATGTCCGTCTCTACTGGTAGCACGTGTTCTCAGGTTACTTTGAGAACACGTTCTCCACAAACTTATGTTTGTCGTACAATGGGAATTTATGGTATATTTACAGTTTTATACAAAAACGTAGGTATATCTTAAATTAAAACACTACAACAATTAGATTCTGCAAATTGGAATAACCAGCAGAAACTGCAAACGGCTTTGTAGACATTGTAAAAGTATGATTTCTGACTGCTGCAGTAACATGACTGCCCTAACAGAACCTTGGTGTAATCCTGCCAGAGCGTACCTGAAATCTTTGAACCACAAAATGGGGTGACTTCAAAAACACGCGCGCCTCACGCCTCACCTTTGTGCCAGGTCTCTCCGTACTCCCCTCCCCCGCGGATGTTGGCCACGGCCAGGACGCCTCCCAGGTGTCTGACGAAGATGAGGCGAGACACGCTGTAGCTGGGTGTGATGGAGATGTTGAAGCCCCCGTAGCCGTACAGAAAGGCCGGGTGGGAGCCGTCCAGCTTGATGCCCTTCTTGTGGACGACAAACATGGGGACCTGGGTGCCGTCCTTGCTGGGGTAGAAGATCTGGGGGACGGGATGGACGAGGTCACAGATGGAGAGGGCGCTGTGGTAATCTGAACACAACTGAGCGGTTGGTAACACCAACCCTAGCCATCCACGTCTGTACTCACCTGGGTGGTCTGGTAGTCGGAGGGGCTAAAGCCTTTGACCGTGACCTCCCTGAAGACATGGGGCTGCAGGGGCTCCTTGGTCAGGTCACAGTGGTAGATGATGGCTGGGGGGGGGGGGGGGGGGGTGTAAGAGGGAACATTAGGCTATCGCTACCATATCGGCGTGGTGTCCATGGTTATACTGTAGCAAGTTGCTATATAAGAATTCTGCTCAGTAGACAGGGAACATATAGTATACCAACTGCACTACAGCATATAGTGTAGCATGAGGGAGATCACTTTAATGTGTACAGTTTTGGCCTACTGCATACGGAACATATACTCAACGCAGTGTTACTGAACTGGTTTTACCGTCATTTTTATTCTAAACTTCCAGTTAATTGGCTTTATTTTTCCCTTAAACCAAACAAGCCCGGCACCCATACAGCGTCAATGGAACGTTGTAGAACCTGGGGAGAGGAAGGAGGTGAAGTAATAGAAGATCTCGGAGTCCCTCTTGCGGCCGGTGAAGCCCACCACCGAGCCCACGTCCAGGGGGAAGGTCCTCAGCTCCTCCCCCGAGCTCAGGCGGTACATCTTCAGCACGTTTTTGACGTCGTGGAGGAAACACACAAACAGGTAGCTGGAGTACGTACAGGTGGCAAACACTGCAGAGAGGACACAGTTGGGGAGAGATTAGTATTATTACGCTATATATGTAGTGTATGAATGAAACTCTAGAGTCTTAAATTAACTGAGTGCCACGCCTTCCATGGGGAAGACATGGCCTGCATCGCTGTAATGGTTAAACCCAGGCAGAAGAACGAACCAGGCAGCTGGCCAGGCCTTTCATGTGAGCAGCATTTAACGTTTTAAAAGCCCAAATAAAGTACTGATGTATTAAGCTCTTGCTATTATGCTCATGGGTTCCGTGTTTACTTTGTTTCAGGGTTCAGTATGAGCAGCAACGGGTAACATACAAGGAACGCTAATAACTAGTGGAAAACAGAGTTACAACCACATTTTGGTTTGGAACTCCCAAACAACACGCACCCCCCTCTCTCCACCCCCCCCCCCCAATTACTCATAGATTCACACCATTCACTACAGCCACGTGCACAGTTTCAATCATGGGTTTCAATACGTTTCATATAGTGAAATGAAATGGGGTGGACGTTTGGGGCTGCGGGGGGCGCTCTAACACCGTCGAGGTGTGTACCTTTGATGTATTAAAAGGAATGCGGCGCGGGTGAGCGGTAGCAGCCTACCGATAACGTCCTTGTCATGCTGGGGGATGAGCTCCTGCCACTTGCTCTGGGCCGGGGAGGCAAAGTCTATGTTGATGAGGCGGTAGCGCGGGGCGTCCAGGTTAGTCTTGAATGTGAACACCGTGCCCTCGTTGGTCACGTATTCATACTCGGCGTCAAAATTGTCAATCAGCTTCACCCATGGCAACAGGCCTGGAGATAAGAATTATTTTTTTTAAACCACACATTTGACAAAAGACAGAAAAAAAACAGATGCGAGCGAGAGAAAAAAAGACAGATGCTATGAGCGCCCCACCTACCCGTTATCCCCTGAGGGGTGGTCTTGAGGTCGCAGTACCACAGCCTGTTGACTGGATCACATCCCTCCCTGATAGACAGCAGCACATAGCGGCCGTCATCTGACACCTTTAAGAGAAACGCACAAGCCATCACCCATACATACAAACATACATAGGCCTTCTGAAGCGTCACATAAGTGGACGGAGAGGGGCATAGCCAATGAGAAGCCTAGATCACATGTTTTTTTGTCGTTTTCAATTTCAAAATACCCATTCTGAACATTCATTTACAGTTGTCTGAAAGCCAACTGGTCATACCTCTGCTCCACTCATCCACTTGGGATGTTCAGGGAACTCTGCACAGAGGCAGTCCTTAGACTGTGGCGTGCCCAATACGTGGAAATACAGCTTCTGGTGGAGGTTGGTGGAGGTCTCTGTGCCTGGAGAGAGACGGTGAAGAGACATAATTAACTTTCACTCCTGCCCCCTAGTGGTGGCAGCTAAAAATAGAGCTGGCAGGATGTGGTATCAGATAAGGAGAGGAAGGGGATGGAGAGAGATGGTGGGTGTGAATTGCAGAAGCTATAAATATACCAAAGCAGTAAAAGAAGAGGATGAGATCAAAGATCCATCCACCACAAGATAAAAAGAAGACAAATGTCTTCTAGGTCCTATTTTGTTGTTTTAAAATATATTATATATATATTAAGTATAATAATAATATATAAAGTATATATTATTAAAATATATATACTTTAAAATTGCTTTTTTTCTGCTCATTTGGGAAAGATATGCACGCAAGTCCAATTAGGAGTTGTTTAATGCACATTTTTACTTTTTTCATTTCACTATAATGGATTAGGGTACACTCTTCAACGTGCTCATACATATACATATATACACACACACATATATATATATATACACACACACATATATATATATACACACACACACATATATATATATACACACACACATATATATATATATA
>JAODLI010000017.1:1333363-1350427 GCA_027575585.1 Percopsis omiscomaycus
GCCGGTGGGGGCGGTGGTGGTGGGGGAGGTGTAGAAGGAAGAGGAGGAGGAGGAGGAGGAGGAGGAAGACGAGGAGGAGGACGACAGCGCGGAGATGGAGAGCCCGCTGGAGTCACCCGCCTCGGACTTCAAGCGCAGCTCGCCCGAGGGCAAGTCCGTGTTCGGAGACAGCCCCGAGCGCTACTTCTGCCCGACGGAGTCCAGCTCCACGCTGTACTTCAGCGCGGACCCTCAGTCGCCCAGCATTGCCAGTAACCCCCGTCTGGACCGGGACGGCGGGGGCCTGGAGCAAGGCTCACGCCTCAGTTCCATCCCCAGTGATCCAGCCCTTCACAGGCACATGAGGGGGCACATGGGCCACGTAGGGCCTCTTTATACCTCCACACCTAAACTGGACTCTGGGTTGATGGACTCTCCGCCCAATGTCCCCCACCTAACAGGTCCCAGGAGGCAGCTCATAATGTCCCACAGAGACGAAGATGAAAACTTCTAGCTTTCTCACAACGGAATGCGAGAAATATAGACGGCAAATCCAGGATTCAATGAATACACCTTCTTTTGACAAATAGGCCTTTTGTAAAACGAAAGCGTCATGGAACATGAAGACTGATAGCAGTTTTACCTGTGCGTACATTTACCTCCACACTATTTACTCTGCTAAGCTACAGTAACACTGTTGAGATAATGCCAAGCTAACTCATACACTATATTCCAAAGTGTTAGTAGGCAAACTTTATAAATGCTGGACATGCAGAGAGTTAACTGCTACAGTCTTCAGACATCGGTCAAGATGCTTATTTGTCAAAAAGTTGGTGTGTAGAGCTAAGATGTGATTTCCCCTTACAATCTACCAGTATTTTTAAATTCCTGTAGCCTCTGGCGATATTTAACAAGATAATAATAATGTACTGCGCATTGCAAAAAAAAGACCAGCTTTCCTTCAGGGTTCAGAAAAGTCCAGAATAGACTTACATTAGCATTGGTATGCATGTAAACTGATCCATTAAGATACAGTTATACAGTCTTTTTCAGTGAAATAAAATATTCTGGCAATTAATTGATAAAAATCATACCGACAGTTTCCACAAAGAGTACCTAGCTTCCTTGCTACGGTTGCTGCAGCAACATTTACAATAATGAGGTTCCTATAACAACCTGAATGTACTGTATACTCACAATGTGTAAAAAAAATAGTGAAAACCTATTAACAATAAAGCTATATTTGCGTTCACTTGCAATCCAATCCAACAAACGACTACTAATAATCAATTCTGTCATAGAAGCTGCTGTTTATTGATCCTCAGGCATCTTTGTTGCAAAGTAAGAGTTGTAAGAGTTTGTAAGAAATGTTGGTAATCACCAGGGGCTACAAGTGTAGAGAACATAAATCCACACCCTAAGGGGGCCAACACGTCTGAGCTCCATTATTTGAACATCTCAGCGCAAGCCAGAGCTTTATTGACTTTTTAAAAGCACAAGTATCTTCTGTACCATAAATCTGCTGTGATCTTTGTTATTCCCAGTTGAATCCCCCATCCCCTTCAAAGAAGAATGCACTGGTCTGCTCTTGCCTGACATTGCTAAGAACAGGGCTATTGTGTCAACTTGGCAAAACTGTGTTTGATGTAAAACATGTCAACCATGTAATTGTATTCTGTGGGAAAATAAGTAATGTCTCAGGAATTTATTTGACTTTGAAACATTTTTAAAATGTCAAATGTGAAAAAATGAAGATAGGATCTCTCAATATTTCATGTGATAATGTTTTATGTGTTTTGGTTGCTATATTTAGGGAGTATTTGCATTTTTGCAATTTGCATTTAGCTGATTATTGCTCTGGACAGGGGATCAAATGGAACAATGAGATTATACTGAGTATCATACATTTATCCCTCTCAGGTGATTGCCTATCTGAAATTTGATTATGTTTGGTGCAAGGCCACTGGTGGCTTTTAACAAGCAATAAATGTTACATTGGAGTGAATTGATGTAATGAAATGTTTGTTTTTAAGATTATATTATTATAAGATGACTTATATTTTATATATTTCTAAAGTAAGTGAAACGATAGGTAACTGTACAATGATAGAAATGTGTATGGTATTGGTTCTATGAACGTGAAATGTAACCTCTACATACTTCTGAAAATGGCCTCAAAGGAGGAATTTATAGTACTTTCCCTTTAAGATCGTGCACATGCGCAGATTGTTGAGAAAGTTAACTACTGAACTTCGTAGTCAGAAAAATTCTTATTTAGAAGGAAAATTTTGGTAAAAGCCATTGTGCCGAAATGGCATTTCGCCGAAGGAACAAGAGCTATCCTTTCTTCAGCCAGGAATTCCTCATTCAAAATCATGCTGACATCGTATTTAGTTTGGTGATCTTCATTTTGATTGGATTGATGTTTGAGGTGAGACGAACTCAGATTCTCATTTTCCCTCGCCTCGCTCAGCTGTTTTTTGTTGGCAAGTCTGTTGGATAGTTTGAGATACAGCAGTAGTTACTTCAAGTTGAGTCTTATTTGCCTCTAAAAGGATTTCATTTTAGAAGCACTTTAGTGTGTTTTAAATGCATCTTAGTATATCTCTATCAATGGAATACGTTCTGCGGATATGTTGGCTGCATGATACATTGTTGCAGTTTCAAAAGATTCAAAAAGTGAACAATGAATATAACTTTCTGTTGAGTCCGTTTTTTCTGTGCTACAGATCAGACGGAAAGACAACGTTCAATGTTTTGCCTTAAACGACCGCCTTTCGTCAATATCGTTCAAATGAAGTGCTAAATGGGTTGGGATTAGCTGTTTTAACAGGACTCTTGACACTAGACCCGGCTACAGAACTGTTAGAATTCATTTAGGTGTCTCCTTAAACTTTAAACACTAACGCTTGTGGTTTTATTGACTTTATAAACGCACATTTTCCCGACAAGTGTCTCTATCCCTGTCGTCAGAGGCTTTTCCACCCAAGACAACCCGCTGCAACAACTTGATCCCCAGTTAACTGCCACGTCTCAATCTTTGAGCGTTGTGCTTATGCTGCTACGAGCTCGGCTGGGTTGAATAGGATTGCATTGATTTTATGGTTCTTTCCCAGGTACAAACTAATAATATAATTTAGCAGAGATAGAGCCCACCATTAGGGTATACGTGTCCTACATTGTTATAAAGTTTCAATACGGAATTTAAGTTCTGGTTCCATTGCGGTATTTAAATTCTGAAGGGGATTTCCCCTTCTTTTTTTTAGTTTTTCAGTTCCCCCAAGAGCAAGGGCTACGTAAATCGCGAATTTCGATGAGAAGCAAACGAGTTGTTGACGTGAAGTCAAGAATTTGTAGCTAAAAGGGCACCTGTGGCTCGGCGCGCAAGGAATGTTGGCGATATGTTGCTGGAGAAGATCCCTGTGTGGAAGCATAGCATCGTCCCAGGTCAATGCAAGCCTTGTCATGTCGACCTGAACAGCTCGACACGTCTCCAACAAATCTCAGATTCAAATTACAATGTCATAAGAGAACTATATGTTTTAAATAGGTTGGACCTCCCTGCATCATCATCTATATTTCTGTCTCATACCTATGTGGACAAACGAGAAATCCCATTGACTTGTATACATTGAGTTGCTAATGCGCCATATTTCAAATTTTCAGGCAACCGCCAAAAGTGCCATACTATTCATTCAGCCTCAGTACAATGTCAGCACATTAACGCCAGGTATGCAATCCTTTTGCTTTTCACAAATATTCAACAGTACACTTCCTGTTACAACAATGAACAACAACATTTAAGAACTAATGCTTACTTTTCGTGTAAATGTCACAGTTGAAATGTACACTCATCGGCCACTTCTTTGCCTAGTGAAACTAATGCAGTTTAATACAACAGTCCAGCAATAAATCATGATTGTTATAATGTTCAGTTAGTGTTGAAGGTGGCGATTCAACTGTGATCATTTTGGATGATGTAGTTTGTGGTGCTGTTGACTTGTATTGCGTTGTACTGACACACATTTCTATTATTTTGGCCACCTCATTGCAATCGGTGAGGCTAGGCTAAATAACACCTTGGTGTTTAATTCAATACATTTTAACAGCACCACAAACAACATCCTCCAAAACTATCATACAGTTGAAACCTCTCATAAAAGGTTTCAACATAAACTGAACATTATAACAATCGTGAAGGGAGATTTATTGCAGGACTGTTGTATTAGACTGCATTAGTTTTACTAGGTGTACCTAATGAAGTGGCCGGTGAGTGTATTTTTCCATGATTCCTGAGATTTGGCTCAGCTAATATAAGCATTGATATTTTAGGTTGGCATGAAAAATATGCTATTTTGTGTTAACATTGTAAAACACCTGATTTTTCCACTCTACCCTGTGCTTAGAGGGAGAGGTGACGTTGTACACTTATGGATGGAGGGACTGTGCTACGATCCTCTTCTATTTTTTCATCACCATCATCCTCCATGCTGTAGTGCAAGAGTATATTCTTGATGTGAGTACCCTTGTAGTCGTTCTAGCATACTGCAGTGTACTTAGTGTTTGACATTCAGACTGTTGGGAAAGCCAAAGTTGATGATCTTTACTACGATTAAGGGAACCCAGGCATTCCTTATGGGAATGCAAAATCAGATTACCTGGATTAAACTTGCAAATGTTCTTTATAACTGAAGCATAATTGGTTTGTTTGTTTGTATGTATGCCCACTAATGTTTGGATGCTTTGTGTTTGTTTTGTAAATGCATTATTCATTGTACACTAAATCAGTGTTTAGCTCTGTTAGCAAAGTTGAAATACTTGAATCACCTCGATAGTGACTCATGCGCCCTGTTTATCCTTTCCACGGAAATTTCCTTTTTATTAATATACTGTTTACACCAAAAAAATGTAAACAAGTTATTTAGTGTTTATCCGGAGAACTGTGTAGACAAGACAATACTTTTTTTTTTTTTTTTTTTTTTTTAAGGATATTATTATATTTGTATAATAATATATCTGTTGAGTAGAACACAGGGATCTTACTACTGGGTTCAATCACTCCTTTTATTGTGAAGTATAGTATAAGAGGATATCTCATCTAATTATGTAGAACTAGGTCAGGTGTTGGTGCTTATATTTTAGCACCATAACCATGGCAAACAAAGTGTCTTGAATATTGTTGTTAGAGGTTTATTTTCAGACATAGCCATTAATGGTAACTCCAGTCTCTTTGTTTGTCCAGCAGCACATATATGATATTATCGCCACACACTTCCTTTTGCTTGATAATAGCAGTGTTTTACATAACAGGCCAGTGAAACAGGACCTTGATCTATCTCTTTTTGTCATGGGATGAGCAACAGACAATGCTCGATGCCCTGCCCAACTCGCACCTCCATGACTATGCTATACTGTTCTTTTGTGTTGTGTTCCCAATTCAGAAAGTCAACCGGCGTCTTCACCTTTCCAAGAGCAAGAACACCAAGTTTAATGAGTCGGGCCAGCTGTGCGTGTTTCACTTGGTGTCTAGCGTGTGGAGCCTCTACATTCTTATAACAGTGAGATGGATTTTTCAGTTGTTAAGCATCAGCTGTTAAAAAAAAGTCCATTCAGTGTATTGCTGCTCACCGGAGGCAGTATCGTACATGTTCTTATACATGGTGCTAAAGTTAATCTGTGGACTGACTACATTCATGGTGGTTTTCTAAAAACGCACCATACGAGTGAAAGACCAATAAGCATTTCACTTTTTACTGAAGATTCCTTTAATCTATTTATTTAGGAGGGATACCTCCTTCACCCCAGCAGTCTTTGGGAGAACTATCCACATGTACACCTCAGGTATGACTGGAAATAGGAGAAATAGAACTAGTAGTAGAATTATACGGTACCATTTTCATCCAGTTCTTCCCAAGTGCATTTCATTTTTAGATACTAAACGACTTCCCACAAATCTCCTTTTTTTTTATATACATTTTGTGTGTCTTAGGAAAATACTTGAAAAGTAATGTTTCTCGTTTGTGCTGCAGGTTTCAGGTGAAGTTTTTCTACCTCACTCAGCTGGCATACTGGCTCCATGCCTTACCAGAGCTCTACTTCCAGAAAGTACGCAAGGTCAGTAGGCAGGCCATGGGAACCAGATGAATGTAGGTGTGCTGAAGGTGTGCTGTAGATGTGCGTGTGTGTGAGGAAATCCTGGATCTATTAAAGTAAATAGCTTGGTAAAGAAAGGCTGTTTGTTTTTCAGGAGGAGATTCCTCGTCAGCTGCAGTACATCTGCATGTATTTGCTACACATCTTGGCAGCCTACCTGTTAAAGTAAGAAACTGACCAGGGCTACATCCCTGATCAATGAAATCTGAAAAATCCTGAATCTTAATTGATTGATGAAATTTGAATAATCTATAATGTAACAAGTGTGTTAACCCCGAAGTTGGGGAAAAATATAAACATTTTTTTTCCAATATTTTTCATGATTTACACCATGCATTGCAAAGTGAACATGAATTTATGGAACTCAGCTAAAAGCTGGAGATATGGGTCAGCATCAAGGTTAATCTGTATCTATCCATCTATCTATCTACATCACGTCATCGATACTGCTGACCATATTCCTGTTAAAATGTACAGTCTATATATTTTTATGCTATTATGTTATGCAATTATAGTTTGCTACCCTGGTGGTTTGCGTGTGCGCATTAGGACACTGTGGGTTTAAGATGTTTCCTGACATTGCGTTATAGAATTTACCGTTCCTCAACATCGGCCCCACTTCTTGTTTTTGTTTGTTTGTTATAGCTTGAGTCGTGTTGGACTGGTCCTTCTCTTCCTCCAGTACATGTCAGAGCTGGGCTTCCACATCGCCAGAATGTTCTACTTCACTGATGAGACCCACCAGAAAATGTTGGTGTTTGACCCGTTTTATGCAAGTTTAGTTTTTGTTTAAGTGTGTGCCCTTCACAGATGTTGCTCACAGATGTTACTGTGTTGTGTTGATTATTGATTGTATGCATTTTCGATGCATTCATTGTATGCATTGAGTGCATTTTCTATGCAACATTTTCGAATGGCCCTCTCCTCCGCTGTATGTACAGGTTTGACCTGTGGGCGGCCAGCTTTGTGCTAACGCGAATGGTGACTTTGACCCTGATGTTCCTCGCTGTGGGGTTTGGTTTGGGTCGTGCCGAGAACCAGGGTTTGGACTTGGAGATGGGCAACTTCAACACAGTGTTGATAAGGTAAGGCCTTACCCACCTGACTAAAATGAGGACAGAGAATTGCAAAAGATATTACATTTTTGAATTGATATAAAGCACTTCTAGATCAGAATGGATGTTGTTAAAATTAATTGTATTTTTTATCCTTAAATTAAGCAACATAAATTAACACATATTGCCAAAATGTATATTTTCAAATGTCTAAAAACAAATGCTGTTACCGATGTAACTGGGGATGTAATAAGATGTAATAAGAATGGAGACGCACATTTTTCATTGGTAACTGTCTGGTTAATCCCAAAAATAGCCAGCTCCACTACATTTACTAGTCAATTAGAATTAAAGGAGACATCTGCCACTGTTGTTGCTAATAGAGATAATTGCACAAGCCACAGCCATATGTTCTTTGTCTCAAGTTACTTCACTATGGTAAAGCATGCCACTATAAATGCCACTATACCATCTTGAGGTTCCTGATCTGAATGTTAAACTCTTAACGCTGCAAATCCATCACCTTAAACTCTCACACAAACCCGCTGATTGTCCTCCCTTGGTTTTATGAAAGGATGACGGTCCTACTACTGGTATCTTTGATCCAGTCCTGGCTGCTCTGGAAGTTTATCCGCTTCCAGCTGCGACGCTGGAGAGAGTTCCGACGCGAGCAGGCTGCCCGTAAGAAGGCAGCAACCAAAGCCCCCTTGAGACCACTGAAGAGGGACTCGCGTCAGTATTTCATAATGCATCTCTCCACATCTCTCATTGTTTTAAAAGAGGTTTTGTAAAAGTAAAGCTTGATACTGCTATTATTTCGTACCGTTCTTTGATTTTAAGCTTGAGGACATTTTGGTATCAATTTTTAAAACCTATTAGTTTCAATGGATCTTTCCATTATTGTATCCTGTGTTCTTATTCCTGTGTTCTCCCCGCTAGTCGGCCACTATGAAAATGGAATCCTCAAGGCAGAGAATGGAGCCTCTCCACGGACCAAGAAGATCAAAGCTCCCTAAGCGTGAGCTGGAATGGCTGCTCAGCCCATACTATGGCTTCTCATCGCCACAATGGGGGAGGGGGGACTGGTGGCCACTGGCCACCGTTCTTCTGGTGAGTTTGTCCGGACGTGTCACAGGGACTCAGTCGCTACGGAGACGGGCTTGAATGCTGGAAATTGAAAATCCAAGGAAATCCCTCGAGCCCGATGGACATTTACTCTTTCTCATATCAGTATTGTTTTTTTTTTTTTTAAATACACCCATACCTCCTGCTATCCTGCCCTATGGAACGCCATTATATTAAGAATGATTAAAGTAAACACAGACAACGGCATGCACACTGTATACTGTACTTGTTAACTTGAAGTGTGTCAGCGCCTGTCTTCGTACACAAGGACTGTACCGGTTCTAATGTTTGTCTGATGTCTGTTGTTGTTGTTGTTGTAGCTCGTCTCTTAGAGCTAGCTTTGCTTTTCTTTTTACTTTCTTAGCTTTGTCCATTGGTGCAGAAAACGAGATTGTGTAAGGCCGGTCTTAAATGGTAAGCTCCTCGATTGTGTTATAGCACACATAGAACCACAAATGACCACCACAACTCACTGTTTGTTAGAAATACAACTGTGCATGTAGCTGTAGGAGGAAGGGTGGAGAACAATGTGAGCCTATGAGTGCTGTAAAGGGGAGGAGTAGAGAGGAGAGCCAGCCAATCTGCAGTGAGGTGCGGGAGGGGCATGCACTCTCCCAAGTTTAAAACCAAACGATTTTGTAACGCTGGTTTCCATGACAAGGGTAATTCTGGATAAAAAAAATCAAGAGGTGCACCTTTAACATTTCCTGTTAACTAGTGAGGGAATAGTAGTGTTCCAGATGAAGGGGTGGGGTTTGGTGAGTTGCCCCACTTGGCTTCTACCACAGTTTTGTGTCATTCCGTTTCCTGCAATTCTCGCTGGTTACTTCCATAAGCACCGCATATGTATGTTGAATATTACCGCATGTCATTCCATGATTTATTTTTTGTTAAAAGAAATGTGCTTTATTAAATGATGCATTTTTTTTTTTCTTCTGAAAAAATTAGTTTTTTTGTTGTAGATGAGAAACACTGACGGATGACAAATATATATGTAGCACTTTCGCTCTTTATGTCCAATTTATTATTCTAATACAAGGAAATAATGTGAGGCATCATATTTTTTACACCTTTTAGTGTTGAAGAAGCGATAACATAACCATACAAACAGTAATTATAGAATAGTTTACCCACATTATAAATGTTTTAAGTCAGTAAGGGGAATGTGTGGTTAATAATACATTTTATTCATATAGCACTTCTCAAGCTACCCAAAGACGCTTGTCCAGGAGGTGGCAGACCAGACACAAAAAATCTAATCATTGGCTGAAATGCATGCTAATTGTTATTGGAGAGAGACTGAAACATTTTACGGTTTTAGTAGTAGCAGGCCCAGCTTTTCTTTAACATCATGAGGATTCCTCTACTTCATTATTTTCTGAAAAAGGGAAACGGCAATTAATGACCATTATTTTGTTAATATTAGTTAGCTGGACGCTGGGCAAAATGTTTACCATTTTGGTCAACCGACAGGCTATTCGTTACGCCCTGGTCTGGATGCACGCTCAGCCTCTGTCGCAAGGAGTCCACAGTCTGAGAGGGGATTTGGTCTGCGATGGACTCCAGGTAGGTCAGGACAGAACGGTCGGCATTCGTCAGCACAAAGCGGTGGGAGAACACTAAAATAAAAGCGGATGAGAACACGATGGGACAAACAAAATGGCATAGCGGAGCATAACACACTGGTTTATGCATAGAACCCCACCTTCCACAGTGGCTCCAACAACAAAGTCTGCAGGTGTGTAGAACACTGGCTTGTCCACAGTAGAATTCGGCTTTGGGACACGGGTCTTCTCCAAGAACTTGCCACCAATGATCCCAGAGGTGGGTTTTTCATAAACACTGACCATGTCGTCTGCCAAGAAGTAGGAGAGGATGAAACGACGGTCCTCATCTTGGGGATTCCGGGATTCCTGAGAAATATTTTTTTTAGAGGGTCATTATGTCTACAGCCATTGGATATTATTCAGAGGCGATTCTGAGAAAATCTGTATAAAAGTAGAAATGGCCCCTTGCCTGAAGTCAGCTAACCTGAGGCCCTCTAAACGTTTTGTAAGCTCCCTCTATAGCTTGCTCCACTTTGCATAAAAGTCTAGAAACCTAATGTATTAGCCGGTTACAGAACTGTTACCCAATCAGCATGCAGATGGGTAGTTCAATTGCTGTTGACAGCAATTAATATGGAAAATCCTTCCCGTTTTTTTTCTGATTGTTTGTAGTCTAGTCGTCTGCTAACAATCTGACTGGCACCGCCTCTCTGGCAAACTTTGGAGAGCTTCCAGATGAATATTTAGGGCTCAAGTTTCCGGACGGTAGCGCTAAAGCAGACGTGGGCCCTATTGACAAGTTCGTTGAGCGCAAGGTGTATTTTCTCTCGCCTGGGCGTGTTTGCAAATTTCCCGGCACGCTATGATATCGCTTGCGCCAAAGTGGGCGTGGGGGCGTGAGTAGAGTGCACCAGTCAAAATCAGGTGGCACAGTGCTAGTTTGGTGTAAAATAAAACCAAATATTACCTAGCGTCTCCGCCTGGTCAGACCACGTCGTAGCGCAGACGCAGGTGTTGTGTGGTAGTTTCTGGGCTTTAGGTGAAGGTGCACTACGCACATACCTATCCAAAATCACACATGCCACTTTCGTGTATGTTAGGTTGGCCTATTGTGTGAATAATTTACCAATGACTTGATCACAAAACAAAATATACGCACATGTATCATAATGGTTTATTAGAGGTGACTTATTTGCGCACTTGGCGAGTGTGCACCACCCGAAAAAAGGACATCAGTTTAGACAGTTTCCTCCAGGGAGAAGTTTATCTGTCGGCCTGGACTTTTGTTGATTACAAAATTGGCAGTTTGCCGAGACAGAGCCGAGCTGCTGTTAAAGGGAATGAGAGGAGCTGATTTGATTGGCCGTAATTGAAGACGGCCCCAACCACTCCTACTGATAATGTATTCATTCTAATCCAATCCTTTTACAACTGCGCCGCCGTAGCGCCCAATTACCACCACCACCACACGTCTCAGAATCAGCAAAAGAGCATTGGCCAGACTTTAGGTGGATTTGAGCCGTGCGCCTTGTACCTTGACCGGGAAACTAGGGCCCTTAGAGCGGAAAATATCATGAAGCTTGAAAAATTGAGTTACGAGGCTATGTCTTACCATCACAGCGGCAAAGCGCAGTGCTTTGTTGTCGTTCTCCATCTTGTTTTTGACACCCTTCTTGGGGGGCTCAGGGATCAGAGACAGACAGTTCCTGAGAGAGTCTTCCAATGAACCAAAACCATTATAGGGTGGAATCTCCTATGAGAGGAAAGGACAAAAATTACAATATACAGTCCAGGTGTCACAATATTCACCTCAAAATCTTATTGCATTGTAATTTGTGCATATAATAAGGGTATAATGGAGATTGACACGTTCACATCAAGTGTAATGTATAGTATAATGTATGTTTCCTCACCCATTTCTTCTCCTGGGACATGTCAGATTTCTTGGGTACCTCCTTGGGCTTTAACACCATGTCAGGGTAGTTCTTCTGGTAGTAGTCTTTGGTGAAACCATCGCAGTCATACAACAGGAAGGGACGACCCAAAAGCTTCACCGTCTCCCCTACAAGGAAGTCTTTGGGGGAGTAATATTTATCTACTTCCTGTTTGGAGAACTCCAGCACACAACTAGGGAAGGTATCTGTAGAGAGGGAAAGAAAGAACCACATTATTAATAATTTGCTTGTTAAAAAGTAGGAAATAAGTGCCCCATTCGAATTTGGTCTTTTTTGAGACTAGAGAATGCTTCATAACACATTGTTATGGTGTACTTAATCTGTATTTGGAGCGGAAATTGACTGCATCCAGCAAGCTATGCTTTCTCTATGTACTGATTTATACTCTGTTCTGCTATATAGTATATAAGTATAAGTAACTACAGAAGTTAAAGCTAAAGTGTTGTGTCTCACCAATGCCCGGTTTGATTTGCTTGGGGAGTCGCTGTCTGCGCATCATGACTGGGAAAGGATCTCGGCCATTGTTGGGCTCATGAAGTTCTCTGACTTCTACGGTGTTGTCAACAAGATAGTACTGGATGCTCACAGGTCTTCTCTCCCGGTGCAGAAAGTCACTATCATCCCAGAGTGCAAAGAACCGTAGGACCTTCAAATATTCAGATATAGTATGGAATCAGAGATGGTAATTTGGAAATGTTTGTATTTATTCATTTCATAGCACTTTAAATATTTAATTGTTTTCAGAAAAGGGTTATTATGAAGTTTAGATTACCCAACGCTTCCCAATGAAATGGACAGAATGTTTGGATAATGAATTAGGTGGTAATACTTAGCCGAGCTAATGTTACCACCTAATCATCTAATGTGACTTCCCTTGTCTGTGTTGACTCTACTTATCTTTCGCGTTACACAAACTCACACATCCTTATCAACTGTTGGCTGCTAAACTGTACCTCACACAAAACATCCAGGGAATTTATGAGACTTCCAGGGATTTTTTTTTACATTGTATTATGGGTTTTTGGGCCAGTAGACTGATCACTGAGTTTGTAAACAAGGGACCAGCTATTACCTTGCGGTCCATGGTGAGAAACTGGTTTAGCTGGTCAAAGTTAGATGGTGTGGTGAAGGAGGGTGTAATCTGAGTGTGGATGCGACGAGTAATGTAGAGGTCGACTGGGGTGGGCTCTGGGTCATTGAGAAAAATGCCTTCACTTTCCATGAAGTCCTGTCGGATACACAGAGTCACACATAAGACAAAAGAAAACGAGAGGAAATATCATAATAATAATAATAATATCATGTTAACAGTAACCGCCCTCACAGTTGATCTTTGAAGCACAGCATGTGCACAAAATTTGGTTTCCTCAAAAACGTATTCTAAGTTCTTGAACTCGCATTCCTTTTGTTTGGACCACAAATAATCACTTTGTTTTCAATCAGCCATGCTGACAGATCCAATAATCCAATCCAAAACACCACTCCACCCTGTTATTTAAACAGACATTCAGTCCACTGCCCTTTCAGTTAACTGAACGCATACTATACGCGACACTGCAGTGAATGCAGCCTATGAGAGCTCTAGGGGGTGGAGTAGAGAGGAATGTGAGCCACTCAGCACTCAGGTGTGGGAAAGGGCATGCGCAAACCAAAACAACACCTAGCCCTGCGGGTTGTGTGACGTAACAGACAGGCAGAAAGGCACCTGACCTTTGTGAAGGCATCACAGTGCGTGAGGCGGTAGATCACTCCGTACACGAGCAGGTCCATGCCCAGGTTGAGGTCTTTCCAGTGGTAGGTCTCTCCCAACTCGTTCTTGGGCAGCCGATGACGTTTGACGACCATGCCCTGTGGTATCCCAGAATTCTCCACAGGGGGCTCCGAAATGGACATGCTGTCATCCTCCAGGTAGTAGTAAATGATTACGTGACGCACGCGCCACTTCTCGTTGGGGGAGTCGAGCACTTCCTGTGTGAAGTAGGCGTGGAACCGCAGCACCTACGAGACACGAGAGTAATTACAGAACAGCGTCTTAATCAGAATGGTCATTTAGTGAGCTGGATACTGAAGTGTAGTATAAGTGTAGCAGTGTATTTTGTTTTCATATTTTTGCATTTCAATGTTTTTATTTTGAATTTCATGTAGTACCTTCTATATTCTCTTGCCACTGCACTTGTTATTTTTAGGCAACAACCAAATTTCCCCTTCTGGGATTAATAAAGTCCTATCTTATCTGAATAAACTGAACACAAATTAAGTACATATGATATCTTCTTCACAAGTTTTCCGACAAGCTATGGAAAGCTTGAAGTAATGGCAATGGTAAGTAACAAAATAATATATCCATTGCACACATTTATCGAGTTTGAGCTTGTAAATACCTTTTTGTCTAAGGCCACATGAGCAGGTATGAAGTTTGGTATGTTGTACTGGTTTCTGGAGGAGCCATAGGTGATGGATACAACCTCCCTGGACAGTTCGTTCATCTGATTCTGGGTGAGCTGGTCTGACAGGAGAACTGTCTTTCCGATGCCCGTTGAAGGTCGTTGTGGTAAACTATAGCCGTTCTTGAAAACCAAAGTCTGGGAGCGATGGAAGAACGGCTTCTGCAGATGACAAAAAGATATATTCTTGTTGAAATAAAATGATATAAAATCAATGAAATTGATAAATAATGTAGGCCTATTAGCCTACTCATGGGGATAAGGTAAAGAAGCATAATGGTTAAAACGATAATGTCTATAAAATTATAACTTAATCAATAATTAAATTATTAATGAAATTGTTTGTACAAATTGTTGTTTCTTCATAAACATACACAGCGGCATGTCTCTAGGTCTGTTTCTGCTACGGTAACGTACATTATGAGTCCTGCCAACAATGCCAACATGGCTGCATGTTAAATAAGCTAATTTTAGCAATCATACTTTTATGACAATAAAATAAAGCAAAATGTAAGTAACATTTATTTATTTTCCAGGCTCTCATTATCCTCATCAGTAAGAATACAATGACTCCTGAACATTAAAGTTTATGCTAGCTTCAAACACACATGCTGCTAAATTTATATTCTCCTAAATTAATTTAGCAACATACTTTCTTAACGCATACAACTGGTAACTTAGACATTTGTATATGAGAAATGAATTACAGAATTAGGGCCCATTCAAATTTCTAGCAAGGTTTAAAAGCTCTGAGCTCAATGAACAATTTGAGAGTATCGAATGTTCTTAAACATTTATCATCCAACATTAGCCTACAACCGACACCCCCTCTACCAAAACTGCTGCTTAATTAAAATATAACTAATTTAGCATAAACCAAGGTTTTTCTTATTTTCGGTATGACAGTGCAGCATGATTGTAGACAGACATGCAGACTGCAGTCAACTTCACATTTAACCTAACCGCATAACTTCAAATAAAGTGGTGAAATTTGGCTTTATTCTTACCGTTATATCACGAAACGAGTTTCCTGGTAAAAACGGCAATCCATGGTTATCCATGGCTAAGTTAGTGCAAATCTTGGTGATTCTTGACGAAATTGATCTAGTTTTAAAGTTGTTATTTCTTTTTAACTGTAGCAAAGTAGCCTAGCGTGGTTAGTGGTCACTATAGAAACAGCAACAAATGCCTATGTTGTTCATGGCCAGCATACACGGTTGTTAATTCAACCGTGTAATTCAATAATTTCACCACATGAGGGCGAGCAAAGCTATATTATATTCCGCTCACTCGGAAAGCATCAAGCAAATGTGCAGTATACTGTAATGAGCATAATAGGCTTAAACTTTTCTTCCATTAGCGAAGAACTGGATAACAGACAATTTGTTTTCATTCAACGGTTTATTCCAAGCATAGGAGTCATATTTTGGTCGCACTCTCCAGATATTGGCACATTTCAGTCCCATTCGAATTTAAAAATAAAAACTATTGTAGTAAAGTCATAGTAGCAGTCTATGTGTTCTTTAAGTTATCTTTACCACACATTTGATAAAACTATAGATATTTTTATGGTTAAATCCAGTCCAGCAAAACATAACTGGATTGATAATAGCTTATATAAAAATGGCAGTATGACTACGATTGCATGTCCACAGGGAACGTCAGTCAATATTCTTAGTACATGGTTGTATATTGTTAACAGCACAGATAATTTAGCATTGTCTTAGTCCTCAAGAATCAATTTTAGCATAAAGTATTTTGTACTTTTTCTCAGTAACAGTGCTACCACTATCTAAAAAGAGGATCCCAGGAGATGTTTGTAGCTGTCCTAATGATAAAAACAAAGCCATTATATGCTTATGTACATCCGTCTGGTGCGATTACAAGTGCAATGTTTGATACAGACATTTCCATTCGGATTACGCACATGACACTTTAGCAAAGGAATAACAATAGTGAATGGGAACACACATTGAATTGATGTTTGACCAGTTATTAAGTAATAAATTGACTTCGTTCTTGACACAAATGACCTTAATATTGAGGCAAGGCACTGTACTGTGCATTAAACCAATTAAAAACATAGATGTACTCTCCAAACCTCTTTGAGGCTCTTATAATTCTATTATACATTTCTTTTTTTTTAATGCTGACACAGCTGTTGAAATGGACTGATCCCCTTCTTAGGAAGCAAATACATGAACCAGACACAAAAACTAGGATTGCATCCCTGAGGTGCCAGACAACCTTTGCCAAAAGTATAAAAATATCTCATAATAAACCATAATTGGGAACAAAAATACACAACCACAATAAACTATTAAATATTATAAAATATATTTTATAAGGGCTGAGATGAATTCATAAAACAACTTCTTTTGGTTTTGAAAAGTTTCAAAAGGCAGCATAGTCGTTGAGTGTTGAAAGATTGTCTAACATTCCTCCGTCCTCCCTTTAGCTTTAGCTCTTTAGCTTTACGGCACGTCTCGCTAAATTCCACTTGAATACTGGAGGGTACGGCGAATAAAGCAAGCGGTAAGCTTCGTCATCTTTCATGGCTGCCTCATATTCTGTATAAAACAGGTATCAGTCCTTCAGTCACCATTTAGGCTATATATAAGTCTACTTTTATCTGCTATCCAGTGACTCCCCACTTCAATAGGGTCTGGTGAGGACACGAGCATGGCAGTAAAAAAAGATGGCCTTGCATTTCCAACTTCCACTTGTGGGAGGCAGACTTCAGGCCAAGCGTACCAGGCTGAGTGGAGCTTGTTCTCCTAGTAAATTGGGGGTTAGCTTATACGGG
>JAODLI010000017.1:1372277-1383859 GCA_027575585.1 Percopsis omiscomaycus
CGAGGCAAAGCCAAGGTACTCCCAATCCCATGATCCTCCAGGGTAGCTATAACACACACACACACACGCACACACACGTTCTGGTACAACTACCCACGTTTGACATGCATTGGCTGTTCATGATAAGACACAAAACAAAATTGGATATAGCAGTGTTAGTATATTTACATACATTAGGCATAACTCATTAATTCAGCTCGTGCAACTAAAGTCTCCTCTCCCAATTATTTTTTATTAGTTCTGTGATGTGAATGTATTCTGTTTTAAATTGTGAATTATTCATATTAGCGTATATGCCCCGTTTCTGTCCTTCCATGGCTTCCGTGGCCATCAAGCATGCTTGCGTTGTTAGTATTTGGAACTGACACGGACACCAAAGCCGATCCCCGGGCCAGTCGTTGAAAGACATGGAGGCTTGTACAAAGGGAGCCACGGACAATTTACATCAATTTACACCGATTCCCCCCAACATACTGATGGAGGAGCCTGTATGTTGCTTTTATGTCTCCAGGACGACGAGCTGTCAGTATAATATCTGCTGATGCAGAGTTCCTAATTAAACAAGAACTAAGAACTATGAACCTTGATTTCTCCAAGGTGAACCCATGCAAATAGCTACACTAGCATGCACTAGCATGCACTAGCAAGTGTCTGGAATTCTTTCAGATTAGGGAACGTCACTGTAAACAAAGGCAATTTTACCGCACAAAACTAAATAATTAATATTATTATTGTTGTTTATTATGCTGATTATTTTGGTGTTTAAAGCAATAGTACTGGACACTATAGTACGAAAACACACAGATACACACTTTCACACACACAATGGAATTCAGGTCACATAGGCACGTATGCAGTGTTAACAGGCGTGGCACATCACAGGGGCTAAAATTATGAGCGGAACCAGAAGTCCTGAATACCACACGAGGGGTCCAGCACAGGAGGAAAGAATCACTCATCACACAGACAAATGGATCCTCTGGCTACTGATGGCTACAGCCACCGCAATGGGCCATTTTACTGGCCGCCAGCTTCCCGTTTAGCCCAGGGTTCTACAAATCACTAGTGAGAGCGTCTAAACAGTGCCAACAAACTCGAGACCGGGCAAAATATTCACTAATTTATAGCCTGGGCTTCCTTTCTCTCACCTCTGAGGCAAATTATTTTCCTTTTTTTTTACCAGTTGTGTGTAGTAGAACTCTACTCTTCTCCTCTTTTCCTTTTTCACCAACTCTGGCTTTCTCCGTCTCTCTCCCGGCTCATAAATCAGGTTAATCTGATTGGAACAGGCTGGCAGGACAGAACATGTTAGCAGGAAGTGGAACGTTCCTTTTTCTTTCTTGCCTAAACCGCACATTGATGATGTCAGGGTTGATATACTGACTGACAGGCTGGGAACCTGACGCTCACACTGGAATTCAGACACACACACACACACACACATACCTGTGCACGCCCACTCACACGTGTGCACACACATGCTAGAGGCCAGAGGTGTTGAAATGCTAGTAAGTCTAGAAATGCCAGTTGAGAAGCAAGGCTCCCACTATTGACGCGGTGAGCTGCGAAGACAACAGGGCTGATGAATGGATGCGTTGAAACATATTAACCAGCTCCCTTTGTGAGCAGACAAACATTTAGTCCGACTAATGACCCCTGAGGATCAAAACAAATGCTAAAGATAAAGGGAGGTTAAAGTGGGGGGTAAAGAGTACATTGACCACTAGTAGAGCTAGGCAGGGTGGCCAGTGGCTGCTTGTTAATGTTTACGTTTATGTAAATGAGAAAAAGAAGAAAAAAAGATAGAGACATAGAAGAAAATACTGCTGTATGCGTGGGTGTTTAGGAACGTATTGTATGTACCCGTGAGTTTTTTTGTGTGAGGGTGAACGTGTGTGTGTGGGTGGGACAACTTGTGTAATAGCAAATCAAGACAAAGACTAGCCTTATCTCCATCACAAAAGAACAAGTGACTTTCTTATCGATGTATTCTCACCTTCTCCCCTCTTCTCTTGCCCACATCGCCTTTCTCTCTCAGCCGACGAGCCTGTCTGGAAATATGAGCTGTGTTAAGAGAGTGGTTATCAGGGCCGTTATCAAAACTAACCAACAGCTGCACTAACCAGTCAGGGGAAGAAAACGGGATGTGTCATTTTTAACACGCCAGTCTGTCTAGAATGGCCGACCATTCATTTGTGTTTCTATTCAAAACAGGTAATGTGTTAGTAATAATGCCTGCTACAGAGTAACATATGGTCAGTTTGGTGAGTTTTTAAATAATATGTTAACCATTGCAGAAGGAAAATGCTACAGCACTTAATGTCTAAGAGGGCAATGTTTTTTCATCACCATTAAAGCAAAAATAAAATCTAAATGTCAGCTAATTTAAAGTTTCAGTAATAAACAGAGGATTAAAAAGAAGTTCAAAGAAGATATGTAATTTGAGACTAAAATGGCAAGACATACACACACATACAATATGCCTAGTGGTATTCTTGAATTTGTTTGAATAGCAAGAAAAAAAGATAACGGTGGATTGAAGAATGCAGTATGTAATAATACACTGTATACTAATCTCAATAAGGAATTGATAAAGTCCGAATGGAGACAGAGGAGAGATAATTTTAACATGTGTCTGCCCATTAGAATGCCGTCTGTTTAACAGTTACCGGTTCTCTATCTTTGCGAGTGACCTCGCAACACTGTCAGTCAAATAAGGCTTCCTTCCCCTGATTCACGGCCCAACAAACTCACCAAAGCCTTCGTTTTTTTTTTACAAACAGCAACAATAGGCCTGTAAAGCTGTCAGGCGGTGCTGAATTTATGCACTTTAACACTTTAAACAGTTCCTCCCAGGGCTGGTCTCGAGTTTTAAGTGTGTGTGTGTGTGGGAGGGTGGATTTCATAGTGACACCGCGTCCAACGGACTTGCAGTAATCTGATGGAGGAACGGGGTGATCAAACAGTCTGGATCAGATTGCCAGTAACCTGCTGTTAATCCATCACTGGTATAGATTTCCAGTCGATTTCCAAGGCCGCTAATGATGTCCACCTACAAGGCCGTGCCCATTTATTCATGTTCATGGCGGGATCCATAACTTGTAATGCAATCCATGCAACAATCACCTCCTGTTTTACACTCTAATAGGAACTGGTGAGGGTTGCAAATGATAAATCCGATGAATAAATAAACAGTAATCTATAATATGGGACACCGTGGAAAAATATATATTTGATAAGTTTGAATTTTTACAATGCTTTTCTGGTGAACTGTGAGAAAGTGTGTAGTAAAAAAATCATTATAATCTAATGTTGTGCACATTTCCTGTTAAACTATGACGTGGTAGCCTATCTCGTTGTCATCTGTGTTCCTGTTAGGCTTTTTTCCTTCTAGGAATGATGAGAAGAATCGTCCGAATCGTTTTCAAGAATGGATACCTGGATGTCGCCGGCATGACATCTCTTGACACGTCCTTTAGCTGCTACAACGGTATGCAACTGCATGTCCTTAATGCATCTGGCCCTTCCTTAGAGGCCGGCCCTCACCAGACAACAGCAGTAGATACCCCCATGCTGGCTCACACCATGGCATGCTGCAGCTAGTCGAGGACACACCGGCTGAGCTGACAGGAAAGAGACCCCCCTTGTTGTATTCCTAATATTCCCATGATGTCTGTGGTGAAATTAGTTGGTTAGAAGTTAGATTTCTTGCTAAAAAAAAAGGACCTTTCTGTGCATTAAGCTTCAATGGAAAAAAATACATCACCAAACTAAAAAGAAAATATCCTCTCTAACCATTTCAGCTGTTCGCGAGGTTTATTTTTAAACTTCTGAATCTGGATGCGTTTTCCTCACTGGAATGGATTTTCTGAGAAAATCCTTGCTAGTTTTTCAGTAATATGCATTACTCAAGTGGAAAAAATGGTGTTTATATGGTTCATCTGGTGTGCTGGCTTGATTGCAGAGGCCGTCCCTTGGGCATACTTAACACCGCCAGGTATGGTTTGAAGACAAGATACAACAAGACACAAAGGCACTCTCTCACAAGTCATGCTTGGCACTGTGAAGCTCCAGTGTGAGCCGTGCAAGCTCGAAGAGGCCGAAACGCTTCCTCAACAAGTTTATTCTTCCCAAAATAAACTTGATGGGAAAATGTCTTCCAAAAATAGACTACATGGGAAAGCAGCATTCTTTTTTTATAAATAATATTTGTCATTTTGCTCTTTATTCCAAATAACTTAATCAGCAGTGCAACTGTCTTGCTGCCATCGACCGCTTAAACAGTTTGCATTTTATTTTTTGCCTTTTAGAGGATGCTAATCGAGAGCCAAAGTGTTGTGGTCATTTAGGACAAGCTCTTTAGCATTTTAGCCTCTGGTGCTGCACAGCATATATTCACAATTCATTCCCCATTTTGAAGTTAGCTCCTCAATAGCAATATGCTTATTGTGACTAATCTAAGATTCAACATTTTTAAAGGTGCTATCATTCGATGGCGATGGCTTTTATAGCAAAACGGCAAGCCATATATTTTTTTAAAGTTGTACACAGACCTTATTCGCAACAGTAGAACAGGAACAGGAATTCCTCCATTGAAAATGCAAACTCGTCAGGACCTGATTAATCCATGGAACTACTGTACAGTATATAGTAACTATAGTCATCACGTGAGAATCGGGGCTTATTGCCAGGTAGGTTTACACATACAAGGAATTTGTCTTGGTAAATTGGTGCTTAACACTGAACCTAAAAAATATATAAATACGATAAAATAGAGCCAATAAAAAAACAGACAATATGTACCCTCTATATAAATATAAAGAGACAATAGATACAATATGACTGATAAATAATGAATGAAGAGCTGTACAAGAATGTGCAAAAAGTTGTCCAGGGAGTTTTAACAAGTGTGTCAAATATAGTGTGAAAATACAATATTTGCAATGTGCAAGCTAAAAACTGGGAGACGTGCATTAATGTAATGAAAGATTCAGGAACGGTGGTGGGTATAAGAGTTCAGTGTCAACGGGGGTTCCGGGCCTAAAAATAAGGAGAATAAGGTGAGTGATAGAAGACATTGGGTTCTGTAGCAACTCGTTCCTGCACTCTATGTAGCGCAAAACCATGATGAGGTCATCACTGGCAGAGATATTAAGCATCGAGAACTTCTTCTTGTCTGAATCATTATCCACAAGTCGTGCAGGGACAGATACCGTGACCACGGCCACCCGCACACTGATATTCAATGACATTATCACCTGCTGAACTTGCTTATGAGATGATGACATTGAAATCAGTTTCTAAACAAATCTTATTCAAATATATTCAAATCCAGCAGCCAATCCCCATATTTTAGTACACGACCAGACATGAAATCAAGTTGTTTCTTAAGGAGATTCAAAGCATTTTTGATTTTAATCTAATCACAACAAAACAATCAGTCACGACATGACTTGAGTCCAACAACAAAAGTGAACTTTCATTGAATACTCCTACAGGTCCCACTCATCTGGAGTACCTCTTAAACAAACGCTGAGAAAAATATGCAGATGGTTTTCTATACTCTTTTGAGTCCAGAAAAATGACATGCACTCCCCAAAGATCATACAGAGAATTGTTAAATAGAGGGGCATGGAGGTTGGGCCTGAAGTGGATTGAGGGATGAGATGCTTGGTTTAGGGGTGGCAGGGGGCTGATGTAGGTTACTGTGTCGGGGTGGAAGATTTCACTGGAGCAGCAAATCTAATGGACTGAATCGAAGACAAACACAGCTTCTTGTTGGACTCTGGTTTGTTTGAGGAGGAGATGCCACTGTGGAATCTGACAGCAGACATGATTATAGAAGACCTAATGATTTTCACAGGCTGAGAATGCTTCACTACTCAATGTTCAGTTGGCAAACTGTTAGCCTGCTTCCCAGCTTATACAGTTTGAGGCTTGAGCCAAAACTTCTTTCCACACCCTGACCAATAAAAAAAACAGTTTGATCCTACTTATTAAGACCTTATCCAATAAGTGATATAACCTTCTGCTGAGATTGCACAACGTGCCTGAATGACTCACGTTGATTTACAGTACATGTTGAAGTATGTTGAAGGAAGAATTCACTGAAAAGGAATCTGTACAACCATTACAAACCGAGCTTCTTACAGTATGTTATCTAATGAGATGGCAGACCAGATGGCTTACCATTCGAACCGCAGCTCAAATCCACATTTTCAGCAGTAATAGCCTAAGGTAGCTAACATAACTGCTACTTGTCTGGGGAAATCAGGCTGGCACAAACATCTCCCATTTTAAGGTTAGGCCCTGGCTCAGAGATTAAATAAGCCTCAAAATGATTATACCAAAACTATTCCGGAAAATGTACCCCAAACAATTCAGGACAATCAATCATTCTGTGAAACCCTGATAAAGGTTTTTGTCTTCATATTGATCACATCCCTGGAATGTTCCCGAGCTGTGACGAGGCTCATTCATCAAACCCACTAACGGTTCCAGGTGGCGTTTTTCGGCTTCATGTATATTCATGTGCATAATATTTGCAATGTCGGGTATGGCAGTGAGGTGAACCAGACAGTAACCATGCCCTGTGTTTATCCTCTGTGGTCCTCTGCGAATGTTTACAGTGGAAACAAGACTAAAATAATAATAATATCATCACAAACACCCCCCCACCCACCCACACACACACACACCACACCCACACACAAACACTTTCATTTCATCGACAGGGTTTATTGATGCACCATGCATGCTTTCTGACCGGGCAGTCTTTTTCCCTATGTCACTGCAGTCAATCTCAACTCTCACACTTTTGTTTTTCTTCCGTATGCTGGGATGACTTATGAATCTTTTATCCAAACTGGCCCAATTGCTTAACCACCCATGATCCCATGCAGAGCTGGTCAAGGGGAGGAGGGAGGGGAAATTCCTGCATTGTCATTAAAACAACAGATGCCAGTGCTGTTTTACAGCGCTGCTTCTAAGTTTATGTCTTCTTTCTCTCTCTCTTTCTCCCTTTATCTTGCTAACCCTTATTGGTCTATAAGTCCCATTAAGTTTAAGGGCTTAAGCGAGGCCTGGCCAATCTCGGTTCTCTCTCAGTGTGTGTTTGTGTGTGTGTGTTTGCAGACTTATTTTTAGCTAACAATACCTTATTCTTTCAAATTCTCAATATTCCAAGACATCAACAGGAAAACATGTATTCCTATCCACTAGCATAGCCTACTATTGTTCTGTCATTTGGGTTTGATGGAATGAATACAGCAGGCTATATAATAATACACACATCCCTGGTTCTGCCCATTGGCTAGCTTGCCATATCATCCTTTCCCTCTTTTCCAGGGCTCTTTATTTTGCTGTTGAGCAGCATAAGAGAGGGAGCCGGTGGCTTCCTGTATTCGCACTGGACACCAACGTCTTTCTGCGGTCAGTTCTCACTCCCACTCTCTGCCCCTATTTCACAGAGGAAGCGAGGTCCGTTCCTGTCGGGTCAGAACAGAACAGTAGTTTGAGAAAACAGAGAAGGACTGGGGGCTGCGAGGAGTTTAACGTCCCAAACAGTCTCCCATTTTCTGGGAGCCGACGCAACCCCAGTCCCAGGAAACTCCCCGTCTTCCCAATGACACAGCTGCAACTTCTCACTTTTCACTGCAGTCGCTTACCTCTCCTTCTCAGCGGTGTCTCAGATAGTTTTGCCTGAGGTGTCATAAAAGATAGGATGTGTTTTTGTATCAACCTATATCCAGGAAAAGATCTATGCCTTCATTCACCAACATCCGCTTTCTTTGTAGAAATGGTTATTTAAGTTCTATTTCTGGTGATTATCTCTCTGGCTCAGTTGACTGGAATTCATTTTGAGAAGATTTTTTTGTCTCTAGCACAAGTCAATATCATGGCATCAAGGCCTATCTGTGTGCCCGTGCCCGAGCGCTGCCTGTGCACATAATTACAGACGTGCATTTCGCCAAACCTGTTATTAGGAAAGGGAATGGGAACGGCTGGAGGCTACAACCACCGCGTGTGGTTACGTAACATGGTCTGCTCGCATTTGGTCTATCCCGGAGAAACAGCTGTATAGCCCAAACAAGGGCTGCACATAAGAAACGTCTCCTCGGCTATTGTGTTCTGGTGTGTGGGCCTACATTAAAAAATGACGTTGAAAATGGCAAACAGATGCAAAAACAATCAGCCATTTCTTACAGCGTTTTAACGTTAACTTTAAACTCGCGCCAGACACGGTCAATTATCTACAGGCGATGCGCCACTCTCCTGTTGTTACACTTTTGTCCACATGGGGGCGCAGTGAGCCTAATTCTTTTATTCTGGGATGCTGGTGCTGTCCTGCCCTCAAACAATAGAGAATATGATATTATAAGAGACCTGTGCGCAATTGACGGTAAGCGCTGCGGGGATGACAAATAAGCTATGAATAGCATCGTACAAAACATTTCATTTTGAAGACAAACAACTGCGTTTTCAGGATAAATTCAATCATAATGATGATTTTGTTATTTTATAGGGATACATTTAAAGAAATTGACATTTTACATTCAGAGTCATTGACATTGTAATAGGTCTACGTGTAGGATACTATTGCATTTCTGCTTATCCAAAAATAATGCATTCACTCCGGAACATACAGATCCAACAAAAGCAAACTACACATAATAACATATTGACTGCCATTTCTCTATTCACCTTGAAAGTCAATAAAGAGAAGAAAGCTACCAAGCCCGTCTGTCTCGCGCGCCGCATCAAACCAAGCCAGATTCCCCGCCCCCTTCAAGCCCGGGGTGGGCGGAGTCTTTAACAACACAAATTGGAGTGTATAACTGCAAGCCAGCACAATGTGAGGCAGAGGACTGTCTGTGCTCCGAAAGTAGATGAGTGCTCCAAATCTAGCGTCTATTACTGACTGCGAGAGACGATAAAATCTTGTTCACGCATCATCCCAAGTCAGAACAAGGTGAGCATCTTGTGCAAGTTTTCTAGAGGGGGGGGGGGGGGGGGGGGGTTAATGCAAGTTAATTTCTTTTGTTTTCCACCAACCCAGTCTCGTCCTTTGTAATAATGTAATGTCATACAGTTTTGGTGTAAATATGCCTCTGTAGACGGTGTAACGTAATAAGCTCACTAGCGGGGTTAGTTCAACGCCGTAATGCGCCTTTATCGTGCTGTAGTGCAGTCAGAGTCACATTTAGCCTACACATTCTCCTTGGAGATTTTGACGTCTACTAGTAAGCTGTGGAGCCTTTGTGTGTTTCTCAACCCGTTCTATTTTTAAATGACGGTAGTTTCCAGGTGTGATTGGGAGGGAGTGACATTCAATCCTAACCAGCGACTAATTTGGCTTTTGTTTCCTTTAAGGCTCTCCGATCGTGGGATACAATGCCAGCGATTATAGGCAAAAATTCCGACTTGGAGTTTGACTCCTTACAACCGTGTTTCTACCCGGACGAGGATGACTTCTACTTCTGTGGTCCAGACTCTGCGCCACCGGGAGAGGACATCTGGAAGAAATTCGAGTTGTTGCCCACTCCACCCCTCTCCCCGAGCAGAGCCGCGCTACCGGGGGAGCTGGCGACAGCCTCAGCGGACGCGGACCCCATGAGTTTTGGATTAGCAGACCCGCTGGACTGGGCTTCCGAGCTGCTGCTACTGCCCGAGGACGATATTTGGGGGGCGTCGGACGGAGACCTGTTTGGCTCCGCTTTGGATAGTAATCCCGACAACATCATCATCCAGGACTGTATGTGGAGTGGATTCTCGGCCAGAGAAAAGCTGGAGCGTGTGGTCACCGAGAAGCTGGGCAAAGCCATTTCCACGGCGGCTGGAGTTAGCAGCAGAGCCGCCGCTGGCGTCAAGACGCCCGAGCTGAGTCGCTCGGTGTCCGAGTGCGTCGATCCCACCATAGTGTTCCCCTTCCCCGTTCACAAGAAGAACCTCCACAGAGACTCGGCAGAGACGGTGCCCGTTACAACAGCCCACAGTAGCACGCCCAGTGACTCTGGTGAGTGGACATTCAAACATGCTTCAAAAACCTTTGTTTCCCGATTTGGAACAGCTGGTGCCACTAAAACCTGCTCCAACTATTGGAGCTGGATGGACAATAACAATAATAATAACAATAACAATATCAATAGCATATATTTAGTAGTATTATGAATGTTATTATTGTTATTATTATTATAATAATAATAATTATTATATTATTATAATTATCCCCTACTAATTGGGGTGATTGGAGGTTGTTCATATGACTGGCCCTGAATCGGATTACCTCGTTACATTACACACACACACACACACACACACACACACACACACACACACACACACACACACACACACTCAAAGAGACACAGTGACACAGTGAACGAGGTTTATGTAATCACTCCTCATCCGGCAGATGGCAGTAAAATGGGGAATTGTGTGAATTACGAACTTAGTCCCAGTTGGCATCTCGGCCAAACAAAAGCCACGACATACAGTGGGTCTAGCCTACTGAAAACCGGGTTGTAGCTCGAAACAATATCTGACATACAGTCGAGGGGTCGATAAAGTGTCGCCTTTGTCCTATAGTAGGCTACACTGAAGGCCGTGACTACACAGCTAAATACAGATATTGTTGTCCCACACTGACATGCTTGCTTACTGACAAACACTTATAATAACCTATACGGAATGAGAATCGAATGATACGCCTAATAGCCTACAAATTAAGATTCAGTGTTTAGCGGGAAATTGCCTTTATTTTTAAACCGCGTGTTAAATTCGTGTTTTTCTACACTTCAACTCGTATTATGTCAATGTGTTTACTAAACAAACACTCACGCGTTCTTATCAGTGTTTTTCCCCGCTGTAACACTGCAGTACAAAGGGCCAGATCTTGGCATACAGGGTAGGGCCAGCTTTGCCAAACACCCCCACAGTGTGGACCGTGGGGCGAATGAAAGGGCCGGAGGAGGTCCATGCCTCTTGATGGGTGACAGCTTTGAACAAGCGCTCTATCTCGACAGCTGTCTTCCTGGCGCCGCTCCAGCGCCGCGGCTTAAAAGTGTGATCCGATCGCCTGCCGCCCCGCCAGCCCTCACACAATACCGTAGCGCGGTCCTTCCGCTGCACGCAGCGTTTAAAAGTCGTGCATGCGCGTTTTTTTCGTGCATGCGCGTTTCTCACCTCGCCTTCAAAGAGACGCCGCAGACTTGAAAGGCTACAATGCGAAATATCCTCCCTATACCCCGATTGGCGCTTAAGAAGGCACGAGACATAATGAGATTAGCTCAGAAATAAGATGCGAGATGGAATACTAAAAATATGCCTGGGAGATACCTGTGACCAACGCTTTACACACTCCTTAACTGTTAAACGAAATAATTTATTTTCCATTTCCACAGAGCAGTCAGACAGAGGCTTGCCCACAGCATTCTTTATTCCATTTATATTCAGAGCTGCTACAGTAAACTAGCTGTTCTGTTCTGAGAGCCAGCCACCAAACAGCCCAGACACAGCCGGGTGGGGTGTCAGGCTAGGCTTTGAGCCCTGACCTCTGCCTGCTCTCATGGGAGTAGGACTGC
>JAODLI010000017.1:1413893-1429070 GCA_027575585.1 Percopsis omiscomaycus
CACATGGTCCCCCTGTGCTTGGCAGGACGTTCTTTTGAGGAACTGGAACACACACACACACACACACACACACACACGCACACACACACACACACACACAGTATTGTATAGATGTATATATAACAGCGATGTTGTAGTTTTGGTTGTGTTGTTTTCAAATTAGGGGTCGTGACCCACCAAGGGATTAGCTGATGCTTTAGAGATGCTAAAAAAACAAAATCATCATTGTAAAATAAATTCATATACAAATATAAAAAAACAAAAAATATTTGGATCCCCATTAGCTGCCAACTACGTAACAACAAATCTTCCCGAGGTGCATATTTATTATCTGTGTGTTAAGTGTGTGTTATTGTCTTGTTCTTGTTTCAGTATGTAACTACGTTTGAACCAAAGGAAATGTTTCATAGCTTGTGGCTTTTTGGGGGTCACACTTTTGTCAAACTTTCTTGCGGTAAACCTAAATTAACGGCATCGGGGAAAAGAGAGACAGGCTTCCCTTCGTTGTCCTGGAAAGGAGCATTTAAACCTTCCCCTGGTGCACTGTGGGAAATATATGTTGCGTGCTAACCTTGCGTTAATAAAACTCCGGTCAATGCACAGACAAGCTTTCAGCCAGCTCTCGCTGATTGGCTACGCTGGTGTGGACACGGTGTCTGGTAATTGCTTTACATTTTCAGCCATTGAGTCATGATAGGCCTGTAATGATGGTGTCTGAAAACACTGTCCGTGGGCTGATAACAAGGTAATCAGATAAAGATGGAGTCAAACAGATGGATGGCTAGGAGATAGAGGGCTGGTACTTTAAGGTCCTTTCTTTTCAATTAAACTCATCCAAACCATGTATAAGGGTCTCATTAATTCTGCTGACACCCAAAGTACACAATGTCTAAATGGAGAGAAAAGGGGCGGATGATGATTATACCTTTTTTCCGCAGTGATTTCTCCTCCCCGTTTGGCGAGAGCCCCAATTACCCACTAATGTGTGTTAAAACCAGAAAAAATGGACAGCCATCATGTGCGGTGCCTTCCTCGATGGGGAAATCATTCTTCCCCTCCCCGCTCTTTGGATGGGGATAATCACGGTTTGTCCCAAACACCTGCGCTTCGATTGGCCTGACCTGATGCCCAAATGAGAGCAATTAATGACAATTAGCCTCCAGGTGTCACGACACAGACAGGTACTGATAGGTGGCTATCTGGAGCTAGCAGGCGCTTGTCCTCCCAAGTAAATATGTAATGATTACAGCTGTAACACAGCGGGCTGGAAGGGGCCGCTACAGCTACCGGTGCAATCTATTTGTGTTTGCCACAGCGCTGCTAAGCAGGCTAGACAAACCAGAATGGATGGACTTGATTCCCTGAAGCCCGACAGAGGGGAGTTGACTGGAGGGGTTTGGGATTCCTTGTAAGATGGAGATCAAAGCGGATGTGGCCCAGAAATTGTTTCTGTGCCACTACTCCAGCACACAAATGTGTGTGTGTGTGTGTGTGTATTGGTGTACAGACGTTTTGCTGTGGTAGGACTGCTCCTTAATGACTGCTGTTGGACACACACTTTATTATAACACTTCATGTATGACCAGTTTAAATAAAAATATAGGTTTAGGTTTTTACATTTATGTCTATATGGTTCTTAATGACAATTGCAGTGTTTACGGACTCAGAATCCTATATATAAATATATATACTGTATATATATATATACAGTATATGTGTGTGTGTGTATATATTGAGCTTTTTCATCATATACATTCCTGAGCCTGCACCTTTATGATGAAAAAGCTCTTTCAGCCCATTTCTGTATGTGAGGACATTTTTCTTAGGTGCAGAAATCAGCTTTAACCCTCCTTCTCCTGTGGGCTTAACGCTCTGTCCCTCTGAACCCACATTAGCATAAAGGCATTAAAATGTGAATAGACGTTAATTTGGACTTTCCCATCCATAGGAATTAATGGAAGTTTGTTCTGCCCATACCCCATCAGATGGCTCTCACTCGTCCACAGTCCATAAATATTAATATTAATACAGCATCGCATTTAAAGGTAGCGCTTGGCTGACGCCGTATACAGAATATTATTAGAGATCACGATACGTTTCTCATGAGAAGTACAGCTGAGTGGATGCATTGCCTTGCCGTTGTGATCTGTAAAATCCAATCTTCATACGGCACAAAAAGTTATTTTCAGAGCGACGGAAGATTAGCAGCGACGAACGGCTGCTTCCTAAAGCCATTAGGCAGGTGAGGATTTCTTTCTACAGTGAGTGAGAAAGTGGCCCACATCTTCTTGGTCACAACACTGTGGAGCTATTATCCCTCGCCACCTGATCATCAGGGCAGATAGCCATTATCAACATCCCGCCGCGCCGAGTCGGTCTACTCGCCCGCATAATGCGGACCACAGAAGTTTTTGACACATTTCCAAATCCACATATTCACCTCTTTTCTCTCTTCTGTTACGCCGCCTTTGTCACTTTCCTCTGCGTGCCATGTGAGTGTAGCGCACATGTGCAGTACCAGCTCAGGACAGAAGCAGAGCATCCTTATTCACAGTAGAGACTTCTGAGGCCTTGAAGAATCCTCGCCACAAAGGCTGAAAATTTTATATTATTTCTTCATAGGAAATGTGTGATATGAGGGCCAATTTGGCTCTCCGACGCTTACATCTCATGTGTGATAGTTGCGTCAGAGTGTGAATATAAAGTACGTTGTTGTTTTGGTCTGAACTCTTCTGGCTTGTCTGCAGCAAACAGGGGAGTTGTGTCAATATATTCAGAGGGTCCTCCTCTCTCTCCTCCTGCATGAGCAGAGCTGATCCTGACAGGTTAGAGCGGTCAAGGTGAGCCACGTCCGAGCCCAGTCCAGAAAAGCGGGGGGCCGGGAAGGGCCGGGCCTTTAAAGCCCTAGTGTGTGGGTGAAAGCTGCAGGCAGCCACCCCAGCAAACTCAACATTACGTGCCTTTAATCTTTGCACCATAATCTGTTCTCCTCTCACAATTAGTCAATACGCTCTCACTTTGTTGTGGGGTTACGAAGGGTGTGAGGATGTGTGTGATGTTAAGAAAAGAAAAGTATAACACAAAACACAAATCAATTAGAGAAGAGAATGGGCATAGCTAGCTTTAAGTTAGCTCAATACCATTCACATGGTGCATTATAATGGGCCCAAGCATGTTTCTTTATTAGACTAAGCATTATAAGAAGACGATAATTCTGTTGACGAGAGTGTGTTCAAGGTAAGATTAAAGGAGTGCAACAAAGGGGATTCTGTGGTCAGAATTTAGCAGTGTATGCAAAATTGTATATTAGTATATGTTAATAAATTCATAAATGTATATTTACAGTCTTACGCGACGACTGCTTGCAATGCAAACAACATATAAAATGGTGCCATCATAAACACCAGCGTGTGTGCTCATTAGCGGGCTGTGTTCTGGAGGTGTCGATGTTGTGCTAAGCTCTCAGCGCTGGGGTTATATTTGTGCATCAGGTCACTCCTGTAGCGGGTTGGCCCGGGTCGGCCCGCTCCCCTCTGAGAGCCCCCTCATCAGGCCAACCTCCCCTCCGCTAACCTGCTTCTCTGCAATCCCCATAAACTCTCATAATTGCCACATTAAACCTGAGTTTATTATTTTTCTCCAGGTGCAGGTGTGCAGATGATATGAGCCCCAGGTTGCATTTACATACAAATTGAAGGTTTTTATTAATCAGGCGGGCAGCAGGAATCAAACGGCAACACTCCATCAGCCCTTTAAATACATTTGGTGACATTTCTACCCGGCATTAGCATGATAGGGCAAGCGGAGTATAATGTACCAATGATTGCTTTTCCATTGAAAGCACAAACGGTTTCATTTTTCCTGTCATCTCAAATAAGTGTTAAAGAGGGTTTGGAGGCTATTGTGCGAGCGCCGTATGCTGGGGACTTGGGACCGCTGATGGCCATATTAAATAACCATTAGCGCCTGAGCTTAGATCACTGTGGCATCCGCCTCCTCTGAATGTATCCTGTGATTTCAAATGGAGGCAAGCTGTGCCCGCTTTCATAAAGTGCTCCAGCCCTCTCCATTTTTCCTCAAACAAAATGCATTACAACGGTAATTTTGTGACTGTTAAGATAACTAGCGTTAACAAGCACTTAATTAAAATGTACAATAAATAGCCGTCTGCAGCCTTATCTCCCCTCCAGAGCCTCGCTGGTAGGAGGCTCCAATGCTCAGGCCGGCTGTTCCCTAGCTCGTTTGCAGATTAATTGCTTTTCTGTCTGGCTAAGCCTGCCTCTTCTGCAGCCAGATCGTAAATAGCCAGATAGGGAGTTTATCAATCAGGGCTCTCTACCTCACTGATCTCCCCCACACAGCCCTGCCTGTCTGTCTGCCTGTTTCTCATGCCACTAGACACCCTGATGCCCCTATTATGCTAAACCTGCTATGTGTGTGTGTATGTGTACACGCCTGGTTCTATGGTTCTTTCATGGTTTGTGTTCTTTGTGTATCCAAGTGTATGTGTGCCGCACACTTGTGCGGATGTGTGTGCCTGTGTGTGTGTGTCTGTGTGTGTTTGCTTTTCTTTCCATGCTTTGTGTGTGTGGTGTGACCTTTTACACAGGCTGTGCCACTGTGTAAGCACTGTAACAAATGGTGTGTGGTTGATATAGGGCTTATGTTTTTATAACCTGTATGTGACAGCATATTAATGTCTGTCCGAGTACATGTGCACACCTACTTTAAAGCTGTGCATTCTGTGTCGTTTCTATCCTTCTATGTGTCTACTGGGTGTGTGCAAATGGGCCTGGAGAGAAGTTAGAGGGGTTAATCAAACACGAGGCATACATGAAAGCCACTGGGGGTTGTGGGAGACACAAGGGAAGGCAGCACAGAGTATTTACAGTAGTAAAAGTTAACGGTGGTCAGCCCTTGGGGATCTTATTACTCTTCAGACATGTGGCTGCACCTCCCTCCTGGCGGCTTTATGGACGTTGGCCCTCCATACGCTACCTGTCACCCCCTTGTTTTTCAAAGAGGAGAAAAGAAAACATGTAAAAGCAAACTTCCCCACTCGAAGCTTGTTGCCCCTCCGTCGCACATTGAACCCCCCCTCACACACACACACACACACAAAAAACCTCCTGTGCCCGTGTCCCACCCTTAACCTCTAGATGATAAATCTGCCCACAGTAGCAGTGAAGGGGCGGACCCCCATGCTGAGAGACCCCCATGTATCCTCCATGACACATCCTGTTTGTGTAGTCAGGACTAAAAGCAACGATCTTTGCACCCATAATTCACCCAATGACAACAGTGTAGTCTTCTCCCTCTGTCTCTCGCTCTCTCTCTCTCTCTTTTAGTTTTTTTTTTTTTAGGTGGCCACACCGAAGTGCAAGGGAAAAGTTTTCACATTGTTGTATATCCTTCTGGAAACCACTTTGCTACATTCAAGCACTGTGTGAACATCAGTTATGTAGACCTATAGGTTACTTAGACTACATGCCTTTTAACATGTACTATTACATTTAGTAATAAATTACAGTATATTATATATAGAATATTTTACAATTGGTCAATTGTACAACCAGGGGACAGGGGTGGGGTGGTCTACTGCCCCCGCTTAGATCTTTAAGTATGATTCAACCACCACACACAGTAATTTATATTGGTCCAATCAGCACACTATATTTTTTAGAGCAGCTGTCGACACAGTTGTCATTACTGACAGTGTTTATTTGGTATTGTCTATTTGGAGAGTTGTATTTTTTTACAGCTATCCTGATGTCAGTCCTTCTTAAATTAGCAATGGTATGTTATAGAATATACCATTGATATGCAACTTGACCAGTCAGTTTTAAACAAATACAGCCTTTTGCTTGTCACAGAGATTTCCCATGGTGCATTTAGGGAATCCTTTTGTTACAATTTGACAAAGTATAAGAAATTGGAAATGATCCCTGTGTAGCAGCTGAAACACCGCTCTGACAGTGTGTATGAGCTGACACGGTTCTAGACGGACTGTTTGTGATAAGTGTGCTGAACCCTATATGACAGCTAGCTATGCTAACATCAAAAGCATATGCAAATGCTATAAACACACTGCTGGTTAGGGGAAATCTAGAAAACGTATGGCCCCCCAAAATACGTGTTTCATATCTCAGTGTGTTATACAATGGCCATTCAATCACCTCGTGGTCCCCCAACATGCAGCTTGGGGTCCCCACTACCACAAAGCTAGCAGACGCTCATGGTGGTCTGTGGGTCTGTGAGGCTGTCAGACAGGCAGATTAGAGGGGGAGCTATTTGACAGGGATGCTACAGTTATCAGGCCCACTTTAGCGGGGATGATTTATAACAGGGGAACATGATAAATGTAGCTGTAAGTGGGCTTGAAGGGAAGGTAGGAGGCTACCTTGTGTGTGTGTGTGTGTGTGTGTGTGTGTGTGTGTGTGTGTGTGTGTGTGTCCGGACTTGTGGAACAGAAATATTTTCTCACTGGGTAAAGAAAAGCAGAGGGACAGCATCAGGAGCTATGATCAGAGGAATTCGGACATCCTGTGCCCTCCACCTGAAGTTTGTCTCTAAGGGGCTACACTGCTTCAAGCGCTCTTTCTGTTCCCTTAAAAACACATGTTTGTAGCTGCACTATTTTTGTACCATCATTGCTCTCATTAAATATTCTACATTTGTATGTATACAAATATTTTATTAATACAGTCCTTAATCGCAGTGACTAACATGAAAGGATAGATGACAAAATAGAAAAAAGCAGTAGCAAAAGTATGTAATGTGCATAAGATTTTGGTGAAATCAGCAGCAAGACATTATCAGCATCTGAGGATGGTAATTCTTGGTAGGACACTTGGATACTATATATGCTCTGGTTGTCTTATAACCCCCCGTTATACAGTCAGTACTTCCATCAACAGTCGACAAACTGGGTCAACAGAGAACTCATATTTTGGGGAGCTAAAACTAAGTGGTGGGGAAAATACACTGATTGACATAGCTGGAGTTTGTGTTCTGTTAGCAGCGTTTAGCAAACGAAGAAGAAATTAAGTTATCAGACATACACACACACACCATTCCTTACAGTCACCTGTCACTATGGAGGTTCTGGCAATGTGTGATTTGTGTGGCCTTGCTAGCAAATAAATCCCCCTGGCCTGCAGCGACAGTAATTCAACACAGAGTATATTTTCCATAAATAATTTGCCGCTCATTGATTTCCAATGTGGGAGAAATATGCGGGTCCTTCCTCCAGGGGCCGCAGATGTATCAGGTACTCACTTTGTGGTAAAAGTTGTGACAGCCTGGACCCATATCTCGCCATCGCATGTCCAGATTTATTGTCGCTCAGACACCCACTCGTCACGAATGGAAATGAACAGTGCTAGCCCAGAAACCACTGGCCTACACGAGAGGAGACCTATAGCCAGTGGCAATGAATTCTGATCCAAGCCTCCTTGTGTGGCTCTTAAGGCGACATTATACTTGAGACAAACATGATTTTGGTGAGCAAGCGGGGCTCATCACAGCAGGGCTTCATGCGTCAGAGTGTGTACCTGATCCCAAAGAGAACTTTGGGTGGTAGCAGAATTATACCGTTACCTTTAGGCAGTGGGCCGAAATTTTGTAGGGCTATAGTGAGTATACTCACTTTATTATGACCCATAATGCACTGTAAATGTGTACAACCATTGTACACATGCTACCCACTACTTTTCAGCAAATTCCCATAATGCATTGTGGTTTTGTTTGCCTTATTTGCCTTTGTTTGCCTCAAAACTTACACGCTCAATATGATGGACAAAGGTAGTGATACACAAACATTCATCACACTATTGTCATGTTATTTGAAGCTCTAAAGCATCTGTAAATTGTTCTACTATATCTGGATGCCCATATCGTGGTACAAATATTGTCCAAAAGGTCTAAATTTAGGCAGTTTGAGTTCAAAGTAGGGGACCTGATTCAAACCGAACAACACCAACACCAAGCAAAGCAAAATATCAAGTTTACAGTGGCATATGAAGCAGGGATTCCCTTTGCATTAAAAGAATGACATTGGTCCTCCAGGAAAGACGGTAAGGGGCATATAATCAAAACATCCATTCTATTCTGTTTGTTTCTCTTTGTGAAAGGCAGCGAAACCAACCAATCAAACCAACCAAACCAGCTGCTCCATTTAAGCCAATCTTTAACAGAATGTCCCCAAACACGCAATCTTGTCATATACTGCTGTAGTCATGTCTGGCCCTGCTAGACTACAATTCAAGGAACCAGTAAGGGTTCTCTGGATAGTTTATTATCTATAATTAATTAGTGTAGTTAATAGTGAAGTGATGGTATGATTGTGGACACTGCAAAACCATTAATGGTTAAAGGTCAGGAGTTATACCCAAGTACCTATGACTATTTACTCAATATACCTCGTTTCGTGATGGGGGACAGGGTTAGTGCCTGCCTTTGTCACCAGGTGATTTGGTGTGGCCATTTTGTTGTGGTGTCACCCGATGAGTGATCAACTTGTGGATTGGGGTGCTGGGGAGACACTTTGGAGAGGGAAGGCAGGAATTGATGAGGTTTAATTGGTCTTTCTCTTGTCAGCTCTCATTAGCGCCTCATTTAACACTATCTGATGGTGTGACTCTATCACACCTACAGTGTGTGTGTGTGTGTGTGTGGGGATTGCCCTATTGAAGTGTTATCAGGCTCATCTTGGAGTGTGGTGATCAATGGGGATAAATCCTGCTGAATGAAATGAAAGCGTCCCCCCTGTCTTTGGTAAGAGAGCGAAGTTTTGATTTAGAGGTGATGAGCGCCTTTAATCAGATCATGTTCACACTTGTCTGCTTTTCAGCTCAGAGGACAGTACTCATTCATTCTTTTAGTAGTTCAAACAGCAAGGGGGTGGCGTGGCGTAACTTGGCGGCAGGCGGGCGCCAAGCCCCGCATGGTGCGGAGCCATCAAAGCGGCAGGGGCGGGTGCCATCAGTCCTGACAGGACAGTGGCGCAGCAGTGAAGAAAAAGTGTCAAGGCACGAAATTTATAGTCTATAAAGAGAAAATCATAAAATAAGGAAGGAAGAAAATTGGGAACGCCAAACGGGAATGTCAAGCACCACTTCAACTGCTACTGTATTGTGAAAAAAAATGGTGTTTAGTTAGTTTTGCGTTACCGGTCCAAGCCCAAAATATTAACGTTAAGTTCAATGGTGAGTGTAATGTACACATACAGTAATATCCAGTAATGTGTGTGTGTGTGTGTGTGTGTGTGTGTGAGTGAGTGAGTGAGTGAGAGACTGCTCCTACATGTTCAACTCCTGTTGAACCACACGCGTCTGATTCCCCTTGTTTATTGACTGGAAAAGTGATACCTTTAAAGCTCCATTCATGCTACATTACGCAAGGGCAAATTCAATAGGGCCCCCTGCATCATGGCTGGCCGCTCACCTCCTCGCCCTGGGTGACTTTTCTTCTCTTTTTTTTTTTTTTTTACATGTTGGATGTCTGTTCCCCTCGCTGTGTTCACACAGCCTCTGTGCTCCCGAGCAAACTGCCCGATTCCGACCAAGGCAAGCTCTACGGGCCTGCCGGGCCGATTAAAAAGGGGTTTTATTTCGTTCACGGTGAGCTTTACGCAGGTTTTAAATGGCCACAGAAATTCACACGGGAGAATATTTTGCACTAAGTTGATGTTAACGTGCCACTGTACATTAATGGAGCGGCGTTAAACTGAAGCGCGTGGGAACTATGCTGTTACTCTGGATAAGCCTGGGCGCACGTTTGTGTCTGTGTGTCTGTGTATATCAGTGAACGGAAAGCCAGCAACCTTGTGTTTTCTGAATAGCTGTCTGCAGCTCATGATGTCCCGAAGGATTTACAGTGCCTCCAGACTACACTTCCTTACCCATAGCACACACACACACACACACACACACACATATACACACACACACACAGTTGGGGAGGTGCACTGTTCATCACCGTGACATTTCCATTTAACATGCAAGCCCAAACGCACTTAAACTCACATCCGCGTTTTCCTTATGCCGTGTATCCAGGCACAATACAAACCACTTAACATACAGCAGTGGAAGAGGAGCCCTAAATTCTGTAGCTTCCCAATGCTTTCATGGGAAAAGACTCATCATTTATCTGCGATTTAGAGTGACACCAGAGTTATGGAAAGGGGGGGGGGGCATTAGCCTGCTGTCCAAAAACACAGAAACCATAGGCTTATCACTAGTCTGCGGTGGATATTGAGGAACAGATGTATCTGATCTTAACTTAAGTGACTGCTGAGCGGCAGTGAGTGGAAGTTATGAGCGCACCCAAAAGGCATCTGCAAGCTCCTGAAAGATTTGCTTTGTCTATTACAAACCACATCCTGGAAATTTAAAAAATAAATCATAATTTAAAATGCCTGCATAAATTCTGTAGGTAGGTCTAAGATATAGACAATAAGGCAGTTTGTAAGTACAATGTTGTGGTTCAAACCTGCAAACGCGTTAATGCTGAGGTTGAAGGCCAGATGCAGGTCGACCAATGCTCTAAGTCAGTGATGCAGGACACATTGCACGTTGAATCTATCGGAAGAGAGATGGAAATGTTATAAACGTCCGTATAGGCCCATGCATAAACAGTAGTGACTGGGGCCTACATATACATATATGCGCCAAGCAAACGCTAAAGTTAGCCTAGCATTTCCTTCCCAAAATATCTGACAGCTATCAATACAAGACACTCTGTCTTGGTAACTAAAATGAAAAAGCTTATTAAAAGTAGCCGCGCAATGTGTATGAGTCTGTATATCAGTTCTCTGTTAACCTAAAACACGTGACGGATGACGGACTTTCCTATACTCCTTCATTAGCTACCGACGGCCGCTGACCTGAGGCAGTAACTACTGCTGCTGTTCTGACTCCTTGTTGGGCCGCCCGCCGATATTTCCACCTCGAGGACGGGCTGCTCCGTTTTAACGCGGTGATTAATCATACATCGGCGGGCATGCTGAGCTGAACACAGCCAATCATCTCTTTTAAGGTGGGGAGCAGAGGCCGAGACAGAGGAGACTTTGTGCAGGGGGAACACAGGTCATTGTCTGCCGAGACGCCTGGACCAGTCGGGAGACATGAAAGTGGACATTGTGCGCATGTTTTCACAACCTCGGGCCTGCGAGGCTGAATTTCCGATAGCCGCATGCTACGTTTCCTATTTCATATGCTGGGTTGAGGAGTAGCCTAATGGATTGCATGTCATGGGATTAAAGTATTCTGGCTACATTTTTATTGTAATAAATTACAGCACAGGAGGCTACTGTTTTTATAAACTCCCCATATTATAAAATATGGGGAGTTACAGTATAATATAGCCCTATTCACATTTCCAAATCTCTATAAGTAAAGCTTTTGTAAGTAATCCAAATAGGCTATCTAAAAGTAAGAGATTTTGCATGTGAAATTCACAAATGCTTATCCTATGCTTCGGCAATTGTGTGTAAGCCTATTTTGTAGAATGTAAAACTTTAAATTAACCAGTAATTTGTTTTGTTTTGTTTTTTAGAGAGTAAACCATAATGATACTATAACACTATTTCATGACTGGAAAAAGGCAGTTTCTTACAAACCTGTAACCTGCTGGGAAAAAATAAATAAAATCCCATTTATATCGTTATGCAATATTATATAGGCCTTAAGATCACAAAGGTAATCCAATAAGACTCAAACCGTATTACCTCATCCTAAACACACTGCTAATGGATTGACTTCCGGTTTACAGTTTTGTTTTGATACCGCACTTATGGCTTTTAAGAACAAACCCATTAACATCATTGCTAGTGGCTCAGATCTTTTGGGGGGGCTTTGTAAATGTCAAATCCATAACCTGCTCACTCTACAATGACTTGATGAGCAGCAGACTGCTTCCCTCTGTTTAATAAAGGGCTTTCTTAGGGAGCAGAGCCAATCAAGAGAGCTGTCAAAGAGGCTTTTCATTGGCCTTGTGGGACGCTGGACAGCAGTGCCCCCGATGGGGGGATTCTTCAGACTGGCAGACGCACAAGCGGACAGAGCAGAGGCGAGTGTTTTGGCACTGTTGCTGGAACTGGCCTTCTGTTGGAGTAGCTGTTGGCACCAAGGGCAGGCTTGCCTCTCCAGTAGCAGGGTAGCAGGAGATCTCACACACACACACACACACACACACATAAACACACACTGCCACACTCCTGCTGGGGAGCAAACAGAGGCTGGCAGGGAGGGCTACTCTTGAAAAAAGCCGCTGTTGTCCGAAGATGGCTTTCATGTGAATGGCAAGTCTTAATAGGCGTTGTGCGGTGGCTCTCATGGCACGCTGAGCGCTGACTGATCAGCTCTGGATGGGTTTTAATTAATAAGCAACGCTTGATGGCCGCGATGCCATTGAAGGATAAACACGGGCCACTTCTTGGTGGCCCCCGATGCCGTTTGTTTGGGAGTCTCAGGCAAACACCCACAGAGCAAACCAAATAAGCTGGGAGGTGTTGACACAACTTCAGTCGTTGGAAAACAGGACTACTAGGGCGCAATATTATACTAGTAGAAAATATGGAGCTGCAATGGTGATTCTACCACATGAATAGGCTTTAGTTTGTTACTGGCCCACCATGTTAAAATTGAATAACAGTAACTATAACCAAAACCATTTTAATGCCAGAAATTACTTCAAACATTTGCACAACATGTAGAAAATAACCATGTCAAAAATAGTTGTATAACAATTGTATAAGAGCCACTTTTATAAAGCCTATCTGTTTGCTTAACACACCTCTAGATTTTCCTCAGCTGGGGTCAGTGTTAACTGGGCAAGACAACCAAGGATGATTCTGTTTGTGTGTGTACTGCATTTTGTTTTGGTTCTTGAGGTCTAGCAGTCGTACATATTAATGAACGTGTGCAGTGGACAATTATACTACCATTATTCCACAAACATATCAAAAGCACAAAAAGTGCTTCTTAAAGTAACCAGTAGACAAAAAGCGGTTGATATTGTCCCTCTTCTTGCTTAAAAAACAGCAAAAAAAGAGTTAAGATGCAACATCAACAACACTAAATTCAGGATTTGACACAAGGACAAAACTACAAACTACAATGCAGATTGGCTGCTGAAGCATGAGGCAATTTTCATAAGCTTTATGTAGAGCAAGGGCGCCACCAGGTGGATAAAACAACAATGACTGAAATTTCCCAATAAAATAACCAATCGAATTAAAAACATTTGGAAGTATTAAATTTTCACAATTTAAAATGTATCTTAAGAGTGTCAGGGATTGGAAAATAAACACAAAGTTAAAAAGAAGCCTGGAGAAGTCACGTTGCTGCCCTGTTAATGGCAAGTTCGACAAATCATCTGACCAAAGACAAAGCTAAATGCTGGGTCTACAAATAAATCTAAGTGACCACCACGCAATACTAAAAGACAAAAATAGTTAATGCTTTGCAATTAAAACTGGTACCAATTTTGGTCATACAAGATGACATGCTGCAAATGTATTGTCAAAATACGTCAAAATAAGGAAACTGCGTGACTTCTAACAGTAGAGCAGAATTGAAATCAACCCAGTTACCAAGGACAAAGGTAGCAGGACATCTTACAGCAAAGATAATTTTTAATGGTCCCAAATATTCTGAACAACTAAGTGTATACTCATGTAAAAGAAAAAAAAGAAGATATGACAAAATGGATCACATCTAGAATTCCACTCAATCTTTAATCAAGACGGGATTACAAATTCTCCAAAATATTTGCAGTTTCAAAGGGCAAAAAAGGGTAAAACTAGCTCAGCTACTGAGGTCTTTAAAAACCTGTTCAAGTGCGACTGAAAACGTCCTGAACATTTAAAGGCAGGTCTTTTTTTAATTGTTGTTTACAAAACAGAAGAAAAGGGGAAATATAGAAAAATGGGGGGGGGGGATAAAGAAACTGCTGGCTTTTTTTTTGTCTCTTCATAGAAAAAAAATGTCTGCTGAGCAACGACAAGAATGATGACATCATCAAACGACAGCAGCATTTAACCCTGCGCCGCCTCCCGCCTGGTCCTATGAACTAACTTAAAAAATAAAAAACAAACAAACATAAAAACAACAGAGATAGAGAGAAGGGGGCAGGGGAAGAGATACAGAAAAAGGAGTCAGGAAACCCAGCGATAGGGAAAAAGGTAAGAGAAAAGGAACAGAGGGAATTGGGTGGATTCTGGTGTGTGTGTGTGTGTGTGTGTGTGTGTGTGTGCACGCGCATGTGTTGGGTTGTCCGAGTGGTGGTTCTGGGTCTGAATTGGCTGGCCCATCTGGGTCGCTGTAATGTCCATCCCTGAGTGGGGGGGGCAGGGGCAGGGGGGCAATGGATCATGGTCCGAGCCCGCAAGCTCTCTGTGGGTTTCATTTTGTGTACATGTGTGTGGTGTTTGGGTATGTGGTCTTTTCCTCCAGTTGCTGATTGACCAATCTCCAAATAGTTCTGGTACTGTCTGACTGCCATAACTGTATCGTCTTTTTTTTTTTGTGTGTCGACCCTCGCTTTTTCACTAATGCCGTCCATTCTTAACGCCGGTCTCCTGATTGGCACTTGTATAGCTTGGGATAGTCTGAGGAGGCTTTGAATCGATTTCACAGTCCGCTCCTTGTTCGGCCCCCTGTAACGGCCGATTTATTAATTCATTCATTGTGTTACAAGTTTGATCATTCCTGTGTAGTCAAGTCAATACGTAGGAAACAGTGTGGGGAGCAGAGCAAGAACTGCTTCCGTTTCCTTAGGAGCTTAGCTTTGACTTCTTGGACGGGGGCAGAGGGTCCTCTTTACTCTCACCGTCTTCATCTTCCTCCTCTTCCTCGTCATCATCAGGATAGTCTACCAGTCCCACCAAGCAGCCCTACAGTGCACACAAAAAAGTTTTGCCATTGAGACAGTGACCGACACTGTACAGAGAATAAGGGCTATGATAATAGGCCTAATAATACTCCTGAGTGCCTCTCAACTACGGCTGGGTACCTAACTGTGCTTCTATGTGTACCGTCCAAATTACGTCGGTACTACCGAGTACCGATTCATGTAAAATAAATTGGTGCCAAATTTCAGTAGGTGAGAGAGTAGGTGAGAGAGTAGGTGAGAGAGTAGGTGAGAGAGTAGGTGAGAGAGTAGGTGAGAGAGTAG
>JAODLI010000017.1:1429170-1445227 GCA_027575585.1 Percopsis omiscomaycus
AGTAGGTGAGAGAGTAGGTGAGAGAGTAGGTGAGAGAGTAGGTGAGAGAGTAGGTGAGAGAGTAGGTGAGAGAGTAGAGGGAGACTATGTCCCCGCTGCAGCTTCAACAATGTTCAACATATAGGGCAATGGCAAGTCAAATGCGGTTCCAAGTGTAGTTGACTTTGACGCAGACGACGCTCGCTCTAATATTTGTGATGCGAAATGCTAAGCTGGCTGTGGCAACACATCTAACCTGAGGTCAACCACAGAATAGTTCTTAAAGCTTAAGAGTGTACTGTATTTGATAACCTGAAAGCCCAGTCCCCTGCAGCAGCACGACTGTAGCCACCGACAAAGTACCGAAAGCTCTTGTAAAGTACCGGTACAGAATTCCAGGTACCGGTACAAATGTCAACGGTGCCCAACCCTTCTCTCAAATAAGAGATTTCATTGAAATTGGAGGCCAAAATACAAATCAAGCCTGTAAACACTGCATACGGAAATACACTGCTAAGAATACAAGTCTAGGCAATTTCGCACCTACACAAAACAAAAATGAATGCCGGTCACATTTTGACTGTGTATAATTATTTTTATCTTAAAGTTACCTAGTTTAATTCATTAACACGTGTTCAGTAAACAGCAAACCCTCATAGTGTCAACTGTACTGACATAGCCAGGAGTGCAGCTGTCCCATAGTGGTTAAACACAGCCATAGCATGAACAAATGCAATGATTGTAAATGTCATTACTGTAAGTGTAATTTAGTACTACATGGCAACAAGACTAAAATAGTTTATGACCTCCATAACAGAACCACAGTGATAGGTACCCACCTTTGTGGTGACGGCTGCGGTGGGGGGCGAGCTCCGTGCCCCTGAGCCCGGAGACCCTGGTGAGCCGGGAGAACCAGGGTTCAAGGAGGCAGAAGAAGGGGGGCTGGACAGACTGGTTTTGGTGGAGCCGGAAAAAGAGAGCTTGAAGCTGGGGCTCTGTCTGCCTGACAAGCTAGACTTTCCTAGTACCTCCTTGTCTTCAGGGTCTTTCACTGGGGAGGGGGGAGGAGAGGTCACAATAGGTCTGGTGCATGATTCAAACTGGTGTCAGATCTAATGTCCGTTTAGTCACTGCAACGTTGGTTCTCAACATTTTGGTTGCAAATCACCCTTTTGCTTCTGCAAACACACTATTCGATTTGTTTGTACACTGTATATTTCTGGTGGTATGTGGAATAAAGATATTGCTAATTCAATCAATTGTGTTAAGTGAATTTATGGTTCCCATTATTGTTTTGAGTGCCTTTGAGGCCTGGAATACAGTGGGGTGTGTGTGACAGACGTCAACAAACTCCAGCAACACTTACATTTCTTTCTCTCCATGAACTTGCTTATAGGGTCCATGAGGTCTTCCTCGGCCTTCATCTTGTCGGAGGGGGGAACCACAGCCTCGCCGTCCTCAAGGTCATCCTCGTCTGTGTTAAACCACATCTCCTCCTCGTCATCCAGCGTCCGGGCGTCCCGACGGAACCGGTGGTTTCTCAGGATGGAGCGCATGCTTGAGGAAGAGGGTGTAGACATGAGTGGTGCGGCACGACGCAAAGCTCCTGATATTGCTGAATGGAAGAGTAGCCTTCATGTAAACTAAACCACAGCTATGCTTTGCAGAGTTAGCAATGCCAACAAACTGTTAGAAATTACTCAAGTTTTTTTTTTTCCTCACAAAACCTTCTTAAAACTCCTCCCATAATTTCTAGAACAATGTACTAATATATTATTTAATATGATAATACGTAATACAATACAAGTGACAACGCAGAACTCCACAGAAGCTCAGACAGTTCTCAAACAGTTTTTCTGTGTACTTGCTTGCTTAAGCCACAATACTTTGTTTCTTTTATTTTTTTTATATATACAAAAATCCTACCCATAAACAAATAGTTAAAAACATAACAAAAACTAAATTACAGACACTCTCCAAACAGGCCATTGTGGAATTGTTAAACAAGCACCCAGCTGTCTTCTGTTGATGCCAAACTGCCCCCTTTCCCCATTGTTAGAAAGGCACAGTTTAACTGACTGCCCTGGGCATGCTCAGAGATCCACGGTGCCGTGGCAACCAGCTTCCGCCATCTCACCTGTCCAGCTTGGGGTTGTCCTGCCGCTCTCTCTGCTGTTCGTAGCGCAGCTTCAGGCCCTTGAAGGTCTGGACGTAATTCACGTCCTCCAAGGCTTTCCAGTAGTTCTCCACTATGTGAGCCGTGAGAGACTTCACATCCTCCTGGGAGCAATGGGACGAGAGCGAGAGTGGGAGAGAGAAAGAGAGGAACAGAAGCCAGATAGGAAGGGGGTGTGTGACAGGAGCAAAGACACACGAGAACAGAAAACAGAATGGCAGGAGGCAGGAAATGAAGAGCGAGAGGGTATAGAAAAGGGATGAGAAGAAGAATCACACCAAAATAGTTAAGCATGAATCAATGAACCAGGGTTTAAACGAGCTGTATTCAAAGAGCCTTGTAAAAACACTGGCGTGTACACACACACACACACACACACACACACACGACAGAGTACCTGCCATGGGGAATACTCACCACACGGACGTACTCAAACATTTCAATGATGGCTGAGTTCATTAGGTTGTAGCGCGAGCCGTTGTTGAGGAAGGCCTTGACCACAGGCTCGAACAAGAAGTTCCTCATGATGTAGCGGTTGTAGAACTCGTCCTTCAAACCGATAATCCTCCGCATGAAGCGCAGGGCGCCTGCGACCGCACATACAAGACACCGTTACACCTAAGCGCAAACCCTCTTAGACCGGTCCCCGGTTCTAAATGTGTGGTTTAGAAAAAGGGCATGCGACTCACAAAGTGCCAGGAAGGCGTGCTGGGAGGCGGTGAGCACCAGTACCCTTCTGAGAATGTCCTTGTTGATGATGTAGTTCTTGATGTGGTAGGTGTGGTGCTCCACGCAGAACGTGAGCAGCTCCAAGATCAACGCCAGCAACTGGGATGTTTGGAAATCATCTACAGGGGGGGTGGGGGGTAACATTAAATATACATACCATTTAAGTAAGGTCCAGAAGGCCCACAGTACAGCTAGGAGATAGCCCCTACCTTTGCTGGGTTTCTCATCTGTGGTGTTGGCCAACAGTGGGGCCGACAGGACGTGCATGCAGTGCTTGTAAAAGAAGCTGAGGAACTCTGTCTTCTCGGTTTTCTGGAAGAGGGAATCCATTTGAGGGTACTCAAGAATGACCAGTGTTGCTAGTTAAGCCTAGCATTATATAGTATACATTACATAGAAAAGAAAAGGCATAGGGTAAAGAAAAAAACAACAACAAAAACACTTTTTCCACACGTGTCATAGCATGGTAAGCAGAGCTGCCGCTAATAAAATGTATAATGGGTCGGCTTTATTTAGGTGTGCTGATAAACAAGCACTGACAAAAGTATTGACGACTTGTCAAAGCTTGCTCATTGCCACATATTATTAGATGCAGCTGTTAAACCTGCTATGATCACATCTGCAAAAAGGGTCCATAATCACCAAGGCAAGTAGGAAAATATTTTGCTCAAATTCCACATTTAGGAAAATATCAAAACATTCTCTTGATTCAAGTCACTATGTCCAATTCCCTTTCCATTGGTTGCGTAGAGGTGGGCATGTATACAACTTTGAGTGGATGGGTGCAGGGATAGCCTGCCAACTCACATTGGCAGTAGCCAGCATGTTCTCCGGGTCCACCAGAGTCCGCAGCAGGCCCATGAGCTGAACGGCTCCGCCTAGCTCTGGGTCTGTGTCACAGATCATGTGTTCAATGATCAGATTGATCAGCAGAATATCCTGGGTTGGGGCACAAAAAAGGCAAACATTACACCTATTCTTCTGTAAATAAACATTATAAAATTATTATATAAACACTATATGGTAAAGAAATATTCACAACCTTTGATAATACAAGGTCAAGATGTTTAATATTAAATGCCAGCTGTGGATTAAGTTGTAGCTAGCTGGCAAAAAGTAGCAGTTTGGCGGCTACACTCACGTCATCATTCTGCTGGGACTCCTGCATGACAAACTCTCGTACCATGGAGGGGTTGTACTCTACCAGATAGGAGAAGATATCGGTAGCTGCCCCACGCACCTGCACGTCATCCATCCCCTGTTAGAAACAAACACAAACATGCATGAGTCAATGGCATCCCATCACGCAGAGGCGGTTATCAGACATAATAGATATCAGACTTTTAACAGAGTAATCTAAATTCACACAACTTTTACCTCAGAGGTTTTTTTGGGCTGATTAGACTGCTGGATTGAAGTTATAATGCAAAAATGTCATAGGCCTATACTAAAAGAGCAAGCAGTGTGTGCGCACCCGCCCACACCTGACTAAGTCTAATCAGCCACATTAACTCAAAAATTCTACAATTTATTTAGACAGGACAGGAAGAAAGTGTGCCCCTTATTGGTAGCACTTCTAGGTCACTGTGAAAAAGGTCTATTTGATTAGATGAGAGACATTCCCAGATTGCTGATACAGCACTGGAACGATTTACTATTTTCTTGCCGCTTTACGTCTTGTAAACACTGAATAAACAAAGTTCTGTATAATTTGGGATCATATTATTTAAATGGTCATTTATTGTCTTTGTAGTGCAATATGACCCATGCTAACATCTTATTAGCAGTGCAGTGCAGCGGCCGTGGACAAACTTGTTGAATTTGGTCAAGGGCAAAGGCATGAGTATTAACCCAACATGCATGTCTTTATGGTGGGGAGTTAAACCCACGTGAACGTGAGGAGAACATGAAAACTCGGCACAGAAAGGCCCCAGTACCTTGGGAGTACCTGCACTCACCAGTATAACCTCAAGAGCAGGTAGAATGCCCATGTTTGACAACGTCTTGAAGAAGGCGTCTCTGTTTTGAGGTTGTAACGTTTGTGAGAATGCACAGAATTCCTTTAGGAAATCAACCTAAAAGGGGGTTGAGAGAGGACTTTTAAAGATGGGTCACAAGGGAAAATTTTATTTTAATTTTGACCAAAGTTCTGACTTACCAGCTCGTGCCGTTTATCGTCCTCTGTGGCCTCGTCTGTGAGCTGTGCAAAGAGGTCTGTGAGAAACTTCTCATCGTCCTGGTGTCACAAATGGGAGACCAGTATGAGATCAGAATAGAAAAGGAAGGTAAGAAAAATCAATCTTGACCTTTACACTAAACTACTCTAAACAGCACAAATAGTGCAGTCCAAAAATTTGGATCAAACTCTGGTTATTGTTGGGTTAGATATAAAAACCAATATCTTCAAATGTTTTCCCAAAACCTCATATCTGCTGATCCAGTATCTGTGTGCAAATAAAATAAAACAATGAATATGGTGCAACTGACTTAGTCCTTACCTCCATATAAGAAGGTAAGGACTACAGTATGACAGTGAATGGTTTTGCTAGAGTTCAATATCCAATATTTTAACTACCGGTAGTTTGGCTTGCCCAGGGTGGGTCTGAGGAACCCTAACAGCGTTGTGTGACTTCAGAGAGTCTCTTAGCACAGCGTGTACAGAGTGAACAGCATGCCAGTTTAAGTTTTCCTCTAGCGCGGTATAACCAATTTACACAACACTCTTCCGTCTCCATGGAGATGACCATACACATAAACACTGCCGAGTTTACACAGTACAAAAACAAAGGTCACATGACTAAAAAAGACTAGCAGACAAACCCAAAGACTGAATTACACAAAATATGAAAACAAAACCTCTGTGGCCACATTTGACATCTTGCATTGCACATACACAATTTCGCACAAACTGTAAGCAAGGTGGTAATATTTACATCAGGCAATATTTGCTCAATACTTGCCTTCATAAAATGGTGTGCATATTATACAAGACATAGGCGGGTATATGTCTATTGCAAGTTCATACACGTGATAAAACATAAAAAAATAAAATAAAAAACAGAAGGAATTCCAAGCAGCTGGGCACAACCAATATTGTAAACACAACCTCAACTTTTAAATATTTACATCTGTCGTCCGTACCTGAAGCATGCCGACGATCTCCACCTTGTTGAAGAAGATGAAGGAGTGCAGAGTGGACAGCATGTTCTCTTCAAACACTGACGGTGTGGGGAGCACCATGTCCTGGATGTACTGCACCCGGTATGTCTGGTGGATTTTCTGACGCAGCTCTGGGTCCAAGATGGGGATCACCTCTTTAAAGCGGGCCGTCTTGGTGAGGAACTCGCGGTGGTGCCGCGGCTGTGGTAGTGCTGGATCAAATTCCAGGCAGCCAATCACGTCCATGATGCACTCCTCTGAGAACATCACCTCGAACAGGGCCGTGCGGTTTAACAGGAAGATGCCCTTAATGATTTCGTAGAGGTGGTGCAGCCCCTCGCGATTCTCTAGGTCCTCACAGACACGGAAAAGCTCCAGGAGCTTGCGGATGTAGCCCTCGTTCTCCACAGCAAGCGCCAGCTTCTCGCGTCGCAGCGGGGAGGGGAGCGAGGAGGCCACAAGTTCCGCCAAGTCATCCAGGCGATTCAGCTCGCAGGGTGGAAGCTCCAGGCCTGGCGACATGTCCTCAAAGCGCTCCTCCTCAGACTCGTCCACAACATCCTGGGTGATGTCCACCGACGGGTCTTTCCCCTGCACCTTAGCACGGAGGTGAGACAGTAACATCTTTAGAAAAAGACCCCCACAATGAAAAACAACCAGATCACCCCCAGCATATAATAATGTAATCTTAGTCTTTCGTCTAAAGCTTGATTGAAAACCTTCTAGATTGATGAGTACATTTCTTGAGATTCCATACATGTGCTTGGCAGAGGTAATAATAATGATAAATATAGTTACCTGGCATATTTTCTCCCAGATCTCATCGCAGCCAGCTTTCTCCTGAAAGCTAAGTGCGAGATCATAGTTCTCAGCCTCCGACCACACTATCAACGTGTCCTGTACACAAACCAAAATTACACCCATTAATAGGGAAATAGAAAAACAATGGTGTCTTTTAAATACTATAGAATCTGTAAAAAATAAGTGACCTGTTGTTTCTGGTAGGCTGTGTTTGGGTTGATTTTGGACTCCAGCAGTAAGGAACCTACAGGGTGACAAATGTATGGTTGTTATTTGCTCTCATAATAATACAAAAAGAAGTTGGCATTGATTTTTAGTATATAGCTGTGTATACAGTCAAAACAAGTTACTTAAGAGAGATTGAAAAGAAGTTATGCAGACTTAAAGGGGCTCGTTTGTAGTGTGTAATCAATGTACAGCGATAAATAGGACGCTTACTGGTAAATAGGAAGTCACAACTAAATACTATGGTCTTGTGGTAAGGCGGTTCCATATAACTTACCATCACTCTCTGCTCTCACTAGCAGAGATGTCCCTTTCAATCTCTCCACATAGCTCGACGAGACGTGTCCAGTCCCACGGTCGTCCCACTGTCTGTCCTCATTGAGGGTATAAACTTTAACTCTGCGACGAGTGTCCGTCATTCTGGCACGCGGTTGTGACCGAATCCACCCGATGTCAGCCTAGAGGGTATAGACTGGTAGTATCGCACCAACTCGAATTCGCCCGTTACACCAGTCCACTTAAGTGTCAGTTCCGATGAACGCCAATGGTCAAGCCAGACAATTGTCCTTGAAGCCTTTCAAACGAATTATGGATAGTTTACCCAATGGACACTACAATCTATTAAGTTTTATCAAAACTTGTCTTGCGCAGGTTAAGAGCTACGTGCCCCAGAGCACACTTTATTGAACATTTTAGCAAGCTGGATCAACCTATGACACGGAGGGCATTAACATATGTTCGTTTTTAAGCAAATATGCAAAAAATGAGATGATGACATCACTGTCCACTGCAAGACACACACGACAGGCAGCATCGGGAGTATAACCATCTAACTGTTTGCACTGGCTTCGGGTACAGTCTGTACGCTGGCTGGCAATGTTAGCCAGTTAACGTTACGACAGCTAACGTTAGCAGACCTAGCAAGTTGACTAGCTAGCTAGAACGCTAACTACCTACGCAGAGCATCTTCAAATCTCAACAGCCTATTATATCAAATATATTACAATAGTTCACCGATAACACCCCTTTGTGTTTGCGAACCGCGAACCCGGTGTTTTATCGTGGGCAAACTGTTCTAATGGTGTGTCTCAATAATACGCTAGCTGGCTAACGTTAGCTGCTATTTCTTCCCAAAGTGTTCCGCCATGTTCTGGCTCGGGGCCGCGGAGAGACCAGTCTCTCCTTATTACTGGGATCCCTGCATTCCAAAAACATGCAGATCAGCAAAATGAAGTTGTGTAGATTCTTCAAGGTTGCGCTTTACATTATAATGTTATTTACCATTCCCAACGTCTTGCTCGGATAATTGCTAACTACCCCCCCGTGAGTATTCAGCCATCTTGGGTCCCTTCAGTCAGTACGGGGTTTCCAGCACAGCAACCACAGGGCAGCCCGCCACATTTAAAGAAACAGTACGACAATGTCGGTAAATGGGTGAGCAGATCTAACAATGTCGAGGGGTCAACTTAAAATCTCACTGAGCAATTGCATCGTACATGCCATCCAACACCATCATTTAGATTAATTTGACAAATCTCAATTTAAAACCAGAATGCATTTTCATCCTAATTATCCTGTTTACTTGCATTCAAAGATGTAGGGACAGATATCAGAAAACAATAGTTTATTTGCTTTAAATCAAAGAAGAGAGTAGCAAATAACAGAAATTAGTTGGCAAAACCATTCACAAAAACTGCATAACACCATCTACGGTTGTTTTACTAGGTTACACAATGGGAAAATAAATCTAGAAGGGAATCGCACTCTGCTGACATTCGTCTTTACACAAAAAAGCAATACATCACAGTTGTAAAATCGAACCTTACACTACAGGTATAAAAACATGTTATATAGCTTTTAATTTATATGACCTGGAAAAAAAATTAAGGAAACATGGATTAGACTAACAAAACTATCCCCGTCACAATCATTATATTGTTGATAATTAAATCCTTTTAAAATAAATCAAATACATTGTTGCAGCCGACCGCCACACTAAAATATACTGTAACAAATTGTATACAAATGTATGCTGCCACCTCCGGCTATTGCTGGAGAACGCCCATAATTTCGTACTGAAACCCATTTATATTCCTCCTTTTTCCGCTATGTTGATAATTTGAAAACCCTCCCCGATAACCGAATTAATGCAGGTTACACTACTCCCAGGTGAGTGTGATAGCGTCAACCTTTCCCGATTATCTTCACTTCCCTGCCTGCTGTGCCTGACGCCGCAGCAGTACATAGATCTTTTCCTTGATCCAGTCTTTGTTGTATGGCTGGTATGTCTGTGTGTCAGCCCTGTACCTGGATTTAAAAAGAACAAGAAGCCATATTTACCCCCATTGACCAACATTCAGTATATTGCAAATTAATATAAAACATACCCTCAGGGGGCTACTTGCGAAAGGATACTTACACAAGACAACTCAGGTCTGCCAAGTCATCTATAAAATCAAATAGCTGACTGATATCATATGTGATAGAAGGGCTGTTAGGATTCATCCTCTTTAGATGCTCCTCATACATCTTGCACACACCTGGAAAAGCATGGAACAACAAGTAAAATACAGCCAAAATGTCAGTGTGTTGAATACTAACTTTAACGACTCATGATGTAAATACCAACTCAATACTGTTAAACTAATATCCAAGACATAAAATACAGGCTAGTTTCGTTATGCACTTAGCGTGCTCGTCTTTGTCTTTACATTTGTAGGTATACAAATAGTTGGCAATGTGCTATTGAAATGAGATAGCAGCTAGAACCTACCTTCCATGCATTCATTGACCGACTCATAGTCTGCATATGTGCGACCCTCTGGTCTCTTCGTTGGCTGGACAAGCAAAATTGTGTGAGACTGTAAAAAAAAACACTCGGAATGTTAAAGTATGATCTCAGAACCCTACCACTGTTGTATCTTAATAGCAGAAATTAGCAATTTGACTGTACGATTACTTTAATTAAATTCAATTTAAAAAATATTGTAATCACGTCGCTTATTCATTCTTGTTAAAATAGCGTGTTTGTATATGTAACAAGAAGATTGTAGGTACACATTACAGTGTATGTTAGCTCGTAGCTAGCTTAACGTTACCTATGCTATTTTAGCAGCAGCAACCGCCGGGTTAGAGCAACCCTCTAACTAACTAAAGCTTCAAATATGTCACACTCACCATGTTTTCGGATGACCACAGACGCGGATTTTGCGTTAGTAAATGCAAAAGCGTGTTTAAATTGTATTTGCTATTCCCCGTAAGATGCAACTACTCCAGCAAAATGCAAAGGAAATAAGTACATTCTTCTTCCGGTTGGAAAGTCAAATGTATTTCAAAGTAACAGTATCTGTTCGTTTTATAGAAAGGTACAGTATTATTTAAAAATACAAAATTAATTTATTATCTAATAATACATTTTTATCTCTCAATATATGGCCCTTCATATCACAGTAGTGCTCAAACTTTCAATTGAAACAGTACTTCTAATAAACATATATACAAGGGATATTTATTTATTACTCCTTAAGGAGTAATTTTATTGACTGTGAGAAAAGGGTTTAACCTCTTTGTTGTAAGGAGACAAATTGTAGATGCATCCTGAAATCTCTGCAAGTAAAAGTGATATTCAACTTTTCTTTTTAAACCCTTGACTACTGTTTCCTCAATAAAGGTCCACACGCTGATGTTTGGAATTCAATATTCGGTGTAATTTTGTGCTGTATACAAACATCTTACTTTGTATTCAACAACAACAGCACTGTCCTTGACAGTACATTTAATTTCAGAAGCCAAGCTATAGATATTTGATTGGTGGGAATCTGTTCTAAACAAGAAAGTGGGAATAAGTGCAGACAAATTCCACTCTTGGGCTCAAGGTTATTGCACTTTAAAACATTCCAATCAAACATTCTGTAGTCTATATCATCAGTACAGACAGTTTATTGATTTCTTTTCATTTTACATTGGTAATCATGTGAAGTTGAATATGTGTTGTGTTTTAAGACTGTTTGCATAAATGTATACAATTAATGGCACAGCCAAAATGTACAGTATAACAGGAATGCATTGCAGAAAGTGTGCAGTAACATTGTCTGAAAAACAAGCAATTAAAACTATACTCTGAAGGACAAGAGTTAAAATATAGGATAAAAGATTGACTAATACTGTCATTATATACGTCATTAGATACTTTGTGTGTGCAAGGGCCTACTTCCTCCTACATCATGCTGGTGTGTTCTGGCTCGGTGTGTATTGCGTGCTAGCGCACACCGTTATGCCCTCGTCCTCATAGCTCTTATTGTTGGCGTTCGTCTTGCACTTCCCCTCGGGGGAGTTCCGCTCGGGGCCTGCCTCCTTGCACCCATACATTCCCGCTGGCATGCCTCCAGGGACGCAAAGTTATTGCCATTGCCCTGGCAACTTCCATACCAGAACCGAGTGCATTTCCTGGTGGCTGAATCGTAGTGGAAGCGAACCTTCCAGGTGTCACAGGGACCCGGGTCGCGTGGCAGCAAGCACACGTCACGCGTGGAAGGAGGAGCAGGAGGTGGAGTACTCTCCTAATGAAAAAAAGAGTTAGCCCCATGTTATAGGCTAATTTAAGGCATGCTAGATTAAATACATATACTGGCTGCCCCCCACCTGGCATTGTGAGCAATGAATTACAATTAGGTTATTTAGCAGATGCTTTTATCCAAAGAGACTTACAATTACATGCTGGTATTACATGGAGCAGATAGGGGTTAGGCATCTTGCTCAAGGATGCTTACAGGTAGGCCTGGGGCCTGGGGCTTGGGGCTTGAACCCACGACCTTCCAGCTGGGAGTTCAACACCTAGACCACTAGACTATCCTGCCCCTTGAATGAAAGTGCTTGATTAGCACCGCTTACCCAACCATGAAAGTCTATAGACATATCAAATGGGAACAAATAAGTGTATTTAAACAAATGTCTCTCACCAGAGTAACTTGGTAATCTGGACACCCTGCCCTTCCGAATCCTTGAGCCATAGTCACCCCATCCAAACAGCAGCCATACCTAATGAAGATAGACTTATCAAACAGAACACAACAGCCAACCAGAAAAAGTTTTCATATCTTGATGTGAAATGTCAGAGCTAGTCCTCAACCTATCATACTGTACCTGGTACGAACACAATCGTCTTGAGGGCAACCCTCGTTCCTGAGCCCCGCGGCAGAGGTGTGGCCATCAGGACAGCAGCCATAGTATGACTGGGCACAGTGGGGCCCAATCACAGACGGGTAGGGATCATAGGCGATGTTTGGCCTGGACTCTGGTACTAAAGTGAGTAAACATACAGAGAAAGACAAACGTATATCCCATAACATAGCCTGTGCAAAATAAATGTTTTTTGTAGGTATTTAGAGTTGTATTCGGTAGCAGTTCTAGGATATTGCATTTCATTGCAAGGCAGGAAAAGTAAATGGTTTTGACATTGTGTTTGTGAATAAACAATTACAAAAGTAAGAAACACAGCACAATTAATGTCTAGACAGAAACAACTAAAACATGAAGGTAGATCTTTGTTTGTTGCCTGAGGATATATTCTCAGTTATTTGCTATGGTGATGGCTGAGCGCATAAAGACCTAACACCATGTTCTAACTTTTCACGTTTCTTGTTTCTCCACGTCGCTGTCTATGACACATTGATAAACATAACCGTACAGATAAGCGTTGACACGCAGGGACATAACATAATCTATGGAAAAGATCTCATGTTTTACATACCTGAATTTTCTCCTGGAACATGAGGCACAAATCTAATGGTTCTGTCATGGGCTCTTGGGTCCTGAACACTTGGGACCACTAGAAAGAGACAAAAGTCAGTAAAATATGATGCGACACAGTAACAATTTATTGTCCGCTTGTTCAGGAATGTGTCCTGCGGACCACCAGTTCCTAGTCCCACATCGTCACAAAAGCCAACACTAGAGACATAAAAACATACCTGATGTTAAACAATAGCATCAAAACTGGGCATTGGGCTCACATTGTGCATTAGGGCAGGGCTGCTCGTTGCATGCCTCTACAGTCACGGGTCTGCTATGGCCTCCACACCGCTCCTCTGTATAGGGGGTCAGGTCTGTGTCCAAACAGGCAACCCTTCTCTCCCTTATGCCACCACCACAGCTCCTAGTGCACTGCAGAGAGAGAGTGAAACAAGATAGGAATACATGGCAGAAATTGCAAATGTAAAAGCAGACGTAGTTTAAAACTCATTCTTTCACCTTACCAGGCCGTAGGCGGTCACGTGCCAGGTGATATGCGTGTGACAGGCTGGCCTGTGGCACGCCTGGGCGGAAGCGGGTCGGGCCAAACCCCTACAGGCCTCGTCGCCGAGGAGCTCTCCTCTTGCTCCGACGCAGAACACTTCCCTCGTCTGCTGTCCCTCGCCACAAGTCACCGAACACTGACCACCGCCAAGGAGAGCAGAGACATCACACAGTGAGTCATCAGGCTACTCACTAGAAAGACAGAAAACGGCGCCTCCTTGAATGACTGAATCCCACTCTACCGACCACACTAAAGCTGGACACGCTGTACTCAGCAACGCAAGGATGCATGTTGCAGGCCTGCTGGCTCGCCGGCCTCTGTAGACGCTGGTTGATGCAGTAAGACTCGTCCACCACACGGGGGCTCACTGGGTCCTGAAGTATGCAGTCCACGCTGCGATACTCCATGCCTCCGTTGCAGGTGGCCGAGCACGCCCCGTAGGTGCCGGCTGTGTACGCGTATCTGTGCGTCTCTCTTGGTTGTGGAACGACAGCGGCCGGAATAGGGGTGAGCGCAGAGTGTGTGTTCTCGTCCAAACCGGGAAACTCGCCGTGCACCAATTGCTGGAAAAGACCGGAAAGATAACTGTCAAAAATGCAGGTGGTATTCAGTTATGGAATGTGAGAAAGCAAAGCATAGACTAGAGCAGTGGTTATCCAACTTTGTTTTGTACCCCCTTTCAAGTAGGCCTACCCCTACTGGACTAAAAGAAGATAAAAACTTAAATATATAAATCATATATTTAAATCATATATTATATAAATATATAAATCATATACATGTATTTAAGTCATATAAAAGGAGTATTGTATGTTAATGGCCCAGGAGTAGATAGAGAATTTCTTCATTGTCAATTGATAGACCTAAATAGAAGTTCAAAATATAAGTAGGCTATTTTATTCTTACAAAATTGACACGTACCCCCTGTAGTACCTTCAAGTACCCCCAGGGGTAAGTGTACTTCCTTTTTAGAAACACTAGACTAGACTACTGTGTAACTCAAGTATAAAAACAATAACTATGGCAATCAAGCCCTGCGCACACAAGGTTTCTAAAAGTCCAGACATGCTAGTTGCACAATATTTCCCTACCCTGCAGATGCCATCAACGCAGATATCCCTGCGACCCACGTAACACGCTGTCCCATCCACCACTGCTGGTCGGTGTCTGTAGAAGAAAGTCTCTCCTCGGGGAACACAGTTCAGCTCACAGGGATTGGATGCTACGAAAACACAAGCGCAATCATGCCTGTAAAACTCTTTCATAGCTGGTAAATGCATTTTTTTAATATTATTATCTTTTATAATATTAATTTGGATGTAGCAAAGATAGGAAATTCCAAAGATTTGTCTTTTCAAGTGAATTTCATATACGTTTGACAATATCTGAACTTTACTTTAATGGAGATTATGGAAGGTGTCATAGTTGGAAAAATATGTGAAGCTCATATTATTCATTACAGGCTCGTTATACAGTATTAAGCTATGCCAGTGCACCAGCATTGACAATGTATTGGTTGCTTCACTAGTTATGTTTACACTGGTGCACTGGTATAACAAACCCATCATTAATGTTATGAGCTACACCTGCTCTTTGACCGGCCATGGCTCTCTTGTCCTATTAATAGGTATGATGTATTTTGTGAACATTTACCTCCATAGTAAGGTACCCATGAGTACCGTTTACCCTGGAAGTTCATTCTGTCAAACCGGGAACACTGCTCTTCCCTGAAGTCCCTGGCTCCTAAGGGACATTCCTGACCGGAAAATGGTTATACGTGTGAGTGTCCACGCGTGTGTGTGCGCGCGTGCTCAATTATGTGTGTGTGCGTGAAAAACAAATGAGTGAAAGGATAAGTGATACCTGTGTATTACAGGTGCGGAATGACTTGGAGGAACCTATACAGTTATGACCTCCATCTGTCCTGCAGACAATAAGAAACTATCAACAAAACACCAAAAACACACTTCCTCGGTTTACCGCTGTTTACCCACGTTAAACACTTCAACGCCTTTTCTCACGCTATTCTTATCTCTGCTGATAAATATTAATGTCTACATAAGATGAAAGAATTTGAAGATAATAATAATAGCAACTAAAAAAGCAATAATTGCAAATATCATTGGTCATAATTCTAAACTCCCACCACCCTGCGTACCTTGATGTAATACACCTCCTGGTTCTCACGGCTATTCCTGTGCCACAGGTGCGACTGCATGGCCCAAAGGCTTCGTATTCCCCCCAGGTATCATGGCTGGGCTGTGTAAGCTGAAAAACAAACAAAAAAAGTTATGCCATAGGGACACACAGTACTGACCAATAACACATACCAGACCATAACCCACTATGAGACGTTAGCATAGACTAAGAGCACACTAGACATACCAGAATAGCAACGGGAACATTTGACCACAAGCCATTTCCCTAAACATCACATAATCTGTATATAAAAACCCGTGACATGTAAACAGTTTCATGGGTGCACTTTATGCCAAACAAAATACTTTTAATTGTTTTCAAGAATGTCAAGGTTTTGATTATAGCATATTTTGTTTTATTGCATTATCTGTGGTACAGTATATAAAGCCATGGAAAAAATGAAAAGACCACTGCATATTTCTACATTTGTAAAAATATAAAAGAAAAGAAAAAAATAATATATATATATATATATATATATATTATATTTAGTG
>JAODLI010000017.1:1445327-1467970 GCA_027575585.1 Percopsis omiscomaycus
CCCCCCCCCCCCCCCCCCCCCCACACACACACACACACACTTTATTTATTAATTAATTAATTTGAACATAAATCTGAATACGTTTATATATTGACAGGACGTAACAATCACCAATGATGGGGCAACAATCCTGAAGCTATTGGAAGTGGAGCACCCAGCAGCCAAGGTTCTGTGTGAACTGGCTGAGCTGCAGGACAGGGAGGTTGGGGATGGGACCACTTCTGTGGTGAGTAGTGTCAGCAGCTGATCCTAGAATGTTAAACCTTCCTGGTAATATTTGTACTCCTGCCTTGACAAATTGTAGTAGATGCATTTCAATCTGAAAATTCCTGTTTTTAGTACCACTCATCTGCCCTTGTTACAGATGTGCGGCTATGCTAACAGGAGAGAGAAACTGTCCTTTGTGATCTGAGGGGGTTCAGCGGCACAATGTCCGCGGCCTCTATATGAAATGAAGGCACAATTTTATGCGCTTGTCTCTCTAGTATTAAGAATAAAGCAAGGAAACTAAGTAGGCTGATGGTTTGTTTCTTGGTGTTTCATCTTGTGTATTGTTTTCAGGTTATCATTGCAGCAGAACTGCTGAAGAGTGCTGATGAGTTGGTGAAACAGAAGATTCATCCTACATCAGTCATCAGTGGGTACCGTCTGGCCTGCAAGTAAGACCATATTTAGTAACCAGAGCATCTGTTTTCTTTAGCGCCAACCTTCAAATTTGTAAGTTGTGTCAAGACATTACAGGCATGCCTTTTAACTATGGGCTATTTGACTTCATGCCAGGTAACTTGTTTTCCATCCACCAGGGAGGCAGTGCGGTACATTAATGAGAATCTAACCATCGCGACAGATGACCTGGGCAGGGAATGCCTGATAAATGCAGCCAAGACCTCCATGTCCTCTAAAATCATTGGAACGTATCCTTATACTAAAACTGTAGAAAGTGCTGGTAGAAATGTAATATCCATGTTCAATTGTCAATTATTGTTTACCAAAAATAATTGTAATAATATATAAATACTAGATGAAAGACATAACTGAACTGGCCTGTTCAAGAAGTAGTTTAGATTTCTATTCCTGCTACAAGCTTGGATTAGATTTTGTAGCTGCATCCACTTGTTGACCTGCCTTAACCCACGACCCCTCAGTGATGCAGACTTCTTTGCAAACATGGTGGTGGATGCTGCCTTGGCTGTGAAGTTCGTAGACAACAAGGGGGTTGCTAGATATCCCATCAACTCTGTTAACGTTCTGAAAGCCCATGGCCGCAGCCAGAAAGAGAGCTTCCTGGTGAATGGGTATGCGCTGAACTGCACAGTGGGCTCCCAAGGTAGGCTAGTGGCTGTAGTGTGTTAAAAGCATATCCAGTGTATCATAGAAGTCAATTGAAATGTGCTGCCATGTACACTGACAGAAAAACTCAGTTGCTGTTCTATAAACTGACATGTTTATTTTTTTTGTCAAACAAAAGAAAAAACAAGTGATAACCATATGCTTTATTTCATGTGAATTTATGAATGAGTTTCTTATTGCTTGCATGACGTATTCTCTCCCGGTCCAAAGGTATGGTGAAGCGCATTGCCAACGCCAAGATCGCTTGCCTGGACTTCAACCTTCAGAAGACCAAGATGAAGATGGGAGTCCAAGTCCTCATCAACGACCCAGAGAAGCTGGACCAAATCAGGCAGAGGTAAGGGACACGCCAGCATGCATCGCACAGCGCACACCTCCTCCCCCTAAGTTTGCCGTGATGCCAACTGAGTGGTATTCGCAGTGAATCCGGTGGGAGAAAACATAATCTGCCTGCAAGTCAAGGTTACAGCCACTTGAGCTGTCATGCCACCACTCCAGGCGGGACAGTTTTTTAATTTTTATTTATTACCCCTTGTTGCTCCGCACTTCGACAGGGAGAATACCTCATTAGTTATGTGATGTGCTGTTACCGGTACACCATACAGGCTAGTGTGTCAAGCAGATTCTGGATATAATTGGCAGACTGGTTTTTGTTGTTCAGAGAATCTGACATCACCAAGGAGAGAATCCAGAAGATTCTGGCATCGGGCGCCAACGTCATCCTGACCACCGGCGGCATCGACGACATGTGCTTGAAGTACTTTGTGGATGTGGGCGCCATGGCGATCCGGAGGGTACTCAAGAGAGACCTCAAACGCATTGCCAAGTCAACGGGAGGTAGGTTCGCGTTTGCCACCTTCCCAGCCAAAAGAGTCAGTGAAGTGTTTTTGGTATTTTACCTCTGCTTGTTCACTGTCAGCTACCATCTGCCCTTCCCTGACTAACCTGGAGGGAGAGGAGACGTTTGAGGCCACCATGCTGGGCCAGGCTGAGGAGGTCGTACAGGAGCGCATCTGTGACGATGAGCTCATCCTTATCAAGAAGTGAGTCGTTTCTCCACCTGTAACGCCTTTGTACATATTGCCACAACTATAATCTGGATAGTAATGTGAAATAGTGCAAACAACTTGCAAGCTTGTGCATTATACATGTACACCAGTTTAGAGAGGAAATTAAACTGTTTACGCTGATACTTCCCTAAAGCTGATTAGTCCTTCCAATAAATGGATAAAAACAATTAAAGTAGTATTTTACAGACTTTTTTTGGAAAAAGTCTTCACAGGCTTCTGATGTCTCTTGTGTGTAGTTGTGCTGATGTGGCACTTGACTAACTCTCCCCGGGCCTGTGGTCCCTCCCTCAGTACCAAAGTGCGCACGTCGGCCTCCATCGTTCTGCGTGGGGCCAACGACTTCATGTGTGACGAGATGGAGCGCTCCCTGCATGACGCCCTGTGCGTGGTGAAGAGGGTGCTGGAGTCCAAGTCTGTAGTTCCGGGAGGAGGCGCTGTGGAGGCAGCTCTGTCCATCTACCTGGAGAACTATGCCACCAGCATGGTGAGTCTTCCGGGTGTATCTGTTTAGCATTCAACAGATGGATATGTATGTATGGAGTGAGTAGGCCTACTTTGTGAAAAGCACATTATTTAATCTTCCATTTCAATTTGCTATGTCTTCTTCATGATGAATGCAGTGATATGCATGGGAGAAAATCTGCAGAACTTTTAGAAAAACGCAATTGCAGTACACTTGGCCTAAACCCCTAATGTCATCTATTTCTCATTAGATACAGTAGTAAATCTCACCGGCCTAACGTAAAAACGGTGTCAGTATTAATTTCTGGTCAGCACTACTAGATTCTTCTGTGACGTGGTGCTCTTGTGGTCTTCTCAGGGTTCTCGGGAGCAGCTGGCCATCGCCGAGTTTGCTCGTTCCCTCCTAGTCATCCCCAAGACGCTGGCTGTGAACGCAGCACAGGACTCTACTGACCTGGTGGCCAAGCTGCGTGCCTTCCACAATGAGGCCCAGGTGAACCCTGAACGCAAGAACCTCAAGTGGTGAGTCTTGTCTGCACTATTGAATTTAGCAGGCTCCAGAAAGCGTCTTGTGAACCAACCCTTACTACAGTTGTAGAACCTCAACACGGGACCATGTTTCTTTCATGCAGGATCGGTCTGGACCTGGTGAACGGCAAGCCCAGAGACAACCGCCAGGCTGGCGTGTATGAGCCAACCATGGTCAAGACCAAGAGCCTCAAGTTCGCCACAGAGGCCGCCATCACCATCCTCCGTATCGATGATTTCATCAAGCTGTTCCCTGACCAGAAGGAAGGCGGACCCTCATATGCAGATGCTGTGAAGTCAGGCTCTCTGGGTCAGGAGTAGAGATCCGCATCACGGTCCAGGCTTAACCTGTGTATTTATAGATTTAAAAGGCTCTTCGTGGCTGCCGTCATAATGTAGGTTGTGCTCTTTGCCTGTTAGCTGTTTGCGCCGCTCCCTATTCCCACTGTTATTGTGGATACTGTCTTTGGAAATAAACCGCCAATGGTTGTACGTAACCGTTGATTTGTTCACTCAATTTGGCTGGTATGTGTTCATTATATAGACTTGAGTTATAAGAGTAAACATTTCAATTGGTTATAATTCTTTATTGATATGATACATTAGATTTAATTTAACATTATTCCTCGTCTACTAACCTACTTAATCCAGATCTATGGCTATCTACAAGAAACATGGGTGTAGCAGACTAGCATAGTTATACAGCATATTGTAATCTATATAGCCATAATGGAATGTTTAAAGTGTCTATAGAGGTAAGTAAGAGTCATTTGGTGAAACCATTAGAATATTTGGCACATTTGACACATGAAGCAACAAATAGTAAAACTATCCAGTAAGGTGAAGGGTGCAGTGAGTAAAGCCAACCTAGCTTAGTAAAGATCCAAGTGTAAAAGGTCAACAGTACTGCAGGATCGACAGGAAGACATCAGTTTGTAGGTTAACATCCCACATTTACAACAGACTTTGTTTTACCTCATCAGGTACAGTGATCCCATTTTAATAAACTACCATAAAGATCTCGTCATACTGTAAACTATTTAGCTCCAGTATCCATCTCAAAACTGCTGTCAATGATGTGACGCTGAATTGAGTCCGTCCAGCAGTATCATTGGACCATCTCACAACCTCTCCACGCACATGGCAATGCCCATCCCTCCCCCGATGCAAAGGGAGGCCACGCCTTTGCGGCCACCCGTCCTTTGGAGTGCATGTAGCAATGTCACCAGCACCCTACAGCCAGACATGCCTATGGGATGACCGAGAGAGATGGCACCTCCGCTCACATTGACCTGGGCAGAGATCCACCAGGATAAGCGATGTTAGTCATATGTAATACGACTCATTTTATAATTGTTTAGCAATACATCATTAAAAAGGGTTCAGTGGTATCATTATTTACACCTAGTGACAGTGAGGTAAGAGGGGTCACCTTGTCTGGAGTCAAGCAAAGCTCTTTCACCACAGCGATGGACTGAGCAGCGAAAGCTTCGTTGATCTCAAATAGGTCCACCTGCTCCAGCTGCCAACTGGCTTTTTCAACCTAGAAGAGATCAAATTTGATTAAAAAAAAAATAAAAACACACTAACAACAATGTTTCACAAATGCATTCTTGAGTAGCTCTCACCGCTTTCCTAATGGCTGGTATTGGCCCAGTCCCCATGACTGACGGGTCAAGGCCGGCTTGAGCCCAAGACGTGATCCTTGCCATGGGTTTTAGACCCCGCCTTTTAGCTTCTGATTGGCTCATAAGGACAGTGGCTGCTGCTCCATCGTTTATACCTGATATAGATAAAAAGGCTTTTAAGACGCTGAGTAATAATATTTGAGTACCAGTCTGAGCAGAGTGGTTGACTGGCAGACAGCCATCTGATTAGTGAAAGCCTGACATCATAGATGATAAGATGTCCAATACCTGAGGCGTTGCCAGCAGTTACTGTGCCACTGCTGTCCTTGATGAAGCAGGGTCGGAGTTTGGACATGGCGTCCATGTTGCTGCCATGGCGAGGAAACTCATCCACTTTCACCTCCACTGGACCTGAGAGAAAGCTCATATTGTCACATACTGTACAAGGCACGCAGATTTTGCGCAGAATTGGTAAGATAAGCTCTTTTCCCCAAGAAGTGCTCCTTGCCTTTTCTGGACGGCACCATGACTGGGACAATCTCCTGGTCAAAATATCCGGCTTTCTGTGCAGCTTCGGTTTTGTTTTGGGACTGGACGGCAAACTTATCCTGCTCCTCTCGGCTAATGCCCCACTGTTTAGCCACATTCTCCCCTATTAAAGTAAAAGAGTAACTGTAAACACCCTGATGGTAAATACACATGGCCTCCAGGGTTTTGCCTATGTGTCAACACAGTTGCCCTGACCTGTGATGCCCATGTGGTAGCCATGGAAGGCATCTGTCAGACCATCGGCCACCATGGAGTCTTGGAGAGAAGCATCGCCCATCTTCACTCCCCCTCTCATCTGCAGTGTGTGAGGAGCCTTGGAGGCAAAAAATAATAATACAGGTAACTTATCTGGGGGTCAGTGGGGTCAAATTGTTTTTGGCCAAAAAATGAACCCATATGCCTGACCCTATAAACGATTACCCCTCTAAAACCCCATGACCCATACCTTGCTCATGCTTTCCATGCCCCCTGCCACCACCACGGTGGACTCTCCCGTCTGGATGGACTGAGCTCCCAGACACACAGCCTTCAGCCCCGAGCCACACACCATTTGGCAGCTCCAGGCTGGTACTGGGTAGGGGATGCCGGCACCGACGCTGGCCTGTCGGGCCGGGTTTTGGCCATGGCCTGAAGGAATAAAAACCAAAACGATAGATGAAAGAGGAGGTGATAAATTCATTTCGTTCTTAATCCCATATAGTTTCAGTAAGTGGGAGACATTTTGCGAAAGCAAGAGATCAAATCAATAGTCGTTTTAACTTGACACATGGATATGGGACCCCTGCCACACATGAACAAACCGTTATCTAAGTGATTTCCTAAGCGTTACCTGCTGTGAGGACATGTCCCATGATAACCTCAGAGACCTCTTCTGGCCTCACCCCAGCCCGCTTCAACACATCTTTGATGACTACTGAACACAGGTCAGGCAGAGGCACCGTGGACAGAGCTCCGTTGAAGGACCCTTTGGACAAACCAGAAGCAGTTACGATATAATTTTCTGTCCGATTGGTAAACTATTGTGATGCCTTTCATTGCAGTAGTTGTGATGTTAGCTAGTATATGTAGGCTAGGAAAGATAGCTTAAAAAAAAGGCTTAACCTCAAAGAATCTCCAAAAGTATTGATTTCTTCACTAAATTGTAAAATGAGGTCTCTAGTTTGTCATACTGAAAGTAAGTCTACAAAAGTCAACCTATGGGAAATATGGACATTTTAGGTCAGAAATAAGGGACCCTTTATTGAGCCTTGTCTTTATTATTGTGAAGCATTGTAGAATTAGTTTGGTTTTACCGAACACATCACATGGTATCTCTGCATTACTGTGTATGTGTATGCATCTATGATGTAATCCACCTGTGTTTATAGTACACACACCAAGTGCATTTTACCATAAACCATCTGATAGTGTCTGTAGACTTATATCACATACTTTAATCCTTTCGGATTAAAGTATGTGAATTTCTTGGACTAATTGGCTGATAACAGATTGTACATAATAAATCTCATTCAATAACATAATTTGTTGCTGCTTCCTTAAAAAATTGTCTATTGATTTCCAAAGCATACATTAGGTTGGAGTTATTTTAAAGAAATATTATCACGGTGTTCAAATAGACCTAAATCTTATTTCCATGGATTTATTAAGAACTGGTCTGGATCATGGATGTATTATTCCTGGTAAAATTCGCATTTCGTGGAACAACCAATTGCAGAAAGATTCTACTCTGTCGCACTATAGACAGTAAACCAATCGCTGCCTCGAAAAATGTCTGGACAGGTGAAGAAGCCAATCACATCTCCGGAAGACTGATCGTATCTAAACCTAAATGAATGAGACGAACCACTTTGCCTAATTAAAAAGACTACTAGTGTATAAACAAAGAACTAAACATTGCACAAGCACATTCAATTACTTGTAACTTGTTGTCCAGCTGGTAATTTCACCACTGTAAACAGCCGTAACAGAAAACAAGATCACAAGAGGCAAAGTTATATCTTCGGAGTGATTAATATAGAATGTGCAAGGTTAAATCCAATAATTATACTTTACCTATTGGAGTCCTCGCAGCTGAGACGATGACAACAGGTTCACTATTCATTTTGACAGCTTGGTCGGAATCCTTGTTTGGAGTATACTGCTGCTCCCGTGTTAGTGAGGTTGTGCTCTGCTGCTACTGCTGACTTCACTGAAAAGCATTACATTGTGGAATAGGAACAATAGTGCCACCATGTGCTCTGGAGGACAAATGCATCTCTTGCCTGCCTCATTCTGACAGTGAACTGAAGAGACCAGTTAATTTTATTTTTGTATGCTTATACTAAACCTGTGTACATAACGGGCTAACTCACTATAATATTAAAAGTATTTATTGATATTTGGTCAGTACATGAAAAGGACTGAATTCAGAATAATACGAACAAGGTACATTGCATATAAACTACGACAAGTCGAACAATCTTTAACAGAACTCTGTCAAGGATAGAAAATTAAAAGTTGCATTAAAAAAAAAACTAAACAAAAAGGCCAACAGCTAAAAATTACCTCCTTGAACATTGAAAGCTATCTTTATTCAGTGAACTGTGATGTACAAACCTTTATTGACAATGAGTTACAACACTAGATGCCCGGACATGTTCAAATAATCAAGCAATAGTCGGAAAAACAAAATGCAAGCTTCAAACATAGACCCACTTGATTCAAATCTACCAACATATTAATCCCAGTCACATAATATCCCTGTTTAGTAATGCAAATGTGGCAGAGGCTTCACAATATAGGCAGGCTCAAAACAAAATCATTTCCAGGACAGCAGACTACGCATTTGTCGTGTTTTGTGTCGTATAAAAAAAAAGAAAAAGAAGGTAAGGACAGTGGATGTGTTTTTTAAAGTACATTACAAAACTGCACTATTGTTTGTGCTGGAGTCCAGGCCGTTTTGAGTGTGCCGTGACCCTGCAGTCCTGGTGCCCTTGATCACCGGGGCAGCCTTGTCCTCCTGGGGGTCGGTGTTGGAGTCTGTGTCATTTGAGTGCTGAGTCAGGGACGTCTCGCTGCCCGTCGGCGAGTCCACGCTCTCGTACCCTGCGCTAAGCTGGCTCCCGAACCCCCTTCCTGTCCCCCCTGCACTCGCCGTGCCACTCTGGCTCCCCGTCGCCTCCTCCGAGTGGCTGGAGCGCTTGGACTCTGCCTCTCCGGGGCTGCAGACCATGGGGGACATGGGAAAGTCTTCCTCGGTGCTGCTGACCTCCCTGTACAGGCTCGGGGTGGTGGTCTCGCTCCTCTGGGATGAGTTGCTGTTGCTTGGTCCGTTGGAGACCCTCCCGTAGTCTTTGCCCAGCGGCTCGGGGGGTGTGGACGGGTGCTCAGGCTGGGAGGAGCAGGAGGCGTGAGGGGAAGTCCTGCTGGGGCCTGCGCAGGCAGCTGCGCCCTGTGTCTGGGAGAGCTGCTGGCGCGTCTCCTTCAGCTGTTGCTGCAGGACGAGGATGGTGCTCTGCATCCCCTCCACTTCCTCATCTAGCTGGATGATGAAGTCATTCAACTCTGCGGGCCAAGGAGCGCACACACAGGTTAGACGCCGGGTAAGAAGGTGTGATGTCAAGCCTTATTGGCCTAATAACTAGACTGCAGAGCAGCCCAGAGAGGCAAGTAAAGGAAAGGCAAAATTTATATAAATAAATAAATAAAATGTGTTGTAAGATGGTGAGAAAGCTGGTGTTCTCACCGTCCTGGCTACTCTTGAGCTCCTCGCTGTATTTCTTCTGCAGGGCTAACTCTGCCTCCAGCTGGGCGATGCGTCCCTGGGACAGCTGCCTGCCCAGCTCCTGGTTTTCTTGAATCAGCATCCTACATTTGGCCATCAGTTTCTTCCCTGTTTGGCTGTAAGGGAGACAGGTCTCACATCACATAGTGAACCAGGGGACAAGAGAATCCAAAGGCAAAAGCAGGGATGCCATTTCCCAGCCAGTTTGCCAAGGATCAGCAGGAAAACAAACCCTCCTGGTCCACATGCACTCAACTCCCTAGTGTAACGAAAACCAATCCCACACAGATTCAATTCAAACACTACAGAAACATTGCAATAAATGCAATAAATTATATTCCAGCTACCAAATAGCTGGAATGTAGATCCAACCTCCTCGTACAGTAACTATGCTAATAAAAAGGTCCAGAATACGAAGCAACTTTGTCTTTCATAAACTAAAATTAATGTTAAACTTTACAGTCAAATTTCCCAGAAATATATATAGCTAGCACACCCAAAAAGTTTACTACAAATTTTTAAAAACAAACAGTTTATAGCCATTCTGCAACCACTTTTTCAAATTCACATTCTAGATAGGTCTATGCAGGTCGAAGAGCAAAACAAAGTAAAACACTAGATAGACGCAGTAGCATAGTATTTTAGTCTCCGACTGAATAAACAATCCTGTATCACAAGCACAAGGAAGTTTGTGCTCAGATAAACTGCTGCCTTTGGCTTTGTATAGGCTAATATTCACACATCAGAACAAGTGTTTCGACAGGTAAACAATTACATTTCGCCATCTTGCCATCTAAACGTTGGATCAAGGTAAAATATTGCAACATCCAGCACATAACTTTATTCTCTATTTCTTAGACGTATTCCTTGTTAAAAGAAGCTCACACTAAAACTTGCTAACCCACCTGTGAAACAAGAAGTTCATGTTAAAATGACTTAAAAACTAATTCAGTCTGTAAAATCTATGGTACTCTAGTCTATAAGCATTAGCAAATATGTTTCTAGAAAATAAAAAAAATAAAGATAAAGTAAAAAGGAGCAGCAACACCAAATTTAAGGTCTTTTTAAAACTTGTGCAATGTTTTGCAATTATGTATTGCTTAAGAACTACAGTTAAGATATCAATTTTCTCATTAGTGGCATAACTATGAAGTTACTCTAAATTAAGCTTTTAACATAAGGAAGTGTATGGCTACATGTACATTAGCTGAAATATAATTTTCTCACTCATCTTGTTAAATAGGAAGAAAAATATCTGATCCATGATGTGTGTTTTTAAAAAGGTGAGAAAACAAACAAGCTTGTAAAAATGGCTGAGGGAGAGATTACGAAGTCATCACAACAAACACAAATATCTATACAATGAATACATTCTCATAAAATTTTAACATGGCTTGTTAAAGGACATCTGCATTCACAAATTGACAACAGCACTCGATGCACTCAGGGAAGTGTGTTCCAATATGTAGACTAGTATGCCTCAAGCTTTATTAACTTGTTTTTTCTGGGAGTTTACAATTGCCTTTGTGCCCATCAAAATACTTCATTAACACACTGCCGTGAGTGCAGAGGTGCTTCAGAGAGAAAATAAATTTAACGTCAATAAAAGGAAACAAGTCACAAAATAAACATGGAAATAAACTCTACCCGTGCGTGGGCCCGTGTTCAGGGACAGGAGCAGTCGGACCCTCACGCCTGAACCACAGTCCCTTCTGGACCAAGGGTCTGGCTCCGCCCCCACAGTCTTAAACATTCTATTGGCTCCTCAACAGTCTTATGTCATCGCTATCGGCTCCTCCCCCAAAGTCATATCTTAGAAACCTAGAAACTTCCCCATGTTATTCAAATGTACTCTAGACTCTGTTCAAAAAGTCTTTAAAGGATTCTCAGGCAGACTATTGGATATGCATGTGGTGTAATCCACAGTTAAATGTCTTTTACAGGTATGAAACCGGTATGGAAATTGTCTTTAAAAGTTCACTTCCTGATTTAGGCTAGGGAAGCCCCTTGCTTGGGCACTGTCCCCCATGACTGACTCAATCTCCACCATAACCCCCCTATTTAATATCTCAACTGTCTGCTTTTGGATTAGGGGGTAGGAAGGGCATATCCGTGTCGGAAGGGAGTGACCACCTCTTCAGGAACAGTCCCGACTCCTTCAGGCCCTCGGACGGTGAGGGGGTACGAGGGGAGAGAGCTGAAAACAAAAGTGTCACCTGACCATACTGACTTTTCAGTTTAGATTATGTGATGTGTAGCTGGCACAGTGCAAGAGTACAAAAAAACATGGCAGTTTGTTTTTCAGTGTTTGGCTTTCTGTAAAGTCTGAGTCTTGTGGTGAGTACAGCTTTTCTCAGCCTGACCCCCCACCATAGTTCCTGCATGCCTGCAGTGAAAGTGGGGGCGGGGGACATGAGGAAGTCTTGACTTTTTGAGGGGGGGTGGGAGTTATTTTGATTGTCTTTACCTATCTGGTGTAAATTTCCAGGCACTCAGTTCATTTTGGGCCTGCTCCAGTTTGTCTTTAGTCTGTTCCAGTTCAGTCTTCATTTTGAGGAAAAACAAGTTGATGGCTGGGTCCACCATGGACGATCGCAGTTGGGCTGCACTCGGTTGCTGGACTTGCTTGAGATACTGGATCTGAGTCTGCAGGATTAAAAGGAAAATACAGAATTCAGTACATAATACAATCATAGCCCTCTATGAATGCTTACGTGAACAGCACTAAGTAATTACCAAAAGTACACATGATTCTCAGCCGAGAGGTCCAACATGTCCATCCTACCCATTAGCAGTTATGAGCAAGATGTGCAACTCCTACCTGCTCCTTGATTGTACTAATTGTAAGCCACTTGGATAAAAGCGATCAAAATTGTAATCTTTAAAAGCACTGTCAGGAAGTATCTCAATCTACAGGGATAAAATGTCCAAGCTTTTACGAGCTGCAATTCACGGGTCCTCATTAGATTTAGATCCAGATTCTTGGTCATTGTCATTCTAGTTACTTAGAATAAAATATATTCTTTATTGAAATTAGTATAACAAGTGTTATGGTTTTATTCCACATGTAATAATATTACAACATGATAAAGACACGCGCATGTATAGTTACACTAAACTGTAACTACTCATCAATGCTCTAAGGCAACTCACATGAATTCCAGTGAATATGGCCGAACTCACCTGTGACACACATGGCCTCTCAAATTTCCACAGCACTAATTTGAATAGATTATAATAAATGGAAAATGGGCACAGCTCATATGCTTCTATAATACATAGGCTTAAAAAGGGTCACATTGAGTGATTGAAATATAAACTAAATTACTTGCAGATACTGTATGGAAGCCTGGACTGGCTACAACACACAGAAAAATATGCATTTTCTGGCATAAAGCCACTGAATGATACACTGAACTGCCAACCTGACATAGGAAGCCGTCCCCTGACATACTTTTCCTTTAGCCTGCCAAAAAATGGCAGGTTATCGCTCACACACTAGTAGTATTATACAACACAGCATCATCTAACCTTTTTGACGTGTATAAATTATAAGTGATTGAAGGTGCATTTGTGAGACTACAGAATGGTGGTGACAATTTGCTTGCATGAATATTTCAGGCTCTGTAGATGTCAGAAGTAACTTACTACTGCTTACTCTAAAACACAAATTAAGCTAAAGAATGGGTCAAGAATAGGTCATAGGAGCTTTTTGCCACATGTACACTGCCTAGACAAGATGCTAGTCTCTCGCATGACATTACTCCCCAATCTATCTCTTCAATGCCAAGTGCTGAGACAGGGGCTCATTTCTCAGATATTTGGCCTGGCTCCGCCAGGGATCAAACTCACGCATACAACCCCCTTTGGGGAGATCAGTAACCACACAGCCGCTAAATGGGCAGTCAGTGTAGTAGACGAGTGGCGACGTACCGTACATTCTTGCATTTCCTGCTCCTTGGTGGCAAGCCTCATGACCAAGATATTCTCCCTGCGGGCAGACTCTTGCTGTTGCTGCTTTAGCTTCTCCTCAGACTCTTTAAGCCCAGTCACATCATTTGCTAGGGCAACAATGAGGAAAGAACACACTTCGTATAAAAACAAGCAGAAGAAAAAACCCTCCAAAGTTGTAAGATAAAATCCTTTCTGTACAGCAGAAGAAGAAACAATAAGCAAATAACAAGCATTAAGCAAAAAATAGTTGCACTTACAACTAAGGTCAGCGTATTTCGCCTCCAGCACCTGAATATAGGAGTCATGTTGTTTCCACCTAGGAGAGTAGAATAATCTTTAAAGATTGACTGCTCAACCTCAAAGCGATGAGGTAATTTTCATAACACACTGCCCTTGTTCATCTGTGGATGTGCGACTTACCTGACACACAACTCCTCTCTGGTAAGGGTCTTCATATCAGATTCACTGAGGCGAATCTGTGTGCAAAAGGCACAAAAATTGTCAAGACAATAAACACGAACTTCATCACCGCAATCACGTTTACGATAGACACATAAAACACAGGCCTAAACGGAGATACATACCTTCTTTGGAAGAGGTTCTTCGTTAGTCATCGTGGACTCTGGAAACGTAAAATAATACAAAATACATAATCAAAACCTTCATTAATTCCTACGGGTTGTCATGTGTCCTAAAATGACGGCAGTATTGTCTCGGGTTAGTACCTATGGGGAAGCGTTGACTATCCAGTAGCAAGATAATACCCTAACCCTAAGATTTTAGCGACATATTTTAAAGTGTCAGCTCGAAAGTAATGGGTAGTGTTTTACACAAACCTAGTTTATGGCGATATAAGCGGTCAATAATACTTGCATATATGGTTGGTGGCGAGCGTGTCGGGAACGATTTTTTAAACTATCATGACCAAAGTACCGGTATATGCTTTATTAACATGTATTTACCACCGGGTTTGACTAATGAAACGAGTCTAATAAAGCAGCATCTATTTTCGAGTTAGCCATGGTACCCAGATAGGCAGCGTGAGAATCTTGGCTCTGTTTTCGGCTTCTTGTTATCACAAAATGGCGGTGAAGAAAAAGACTCCCTCCCTGGCGTTCCTTTTCCTGAAACGAACGGGCTCGTGGTGGCTTATTGATCCTGCCTTTTTAACACTTACCAGAAACGTTTCCACGAAATCTTTCGGGACCTCTCGGCTTACAAAGCACTTATCACACGCAAATTGTAACCGCTTCACTGTTGGCTATGTAATTAATTTACAGTGTTATTCCGCCACAGTCGCCATCATCAGGACGGAAAGAAGAGATGGCAGCAGCACCGAATTGCACGCACGGTAGCAGTTGTGACGGCACTTTCCTTGTTGCTGCAAAGCACTGCCTCTTGTGAAGGGGAGGGGCACAACCCTATGGCCACAACTATATAATTTTAATATTAAAATATGAGTATTTACTTTCCTGTATATTCTTTTTGTTTCGTTTTGTTTTTGTTGAATACATGTTTTGGGGTTAATTACAAAATGGTACAAATGTAATTGTTATCATTTAATGGAGTTGTAGATATTCAAACACAAATAAAGTTTTGTTTTATCCACACAGTTTATCTTATCTTAAATCTTATTTGCCTTGTGCAGTTTTGCAACATTTGTCATAAACACATGCGCTGAACTTACAGAATCAACAACAGTGACTAGAATGTAATACAAAGGGGTGGGTTAAAACTACACCACCTAATGTTTTGAATAAATGTCAGTATTTCACAAAATTTAACTAGATGTGTTTTGTTTTTTATACTTTCTATTATATCTCAACAGTAAGATGTAATTACTAATGTTGGAAGTTGATCTAAATTGCCGCCATTTTGACGCCCCCCCCCCCAAAAAAGTGATAATGGTATGGACGCGTTCCTATTAAGTTGATTTTCAAGGGCAGTACTGTATGTGTGTGAATGAACGTGCGACTCCACTTCGTTCTGAGGGCAATATAAACATGCTTACCAGAGTTGTTCAAATACGCAGGTAAAGCTAACAATACCAATTTAGCAACCTGTTTGGCTTTCTGTAAGTAAGTGACAACGCAATGTGTTCTGTTAGCTAGAGCCCTCTTGACCATAACATAGAAATGGATGAACTTGTTCGTTAAGAACTAGCTAAGATGCTATTGTAGCCTAGCAGGTAGCTTGTGGCGTCTGCTAGATTTTAAATCTGTTACAGCTGCAAAGCTAATCAACAGTTCATTCCATCGTTCTATTCATTCTGGGAATTGCACATATATTATCTAGCATTTTATGTAGACCATCAGTGTTTATCACCCAGTTCCCAGCCCAATCTATAACTTTGCCACCTGGGGTGACAAAGAAATTCAACCTCTGTGTGTTGTGTTGTTAACCGCTTTTGTTGTCTTTGATTCCAAGCACGTTTCATATACAAATGGAACATATCAATTAGAATACATTGAATTTCCAATCTATAGGCTACCAACAGCCACTCATTATATTCCACTGCTAGTTACTGCTTGCATTGGTGACTAATGGCTCTATAACGAAATTTGTGAAAGCTTTCTAATTTCCTTTATTTTTTCTGTTTCAGGTGTGCAGCCTGCCTGAGCCCAACAATAAACCAGGTAGCTGCATCAAGGCAGAAGCACACCCTCCCTGACCTGGCCTATGACTATGGTGCCCTGGAACCCCACATTAATGCAGAAATAATGCAGCTGCATCACAGCAAGCACCATGCTACCTATGTTAATAACCTGAACATAACAGAGGAGAAGTATCAGGAGGCACTGGCAAAGGGTACAAAAGGACATGTCTAGTCAGCATTTTCTCATGAGTCAAGTGGCACCTGTTTCCATATACAGTTATTGGAATATAGACATGGAATATAGATATAGTGATTTTCTTTATTGGGTGTCTCAAAACGTCCATATATTGCATGTTGTAGTCCTCTCATTCTGTGTTGGATTTGGTTTGTATTACAGGAGATGTGACGGCACAGGTTTCCCTCCAGCCTGCTTTAAAATTCAATGGAGGTGGCCACATTAATCATACCATCTTCTGGACAAACCTCTCCCCAAATGGTGGTGGGGAACCCCAGGGTAAGGGAGAAACATGGCACATCTTTACATTACTAACAACTTACAGTTGTAATTTTAAAGAACACACTTTAAAATTGTTGTTTGAACCAGTTCTCTGCAGTCATTGCTTGTTGGCTAAATTATTCTTATGAACCCTGATAACCACAATAGCCCTCATCTGCTTGACATAATGTTTTGGGTTTTATGCAGTTGTACAATGTATAGCCTTGTAATCGCACAGCTGCCCTCATAAGTCTCACTGTTTCTTGCAGGGGAGCTAATGGAAGCCATAAAGAGGGACTTTGGCTCCTTTCAGAAGATGAAAGAGAAGATGTCCGCTGCCACTGTGGCAGTGCAGGGCTCAGGCTGGGGATGGCTGGGCTATGACAAAGAGAGCGGCAGGCTCCGCATCGCAGCCTGTCCTAACCAGGACCCCCTGCAGGGTACCACAGGTCAGTAGCTCTGTCCTAATGGAAAATGCATTTCTCTTTCTAGGGCCAGAGTATTACCCGTTTTTTTTTTTTCTCCTGAACCTCAGGTCTTACCCCCCTTCTCGGCATTGACGTATGGGAGCATGCCTACTACCTTCAGTATAAGAATGTGCGCCCTGACTATGTAAAGGCTATCTGGAATGTCATCAACTGGGAGAATGTCACTGAGCGTCTCCAGACAGTGAAAAAGTAGACTGATCCACGAAACGTTCCTATCCATCCCCATATAAGCTCAATCATCAGGCTTGAGTCAATGGTCTTTGCAAATATGCATAATGGTAGTTTCTAAACTGAAAGTGTGACATGGTCAGTTGAATAGTTTGTTCAATCTCTTTCCTGTGATTCTGATACACTCTTAATATATCAAGGGTCATACATTTTGCAACAAAGCAAGATTGAAAACGACTCATTAAAAGTATTTGCAAAAACTACCCACAGGCTTTTAAGCACAAAAAAATAATGTCAACTGTACTAGTTGTCCTACTCTGCGTGCTTATTCTGGTGAGTCGTGTGCTTGAAAGTTTTGTTTATGATGTAATATAATAAAATTATAATATTTGAATTATAAATAAATTTATAATTCATAAATGTATGGGGTTAAGTTTTATTCTTATCAATATTATTCATTTTGTATTTCCAATATTACGTTTAATAAAGCAATGTTATTAAAGCAATGTAGGTAGGTACTAGAGCCGTAGTACATACATCGTGTCAGTGTACTGTGCGGAAACCTTGGCCTTGCGAGAGAAAAAAACAGAATTCTCTAATCAACACTAAGGTTTTGTCACTGAACAAAACTTATGCTTATCATTATTTGTATATTCACCTGCTGGAAACAAAATTAAGTTTTTAAGTGTAGCAATGCTTTACCCAGCCCGTAGAGAGAATCCTAGTTAATCTATAACCAAAAGGTGGCAGTGTTTTCCCATGTTTTACCTCTAGAGTCTCACAGACACAATGTGTGCCATGTGCTCTAAACAAACTTGCACAAAACCTTTTGAGAGTAACCAATTTAATAGCCTCTATTTACCCATACACCACTCTAAAATCTTATGTGCACATTTACAGACAGCACTTTACTGTGCCAACTTTATTCCATTTTAAGCCAACTTTTTGCATAACCTCTACACCAAAACTGTTCATTCAAAGGCATATTGACATCAGAAATGCGCATACATTAATGTCAGTGACTTGTGTACGACTTTATGTATCTCATTTGTGTTTGTGAGAGGGAAAATTCCATGCGAAATGAACGATGATGCGTTTATCCAAATTAATTTCAGCTGTTTCATTTTCTTTGTCAATCTGCCCCTTTTGTCAACAGTTGGCAATAACCAGTTGGTCACTACATTCAATCCTGGAATACCCTCCCTCTTGGAGGTTGTTGTTTTCATGTGGCAGTGGCCTGCTTTGCCATTCACAACTTGCAGGAGCTGCCGTCCTGTTAACAGACACGTTTGTTAGTTACAAAATTTATATTTTGTTTTATGTTTTATGGCCATGTAGCTTTCGTTTCTATTCAAGCCATATACAATATATGCAAATTAGTGTAATCTCTGCTTTAGGTCAGTTCAGTTATATATTTATCATTGCAATCAAATGGGGTAAACTTTAAAATAATAATAGTAATAATATTACTCTGGGCAAAACAGCCAAGCTGGGAACAATAACGCATGAATGCGTTACTTCTACCTCTGACTGGCAGAGCTATCTTCAGACTAACTTGTGCTAGCATTGTATTATGATTGAAGGAAGTGATGACAAGCTGTTTGGTACTCTCATAACCAAAATGTCACAGATTTGGCGGACACAAGCGGCACTAGTATTACAGCTGCTAGAGACACAGAAGTCGCTGTTAACACAAGCTAGAATAATTTCTATGAGGAGACGTTCTTGCCAGTCTTTTAAAACAGGAGCCCCCACCCCCTTATAAGATGATGGCACGTCTAAATGTGGCCTACTTTTCCTCTGTAAGATCTGGGTGTGCCAAAAGTTATTTCCCTCTTCCACGACTCGTAAAAAAGTGGGGTTGTTCCTCCAACCTCTGGATGGAGCGAAGGGACAATATGAGTAAAACATTTTGGAGTTTCTCTCTAAAGCCCTCCCTCTCTCATTTCTCAACCAAAACAAAAGTCCACTTATCTTCATTGCAGTCCAAGCTGAGGTCACATGGTAGGAAAATGAATTCACATGTAAATCTGTGACTCCAAGTGGGTACATCTGTGACTACATATGTATGAAGTTTGCATGCTTACCTGGACAGAGACAGAGAAATTGGCAGGCAGTGGACCATGTGACCAACTAAAATCTTCAGAAAGGCAAATACCACTTGTCCACCTGGCGGGGAGAACGCAACATCTGCGTCATTTTATAAATTATGATGTTTTGATTTGTGGCTTAAGTAGCAAAACATGGCTGTAATATTTGCAAGTGTGTGAGAGAGACTAACAACATTGGAGGACATTTCTATGTATAGACACGGCATCAACTTGTTTCCATTTCTTTGATGCTTTAAACAGAGGTTTTGGTCAAGGCCACTGTGCAACACTCCCCTGAATGAGTTCAGGAACCATGTGTGTTGTGATGTTTTATATACAGCTAAGTAATCCATTTGACACCGACACGCTCTATGGTCATAAGAAAATGAGAGTGAGATTATGTGCTTGGTGTCTTGTCACTCAGAAGACCTGGGTAGGACACCCAACTGCTTTCTTTCGATGTGGAGAATCTTTCTGCTAACATTCCACATAGCTCCATCTAATGATTATATTGTAATGAATATGTACAGTTAAACTATATACAGCCAAACTATTGTAAATCAGACTTTTTCCTTCAAAGCCGTGGTGTGGCCATGGGCTTCCTCTTCACCCCTAACCATGTAAACATGTGGGATGTTCTAAGGAAACACTTATGTCAAACAATATTCTATGGAAGAGATGCATAGACTTTTGTGCAAGACCACATTCTGCTAAATTAGTTCCTCAAATCACCATGCAGACAAAAATCTAAACTACCTTGACCTATGGACCATTAGTGAGAAAGACATATTACGCACAGACAGCAGACATTATTGGAAAATCAGATGCGAGCCCACCCCAATGGGAACAACAAATGTGACTTTGTCTTTTCATTTGCTCAATGAAATAGTACCACCAAAACAGCTTTCTCTCTTGGCCTAGAGAAGACCTACTGTAAATGTCTGTCCTTGAATAACACTGTTAATGCTGCTCCATATTTCAAAGAAACACCACACAGGGTGGTAGAGAGAGAGAAAAAACATACCACATTAGAAAAATAAGTATTTTATTACTTGTTCAAACTCTCAACATTTTCTTTCTCTCGGCTGATGTTGGGTTGGATCTGTGGACACTAGAATTTATTGGCAGAAACTTTAATTTCAGTAGGGGTGGATAGAAAGATAAATACTGTAGATATATGGGATTGCCTTTATGGTTGAAACCATTTTTACAACAGCTTTTCTAAGTCTCACAAAAAAAATGCTATAATGCAACTGAAATTGTGTTAAACTATATGACTAATTCCACAGCAACCACCGGTTGAATAGGTGACATTTATAGTAGGCATTTACCCTCTGGCAAATCAGATATCAAAGCTGGAAGCATTAGAAATTCCTAACATATTAACACCTTAGAGCCTCACTCGGCCCTTTTTTTTGCATTTTTGCTTTCTCAGCACATTTTTAGACCATCCTAGTGGGGAAGCCGCGCCTTTTCTCCTTGCCCCATGAGAGCTGCCATCCCATTTTCAGTGGAAAATGGATAGCAATGGAGTGTCAACACGGGAGAGGTAAGACTTTCCAGCATTGGCCCTCTATTGTTCCTGGCAAAGCAAGGCGATGGAACTTAACAACAGGGCACCCGTTTGGTTCAGTGCCTAAGTCGGAGTGCTTAAAGCAGGAGCTCTCCACTGGGTCAGGAAATAGACATTTCTGTAGAGCTGGAGCAGTGCTTCATGGACTGGGTAGATACAGTACATCCTGGTGTAATTCAGCCAAGCCGGGTGTTTCATTTACCATTTGCAGGCAAGCAGACTCTAGGCCCTTAGAGACGTAGCAAGGGTGGTGTATACAGTTCATCAGCTCCTTGTTTGTCTTCTGTCTGCTGTGCCGCTGCTAGGTTTTCATCACTTTATCAGAATATTATCAGATTTACATTTAAATATTCATGAATCGTCTCTGCATGCACACAGATGAATGGCTCTTCCTTTAAAGTAGTTGCAACGAGTAGGACACACTGTCATGACAATTAAAATAAAGAGAGGAAACACAATACCTGCTGTAGAGTAGTTTTTTCCAAAAGTAGGTATGGAGGCCCACTAGGGGTACTTACCGGTACTACAGGGGGTACGTGAAAGAAAATGGGAAAAAATAGAATTTCATAAGATTATAGAGGAAAAACTTGTATTTTCTCCCAACAATGTCTATTTATATAGGCCTATAAACAGATAAAATGTATGTGTGTGAGCTACTGCAACTTTTAAAATGCGTTCCCGGTGTACTCCATTACAAGTGTTTGTATGTAATTTTGCAGTATATAAACAACAACCATTAAAATGTCATTATTTTAATTGATCAAATCTTATATTTATGTATTTTTCTTATAGTTGTATTGAAAAAGTGTAAAAGTAAAGGCACAGACCAAGGCTGGATGTCCATGCGAAAGAACGGTGATTTGTAGAATTGTTGCGCTGTGAGATTTATATTCATAATGTTGAGTTTACAGATCAGTTTACAAGCTTTTGAATAATTTGTAGGGTCTTTAAAACATTGACGTCAAAAGCTATATCTCATTTTCAGTGTCCCAGGAATTATTTTTGTATGTGTAGCAGGGCTGGAAATTAACTTTTTGCTCACCAGCCACTGGCTAGTGGTTTTCCTAAGTTACTAGCCACTGTTGTTTGGAACAACCTTTTCTTTTTCTTTGTCTCCTATTCCTTTTCGGTTTCATCATCAGGTTTTCTCTCGTGTTATGTCTGCTCTCAGGGTTTTGTTACACCTGTTATGTGCCACCACATCATAGCCGGCTTCTTCAGGTCATCGATCACTTGCACGCAATAGACGTCATGCGCACAGTCCACGAGAATTGTTGTTTCCTCGCAGACCTGCGAGTGTTGACTGCGCACGTGCAACACGCCGTAGCCGCACATAAGGCAAGGGATGTCCTACTTAGCTCACGAATAGTGTAAACGTTGCAATAAAACAAATATTTATTTCCAGCGAATCTCTATCTGCACAACCAGGAAATGCCCTCGTCTTGTAAAAGTCCTGATGGGTGTCTGTTAATTACACAAACATTGTGCTTGTGAAACAGTCTGTGCATCTAGAAGAATTAGTTATAAAAATCGCTAATTTCGCGCGTTTGGTAATAGGCTATACTTACTAACCAATAGAATGAGCAAACGGTGTGTGCAGGTGCTCGTGGCAGTAGTAGGATCGTAGTCACGTTGCAATGAGTTTATTATTTCAGATACCTTTTGAGAAGACTACAATTTAAAAAAAAAAAAATATATATATACAAGTCCTACAGAATGCCATCTGCCAAAGTGGCTAGACTGTGTTACATGCCACTGCCGAATTCTACCCGCGGTTGGTGGGTGCTAATGTCAAGCCCAGTGTGTATGTGCAATAACTGCCTGAACAGTGCTCTGCAAGTCTGTCTTTCTTTCTTTCTTTCTTTCTTTTTTTCTTTCTTTCTTTCTTTCTTTCTTTCTTTCTTTCTTTCTTTCTTTCTTTCTTTCTT
>JAODLI010000017.1:1468070-1490246 GCA_027575585.1 Percopsis omiscomaycus
CCGGGACATGCCAGCCCCGTCTCCCCCGCACACCCCCCCCCCCGTCTCACCCATCCTGCACCCTGGCCCTGCTGTGTTGGCTAAGTAGAGTGTGAAAGCGGTAGTCGGATCACAGGTTGTGTAGAACACATGTAGCATGGCTTTACATTACATACCCAACTGGTTGGCTCGGCTTAAGCCTTTTGGTGGTATTTTAATGTTCCTGCATGTTTTTGTTTCCTTTCTCTATTAGATAGTAGTAATAGTAGTAGTCGTTGTAGTAGCATTACTGGTAGAAGTAGTGTGACATTGCAAATACAGCTTGCTTTAGTTTGAGCAGTGGCTGTGACCTTGCCTCCTAATAATCACCCACAAAATCAATCACAAACAAAAGTCTTTAAAATGTTTGCCTTACAGAGGCTTCAATTTGTCATTTTACTCTAAGTTTGGTCTTCACTCAAGGTGGTTATTGTCAAGGCAGTTGTTGGAAAAACTAGGTTTCCATAATTCCTACCTTTTTTTGTAGGAACCGCATTAAAAGTGCAGACTTATAGTGACACCAAGTGGCCAGAGTTGGAACTGTATCTCCCATTAGTGTGTTTAACTCCTATCCCTTGCTCCTCCTGGTTTGGTGTCATTACCCGGTGTTTAGGGAAAGGCAGAGTTCATAGGTCGGACGTTCGCGAAGCCCATCACGAAGATGTGCGACGAGCACTACAGCCCACCGAGGTTCCCCCCGCAGCTGGAGTACTACCAGGTCTACAGAGGAACCTGCATCGCCGGGGACCTGCTAGCTGCCTTCGAGCTGCTGCAGGTCGGACGAACGCACGGAAAAACATGTGCACACATTCAGGCATACACACACAAACACACACACACACACGTGAACGCAGGCATTCACCACAATATCAACTTCTTGGCATGTTCAGCAATGAATCCGAAAAATAAACTAGTTGAGTGTAGAAAAAAAAGTCCTTCTGTTGTACTCGTTGCTTTATCCTGTCCGTACATATCTCATCCATTTAAATCGCATCATGTTCCTTCCATTTCACTGTATGTGTTTCTCTTCGGACTCTACTGATTTCTCCTCTGACATTCCTTATCTTTACATATTGCTTTTAACCCTTGCGTTTTACTGTGGCCAAACTTTCCGAAGTTCCCAAAACCCGGTGCTTCCCTAAAACATCCCCTTCCTCCTCCACCCCTCACCCCCTTGCGCTCTTCCTCTCTTCATTCCCTGTCCCCCTCCGTCCTCCTCTCCACAGATGCCCTTCGATGAGGAGGAGATGAGGCGGGCTCTGATCGCTGTACATAACTTTGCTGTCCCTCAGATAAAGGTGTCGTGTTTCACTCTTTCTGTCTTTCTGCCCATGCTGCTCTGCGGTCGGTCCTAGACCAGTCGCACTGCCCTACTGTTTGTGTCGTACATTCTGTACTGTTTTTCTCCGTTGTTACGACAACGCTACGAGCCATTGACCTCTGCCATCTCAAATTAACAAACCAAGCGAATAAAGAGAAACACAAATATTATCACTGCTGGGAATGCAATATGCAGAAACCACGGATCCGTTATGATTGTAATGGTTCATATTTTCCATGTTGCCCCCTAAAAATGTCTTTATTACATTTACTCTCTCTTCGCCCTGATTAGATTGGTCATGCGGGGAGGGCGGACCTTCCTCCCATCGAAGGGCCGACGGACTCAGAGCGCGGACCCATTCTCCCTGTGCCCCTGGGCATCCGGCCAGTCCTGAGTCGGTACCGCATAGAGGTGAACGTCATATTGACACCAGCTGTGTGTTCCCATAATCATGGCCTCAATGGTAACCCCAGCTCTTCTGTTGTCCAGGTGTTGTTCTGGGGTCTGAGGGATCTGAAGAGGGTGAATTTGACCCAGGTGGACCGGCCCCGAGTGGATATCGAGTGTGCTGGCAGAGGGGTCCAGTCTGCTCTCATCCAGAACTATAAAAAGAACCCCAACTTTAGCACCTTAGTCAAGTGGTTTGAGGTGGTAAGTTAGAACTAGCCCATGTGATGTCAGTTGAAAACATCAAAGTTTGACAGTCTGACAGTATTTATTACAACTGTGATTAAATAATAAAGCCATTTGAGACTGTACTGTGATTAAGGGCTTTCTGTGTTTATTATGTATGCTTTACAACTGTCTTTCTACTTTCTGACGTCAGGACCTGCCGGAGAACGAGCTTCTCCACCCCCCTCTCAACATCCGGGTGGTGGACTGCAGAGCGTTCGGCCGCTACACCCTGGTGGGCTCCCATGCTGTCACCAGCCTGAGACGCTTCATCTACAGCGCACCGGACAAGACCTCCAACAACTGGGCCACTGCAGGTGCAGCACCGGAGCCTGGAAATGATCCAGAACTTAATGTGGAGAGAATGTTCAGAGGATTTCATGATTGTGTTTGTAAAAGCAGTACATTCACAATCACATTAAGTTCTGTTATTGGTAGCAGTATGTGCTTTTACATTACGAACCTTCGGCTGCCTTATCTATACATTTAAATTCACAAAGACTCATTAGAAGGGGAAAAATGTTGTTCATTCCTGAGCAGTTCTTGTTTTCCTCTGATTTTAAACAATCTCACATTTGAATAACCTTAAAAACATGACAAATAACAGTTTAACACAATTCATAGTGTTGTTTTTACCTATTTATTACGTCTACCTATTTGAAAATAACACTAAGAATTGTTTTACAAAAGCTATTTGACCAATACTCTTGAAACTATGTGTGAACCTATTACCTGATATCCTATTTCTCTGCTTGCTTTTTACTCTTAAAAACATCTCTGCTTATCCCCCACTTCAACTGCCAACAAATTATACTTATTTCTTCTTCCTTGCTCTTCCTTTCCTTTTTCTCCATTCCTGCGTGTTCGTGCCCGTTCCCTGCATCCCGGTGTCTTTTCCCCCCTTTTCGGCCTCTGCTCAGCTAAGCTAATGAACGGCTACATGGTGCTCACCAATGGGGGCTCCCAGTCTCGCTCCTCACCCAGCCTGTGCTCCCGCACCCCGTCCCGCACCCTCTCTCGCCCCGCAGGTGACGTTGTGGACGCCGACCTCTCGGTCCGAAAGGTGGACACGGTGGTCAAGCTGGAAGCCGTAAGCGTTTCTTTGGGGTTTGTGGCTGGTACCTGCGCAGCACATTGCCGATTTAATATAATATGGTGGTTGTATAAAGGATGAGAGTAAAGCGTTCTATATTGTCTTTGTTAAGCTGTGTGCGTGTGGTACTTATATGTGTATCACGTCTGTCTATTAACTTGTTCACCCATGTTTTGTGGGACAACCACTCCCTCTCCTGGCCAAAGACATCTGATGCGGTTGTAAAAGTGGACATGGTAAGTGACTCAATTTCTGTGGAAATGTTGACGTTGGCTGAATGTACCAGACCTGCCTGAGCCTCGTTGTTGTCCGAACAGAGCGAGGAAGAGAATGAAAAGGAGAAGAAGAAGAAGAAGAAGAAGAAGAAAAAGAAGGGAGAGTTGGAGGAAGAGGATGAGACCGATGAGAGCATGCTGGACTGGTGGTCCAAATACTTTGCTTCAATAGACACACTAATGGAGGTGAGTTTTTCTATTCGGTTTTAATATATTCATGCCCGTCTAAACCCATACAGGTGTTTTCAGTTAATTTGGCTGATGAGACCTTTTCTCTGGACTGTGTGGGCGTGTACACATCCCAAATTATTAAAATGTCCCTCAATTTAGATGTAGCTGGTAGAGCGGGGCAACTGAAATCTTCATTTTAATTGGTTCTTTTGACTAGATGCAGTGTGCTGACCTCAGCAGATTTGTGGCTTAACTCAACCTGTCAGGAACCACTATCAGTGAGTCCCAGAAGCAGGCAACAAACAGAGTAAACAGTGTTTATTGGTAAATCCACAGGCAGTAGTCAGGGGCAAAAAATTGTTCTTTAGCGGGCTGGCGGCAGGAGGTAATAAGGGGCGAAGTGAGAGACGTAGTCAGGATGCAGGTTTGGGGTTCCGCAACAGGCTGGTTGCAGGAGGTACCAAGCGGCGAAGCAGAGATGTAGTTGGGAAACAGGCAGCAAAACCATATGGGAACAGGCAGGCTAGGTGTCCGGAAACAGGTAAGGCAAACCTTAAAGCAAACAACAGGGTAAGGGGGAATAACAGGCTTATAAATTGCGGAATGTGACTACCCAAACAATATGGCACAGAAGGAAGACAGAACAGGGGTTAAAAAGACACATCGTAATCGGGAGATGGGAAACACCTGCTAAGGAGGCAATTACAAACAGATGAAACACATCTGTCCAGCGGGTTAGACTGTGTTCTTAACTAACTAAATAAAATAAAGGTAAAACAGGTTCAAAATAACAGGTCTAATCAGCCATAAAGTACTTGCACTTGTGTTACTTGCACTGTGTTAACATGTGTGAAAACCCTTTCTTTAAACAAACTATTTATGTATGTGTTGGTGTTTCCAGATATTGAAAGCTCAGGAGGCAGCGCAGGCTGAGGCAGAAGAAAGGGAGGACCTGGAGATTGCAGCTGAGGGGGCAGGTATTGAAAGTTACACAGGCAGTAATAGTTTCAGACAGGTAGATTAATGGTGATGAGGGTAATTACAGTTTTACAGTCTTTTTTTGTGGTAATGAATTAAAAGAAAATACATTAACAAATGGAAATTATAAAGCAAAGTAGCATGTTTAGGTAAATTTGGGTTTTCTGAATATGGTGTTGGAGGGCTTGCGCATGTGCAAGAATGTTTTAGTGCTGACATGTAGCATGTAAAAGCTTTCAGTGTGTTTCCTGCTCTTCCTTGCCTTCAGCCCTAGTCCATATTCCCATTACCATATACCTCATGAACACTTTTGTTAAAGAGCAGGATGTGACATCATATCTGTAAGCACTACATGACGCCCTTCGCCAGCATGACCACACAGATTTGTACTACATGAAAGTTGGCTGATAAAGTCTTAATGGACTTAATGTATGTGAACCTATTCTAAAAAAACACCCATCTCTAATCCAAATTAGAATATTAACGATTAACATCAAACTGTATAGTCCAGTTTTAAATTACAGCTAATGGTAAAAACCGTAAAGCCCATTGAGGTCTATCACCATATAACATTTTCTATTCTCTATTAAAGACCCCCTCCAATCAAAATCCTCTTTTCTCCCTTTGGAGGTTTAACAATTCAGATTAGTCTGCAGAATTTGGCACCTATTTGTTCTATTTTCACATTTTAAGAGCGGGACTGCTCCTTCCTTCCCTAAAAATCTGGTTTGGGGGTGTGTACTTTTTGTGATGTCACACATATCACGGTTCACCTTGTAAATATGGAAACCACAGAAGAGCAATCAGGTGACTTTAAACCTTTAGAGCACGTACACAGAAAGCTGCCTAGGCTGGCATTTTGGGGATGTCAAATTTGCGGGGTGTCACATCTTTAAATGATTTTAAATTAAAGTCAGAGCAATGGGCTAGGCTACTCTCTCAGAAGAATCGAATGCCTTAGTGTCCAGAGAGACACACCCGTCAACTTCCATGTTTATTGACATTTAGAGTGCTGTATCCATCTCCACTCCCTCACCCAACCATCCCCTCCCACAACCTGTCTGTCCATCACCAATCGGCCTCCTGGTCAGACATCAAACCTGATGACCTTTCCGTGAAAGGCTCAAAGGCCAAGGAGAAGAACAGAGACAAGAAGACCTCAAAAGACAAGAAGAAGACTCACGCTGGAGACAGCGCTGCAAGACAACCTAGTAGACCTAAAGTGGACGAGCTCATGGTTCGTATATCATACTCACACACACAAACAAACAGTCCCACAGGCATAAATAGACGTGTCACACGTGCACTTAAAATGCACACATGCCTAGCTTCCATATGTGGTTTTAAAGGTGTTCGACAAGGAGCTTGAGACTGAGTTTGGGAACTTTGAGGACTGGCTCCACACCTTCAACCTGTACAGGGGGAAGGCAGGCGATGATGACGAACACGCCCAGGATGATGACAGGACCGTTGGCCGCTTCAAGGTGGGGCTCCATCAATTAACCTTGAACCTAAGAATAACACCGTTGTTTCGGTAGCTAATTCACTTTAAGATAGCAATGAGGAATGGGGCTGTATCTATGTTCCCCGGGTCCAAAGTTTCCAAGGTCCTATGTTCCCAGAGTACTATGTTCTCTAGTTCAATATTCTGTTAACACACGTTAACCCCCCTATTGTGTTCTGGTCAAATTTTACCAGTTGACTATGTTTGAGGACTGTAATAAAGAAATAATTTTGAAAGTAGTAGAGAAGTATATGTTCAGTGCAGCTAACCCTAACCCCCTTTGACAAGATCCCACAATAGCCCATGTCATATTAAGCGAATTGCTGTAACTGTACTTTAACTTAATGTTTTCTATTTCTATATGACCCAGGGGTCTTTGTGCATGTATAAACTACCTCTCTCCGAGGAGATCACAAGGGATGCAGGGTTCGATCCTAACATGGGCATGTTCCAGAGCATTCCCCACAACGATCCCATCAACGTCCTTGTCCGTGTCTACGTGGTCAGGGTGAGGGACCTGCATAATAACCATATGAATAACTACTGTTATGAAACACGAAGCCTAAACCTCTATTTGTTGCCCAGTCTTATTTGTGTCTCCGGTGTTCCTCCGCAGGCGACAGATCTTCACCCAGCAGATATCAATGGGAAGGCCGATCCCTACATTGTCATCAAACTGGGCAAGTCGGAGTTCAGGGACAAAGAGAACTATATTTCCAAACAGCTAAATCCTGTCTTTGGCAAGTAAGTAGTAGAAGTCCTTTTAAGTTAATTAATTTAATGTTTATATATGTTTTTTTACAACAAGTTCAAAAGGAATTTCCCTTTAGCATTACAAAATTTCTCTACTCCTCCCCTACATAGCTCCTAGGTTTGCACCTTCTCTACCCCGCCCCCTACACCCACACAGAGTTTTGTGTTTTAACAGTGAGCTGGGGTGGACATTTTGCATTCTTGGTATGCTAGTACCCTAAATGAGGAGTCATTCGGACTAGGTACACTACTGCTTGGTTTCTCATCTGAACTGATTTTAGAGCTCTCATGTTACAGTATTGCCCACCCCTCTCCCACCCTCCCTCACAAGGTCGTTTGACATCGAGGCTACGTTCCCTATGGAGTCCATGCTGACTGTTTCTGTGTATGACTGGGACCTAGTGGGCACCGATGACCTTATAGGAGAGACTAAGATTGACCTGGAGAACCGCTTCTACAGCAAGTATCGCGCCACCTGTGGCATCAGCTCCACATACTCTGTGTAAGCACTGATGTTTCATTTCTACGTTCCTCCTATTCTCCTATAGCGATTCCTATGTTCTAATGGAAGCGAGCGGGACCTGCTTTTTTTCAGCTCCAACAGCATTTATTTGTAATCCTATCCATTGTAACTTCCATTTACCAATTTAAGATATCTTGAGACTCAAGAGCATAAGGCATTTTAAAACATCTCAGGACATTTCCTGGAAGAGTGGCTTTCTAAAGACAGTATGGAAATCTTATTTTTTTATCACGGTTTATTAACTGCATTAGGATGTATTTTTTTAACTGCATCATAATGAATCAGTTATTTGAATTACAAATCCATTATTATTATTTAAGCCAATTTACATATTTTTCCCAAAAAACAAACATCTCCATTCAACTTTTGTTCCTCTGACCTGCTGACATTAGCCATGGATATAACATATGGAGGGACCCTATGAAGCCCAGCCAGGTCCTGGTTAAGCTATGTAAGGAGGGAAAGATTGACGGACCACACTATGGGCCAGGAGGCAAGGTGAAGGTGGCCAACCGCGTCTTCCAGGGACCTACGGATATTGAAGACGAAAATGGTAACTACACTGGGAACATTAAAGGCATACAGTATTGTACATTGACACTAATGAAAGACCAAGCCACCCCCTCCCCCCTATTTAAACAGTTAGTCGATCAAGACAGAGGTTCCAACAGAGCCCACACTAAAGGAAATGACTGAATAGGAGACAATCACACAACAAACATACTGTTAAGCTTAACATACCAGTAGCTTATCCTGCCCCACCTTTTATAGGGGTTAGCTGGCAACTTAACTGATTCTTTCCTTTTCTCCTTTTTATGTTAATCTCCTAGGTCTTAAAAAACAGACTGAGGAGCATTTAGCTCTGACTGTGTTAAGGCACTGGGAGGAGATTCCTAGAGTGGGCTGTAAGCTCGTCCCTGAACACGTAGAGACCAGGCCGCTGCTCAACCCTGACAAACCTGGCATTGAGCAAGTAGGGAGTTTGACCACTTGTTTTGAGTTATGAAAGAGATTGACATAGCAGCTACTGCAGGCTTTTATTTTATTTTTTGTGTCCACAGGGTCGTATTGAGATGTGGGTGGATATGTTCCCAATGGACATGCCCGCTCCTGGACCTGCCATTGACATATCGCCACGGAAACCAAAGAGGTAGGCCCAGACAAGTAGCCTAGCCTAAGATTTGCTCTGCTTTACATCAGTCTGAGAACTCTCAATTGAAAAACGTGCCAGCCAGGTGCCAATAGGTGTCAAACAAATCAGTTGAGAGTTCCCAGACTGTTATTTAACTGTAAAGTGAAGCAAATCAGGATTTGGAGGAGGTTTTAACCAGGCTGCCAGTGTCGTTTGGATCAGTAATGACACAATAACGTGATTATAAATGCTTATTTTGGATACAAATATCTACACACCAAAAATGTAATGAGTTTTATGAGTTCTTCAGTTTTGTCAACAGATAGCTAATAGTTTTCTTCCCAGGTTAAGTTAATGGTGAGTCTTTTTCCATCAAATTGCCATTGCTGCAAATCCAATAGGAGTTCAAAAATGTGTGTGTTCCTTCCTCCCCCTTATGCCAGATATGAGCTCAGGGTGATTGTTTGGAATACAGACGAAGTAATACTGGAGGACGATGATTACTTCACTGGGGAAAAGTCCAGTGACATATTTGTCAGGGGGTAGGTACGGAGGGACGTGGTGGTTAAGCCTCGTCCCGTGGGTGTTGCGTGGTTTTGTTTGGCGTTAATCATTATTTTGTTTTGTTTTGTTTCCATTTTTTTCTGTGTGTGCGTGTTTGTGCGTTCTGTCTTTCCGTTCGTGGCGTGTCTCCTGTCTTTCTGTCGTCCTCTCTCTCTCCTCTGGTCATTGCTGTGCCGTGGTCTAGCTTTGAGCTTCGTGTAATTATTTGGAACACTGATGACGTAATTCTAGAGGACGATGCTTTCATGACAGGAGAGAAGATGTCTGACATCTATGTCAGGGGGTAAACACACGATTTCATCGCATGGCTCGTACAATCTCCCCTTCCTGCTACCGAATCCCATTCTTCTGGTTCCCTCCCTCCCTCTCTCCCTATCCTTGACTATCCAACTAGCACGCAAGCTCGCTTGTATACAACCTGTCTGTTAGCACGCAATAAACGAATGCTAGCTAAGAAATACGTCAGGACCAAACCATGTACACCAGATAATTTCATAGAGAAAACAAATAGTGATATCCAAACAGTTCTACAAACAAATTATTCTTAGTTTGCTACAGAAATCAATCAAAGAGATGTTTTATTTTTTTACTATAAATCTATAAATATAAGGTCAAATAAGGTGTGTGGTTTGGTTCTGTGTTGCCATTTCTGTTTGACACACAGGGCCTGAAAATATTTTGGATTGTAAAAAAAACAAAGTTCTTGCATGAACAAATACAATTAAAAAATGTGCATGCGAGACCCAGACTAATTCAAGATGTTTTTGGCAAGACATAGTAGTGAATAGTGATAATTAATTCCCTATTCAGGCTTCTTTTTTTTCTCACTTCCTGCTTCCACACCTTCCTTACTTTGTGCAACTTGGTGTCACCTCACTGGCTTTTGGTGTAACAAAGACAGTCCTCGATTTGTGTTATAGGTCCCACCAGAACCTTAAAATTCCACCCTAGCTCAATGTTTGAAAGGCAACTGTAAACAGTGGTGTGGGTGGCTGTCGGGGGAAAGGTAGAGAAGCGTGAGCTTATGAGAGCTGTAGGGGAAGGAGTAGAAAGGAACACAAGCCACCTGACACTGAGCCGGGGGAGGGGCATGTACTGAAAATAAGTTTTTGTAACGCTGGTTTCACCCACAGTGGTAATTTCAAACACAAATCGAGGAGGGTTCCTTTAAGTCAGTGACATGATCTTCAGTAGTATAACTATGCTCCCTGCAACCTCAGTAATAGCCATAGCACTCTACACTAAACCAAAGCATCTAAGTAGAAGTTTTTATTTTCACATGCAACACGTTTTTTTAAGGAAGAACACAGCTTCACTCCTCCTGACTTAAGAAAGACAGTCTTACTCATCTGTTAATGAAAGATCTCCTGCTAGCACAGACTTAATGAACAAACTTTAAACTGCTGTTTTCCTATCTGCATTCTCAAACTAAGTAATTATTTCATTGCGTGAAGCACAGTTTTGAAGATTTTTGCTAATATCTCCTTATCTTTGTGTAAGCATGTCACCTGAAAACAATGTAAGCTTCCAACACCAAATCAGAGAAATGGTTCCAATTCAAACTACAGTATTATTTTATAGCAGCATGTACACAAATACCACACACAGTGATATCCATCTGATTTGTTCTTTGGAAGCTGCATTGTGTATTTCTAAATATGAGGACATCATTTCGTCTTAAACAAATGTATAGCCCCTGTACACCGACACAGGTGTGATTTCTAATAAGACCTTCTCAGTTGAAGTTGGGTTTAGCTACTGCATGCTGTAAACATGCTGAGGAAACTACATAGAGGCCTACTCAAACGAACCAATTATAAAGAAGGGGTCAGTCCCACCCTAACAGGTGCAACAAAACTGACATAGCAGTCAGGAAGATGTCAATCACACGCCCACACAGTCCTGAGAAAAGGTCTAATCAGAAACTCAAAACCCTTGAGTGGGATTCCAGGGCATTTAATATTTCCTGTACTTACATTAGCCATACCAAAATTTCACCCCTTAAACTGACAGTTTCTACTGTGCATGAGAAAACAAGTCATTGGTCCTCTAATCTCACATATGACCCTTGACCTCTATGCAACCTTTTCCCGCAGGTGGCTGAAGGGACAACAAGAGGACAGGCAGGACACTGACGTCCACTACCACTCCTTGACGGGCGAGGGAAACTTCAATTGGCGTTTCGTTTACCCATTTGACTATCTAATGGCTGAGGAGAAGATCGTCATGTCAAAAAAGGAGTCCATGTTTTCTTGGGACGAGACGGAGTACAAGATCCCGGCCCGCCTCACGCTGCAGGTCTGGGACGCTGACCACTTCTCTGCAGACGACTTCCTGGGTTAGTGACCTATTTCACCTGTTGTAGCCAGTGTTACAGAGCTCCTTTTTGGATAAAGTTGTATATGATATGATGAACATCATACCCAGCTACCTTGAAAATGATTTATGCAACTACAGCCAAAAAATAGCGACGGATGAAATCGCTGTCAAAAGCATACAAAGTGCAGTTCTGTCTTGCGACCAGAGTGGCCGCCAATTTGTCAACTTATCACGTTTGACTCATAAACCTGGAACCACCCATAGATAGGAACCTCAGTGATTCTTCATGAATAAATACAGTATATGCAATAGTTCATACTCCTGGATCCAGATTGGTTAGCTAACAGTGCAATTTATAATTAAAACACTTTTTTTTACATTCAATTGGTTCAATTTATGTAATTTATGTCTCAGTTAACAACTGAGTGAATTTGAGTGAAATAATTATCCTCGCGACCTGCAGGTGCAATTGAACTAGACCTAAACCGGTTCCCTCGAGGTGCGAAGACAGCCAAGCAGTGCTCCATTAACATGGTCCGGAAAGACCATGAACTGCCCACCATTTCTATATTTAAACAAAAGAGGGTCAAGGGGTGGTGGCCATTTGTGGCCCGTGATGAAAATGACGAGATGGAGCTCACGGTAAGACAACATCCATCCATACGTACATACAGTACAAAGATAGAGTACCATATATACTACATTGAAGGTAGTCCAGAGAATAGCATAAATGTTCAGAATACACATGAAACATTAGACCCAATTAAAAACTACATTCGCCCGCCTGTTAATTGCATGTTTTCATTGCAGGGTAAGGTTGAAGCTGAGCTTCATCTGTTGACAGCAGAAGAGGCGGAGAAGAGCCCTGTTGGCCTGGGACGCAATGAGCCTGATCCACTGGAGAAACCCAAGTAAGACTTTATCATGAATTAAATCAGAAGGCACACACACACAACACACACATACAATCATTCTGACTAGAGGTGGGGACTCAAGCCACTTGACTTGGACTGCAGACACAATATTTGCTATATTGTATTTACTTGACTCTTACTCTTGATGTATGAAGATGTTACTGAAACTTAACTTGGATTCTAGTGACATCAGTTGTATGTTTTGTATTAACTGAATAAAACAGATTTTTTTATCTTGAATTAAAAGAAATGTCTTAAAAAATTAATTAAGAAAATGGGATTTCAAATATTAAATTGGTACTCGATATTGACTAGACCTATTCTACATTTAGACTTGTGACTTGACTTTCAACCTAACTCTGACGTGGTATTGGTATTCTACATTTAGACTTAGGACTTGACTTGAGTCTTTCTACCAATATAGACTTGACTTTGTAAAATATAGACTAGGGACTTGAATAGAGACTTATGTCTTCAGACCCAAGGCTTGGGCGTTGAGCAAAGTTGACTTATTCACACCTCTGCTTCTGACAGTGAAATTGTTGCATAAAGTATACTCTGAGTACTTCTTACTCCTATAATGAAGTACCAAGGATGGTGTGGCACATCCGCACTCATCTACTTACCCATTCTCAGAGTGTGAAAGAAGTGACATCGTCGGAGGGAAAAATAAAAACAAAACCTCTTCAAATGTTGCGTGTTCGATTCTAGATCATTCTATAGCAGGTTGAGATTCTGCTGAGGTATTGTTTGACCTCAATACGCTGCCGTTACACTTTCACTCTCACTCATTTCTATTTCGGTCATTTTTATCTCTTTCTGTTTTCCCTCTGTTCTCCCCTCCCCCTCCTCCTCATCCTTTTCAATTTTTCTTTTATGCGTGAGGCAACCCCCTCTCTTTTTTTTACCCTTTCCGTCCACCATTCCCTCCCTTTCCTCTGCTCGTGAAGTCGCCCGGACATCAGCCTCATGTGGTTTCTGAGCCCCCTGAAGTCCATCCGTTACTTCATCTGGCACAACTACCGCTGGCTGATCCTCAAGCTCCTGGGTTTGCTCCTGCTGCTGCTAATGCTGGGCCTCTTCCTCTACTCAATCCCTGGCTACCTGGTCAAGAAGATGCTGGGGGCCTGAGCCACTGGTAGCCACCTTGACTCTCTCACTCGCTCTCTCTCTCTCTCGCCGACTCTTTATGCCCGGTTTCCTTGGTTCTCCCTTCCCACATTAGACCCTAATCCTGTCTTGGAAACCCTTTTTCTTTCTCCTCTCTCTCCCTCTCTCTCTCTCTCTCTACTGCTCAAATATCCCTGTCTCCACTGTTATTTTGTATCTCAGCGCTACCCACATCCCCTCCATTACAGCACTACCCCATTCCCTCCGGTGGCATGCAGCTGGTATAGCTGGTCCACTCCACTGTTCCATTGTCACGCGTTGTGTTCTCGGGCCGAGGTTTATCCCTGTGCTTTTGTGACGTATTGTGGCCGGTGATTCGGTGACAGAAAAACAAAACGCTTGCAGCTAGAGACAGTCCATGAATGAAAAGTGCTGCGTTAAAACGGGACGCTTTTGTCAAAGTATTGGTGGTACTAATACCCATCCTGGCTTTACTGACCACTAACATTGGCTTTCCATTTCTCTCCTTTTGCATCCTTTCTGCCATGTTCTATACCTGCTCCACCCTATCCTCCATCGCCACCCCCATCTAGTCGCCCCGACACCACCTTCCTGTGGTTCCTGAGCCCGCTGAAGGCCATCCGCTACCTGGTGTGCAACCGCTACAAGTGGCTGATCATCAAGCTCGTGCTGGCCCTGGTGCTGCTGCTGATGCTGGCCCTGTTCCTCTACAGCATGCCGGGCTACATGGTCAAGAAGCTGCTGGGGGCCTGAGGATGTGGGGGGAGGGGATGTGGGGGAGGGAGTGAGGGAGGGAGAGAGGGGAGGAAGGTGGTGGTGGACAATTTGGGGGCGACACTGCTGGACTGGCCCGGGTTGAAGGGTGGTGGTGGGTGCTGGCACATACAGGCCCCATCCACCCACACCCAGGAAGAGAGCATATGCAGACCCAGCCCTATGTACGCGGTGGTACGCCCTCCTGCCCAGGGCCAATAATGGAGAGCCAGGCAGAAGCGGCCCTAATCATCTATTGACTTTCCGATGAGTCGGTACAAATACTAACTACCTGATCCACTACCAGCCCTGCAGCAACACTTACAAACGTTTAATATAGAGTGACACTCCTGAACTATTAACCAGTTGGCTGCAAAGTACCACCCCTTCTCCCCCCCACGATCCTTCACAAGCAATGCTACTTGAGAATGAAAGACTATTTACAGTATGTATGTTGTTGTACTGCTTTACATTTACAGATTACATTTGATTAAGAGCAGATTATTGCATGAAAATGTTTCTCCATGTGATGCTATATAAATCCTTTTTCGTTACTATTATAATTTAGTTATTGATATAGAATACTGGAGAACAAATTAACAATATTTTTCACACTTGCAGTTTTTGCACACTTATAGAATAATCATAAAGCAACACAAATTCTGAATTTATATTTTCCTAATTGAATGATTCAATTATTGGGACTTTAAACAAAATGACTAGAATTATTAGAGAATTTCCTTGCTAATGTCTTACTTAAATATTCAAGAGACCATACCTATCAAACCAGATTAGACTACAGTAGATTAGACAATAATTGAAAATAATCCTTAGTGTTTGTTATGAACTCCATGTACTAGGAAACGCATGGACTGTATAAGCACAAACCAGAGTAGATAAATTGTCTTAGATTGAAAACAAAGATAACTTTTGCACTCTTTATATTATTCCATGTAGCACTCATCTGGCACTTCAAATAGAATAAAACAAATCCTAAGAAATTCTGGTAAATATTATTTCTCATGTCTGGTCTCAAAAAAATGTTTTTTGAGGAAAAGATTTAAGAGGTCAATAAGCATGCGTCAGTGTTCTGAACCAAGCGCTTCTGTGCGTTGGCATGACTAGCTGTTCACTAACTAAATCACAATCATGTCTTTAATGTAAGAAATAATGGGACATTTTCAAGTTGGAAATAAAGTTAAAGTGCACTTGAGAGTTATAAGAGAGCGATAAGAGGCCTAGTGTTTGTGGATAGCAAAACACATTTATTTATCGTGGAATATTTGTGGATCATGGTACTTTAATTTTGAGAATTTTCTCTCCATAATGTGCCCTTGCTTGACCTACTGTATATTTCTGACACCTGCGTTGCAGTCATTGTTTTGTGATTGTGTTCCACTGAATACAAAACAATTTCTTGTTTGCACTAAACTTGCCTGTTTGTATGACCAATGGGTGTATTTATATCGGTTGAAATGTGTGCAATATTTATTTTTTGTCCGTTTTCCCAGTGGTTTGAAATAAACTAAATTCAAATTCCTTTGTGTTTAGCTACACGTTTCAGAGAGTAAACTGGTGTATTTGCTGCTCCAGCCATGTAGGCTACAAGACTCCCAGACTGAAGGTCATGGGTTCGAGCCCTGGAGTTGGCCTACCTGTAAGCATCCTTGAGCAAGATGCCTAACCTTATTACATGTAATACTCATAAATCCCAAATATTGTTAAAAAAAAACAACAACAAAAAAAGCACTAAACCAGCTGATTTCACTATGCTTTCCCTTCCCCTGTTGGAGGGCTGTGGTACTGCATGGTTGGCGCAAATACCTGGTTAGGTGGTGCATTTTCTGTACCTGATTTGCCCCCCACTGAACAGCCTATAACTGCTGTTTGTCTCTGAATGCCTGTGTGCAGCCGTCCCAACACCAGCATGTCGTGGCTGCTGAGCCCAGTGAGGATAGTATGTATCCTGGTGTGGAGGAACTACAAGCTGCATTGTGTTCTGCTGCTGGCTGTCGTGCTGGGGCTGCTCTTCCTGGGCCTGCTGTTCTTCTCGCTGCCCTCAGCACTCAGCCACAAGATCTTCCACATGGCTGGATAGACGCAGCATCAGAAGTGACTGCACAGGCCCGCACACACGAGCCCTCTGCACGCCTCAGCTTTGTGATATTTAAAAATGACCTCAGTTGCTTTTTTGTTTTGTTTATTGGTTAGGGTTACCATAACAGGAAATACTGCAATATCAACATTGTATCAAATAGCCTTTATTTTCAAGTTTACAATAGTGTTTAATCTGTTCTCTATTGACCTCCATTGACCTCTATTTTTATAATATAATGTTTTACATCAGAAGTATATGGTTAAAGGTCTTGGTTACTTTTCTACTCTAGTACTTAGAGTAGCAAAGATCAAAGCATACTCGTACCATGTTTGATGCAGTCTAACTGGTATAAAAAAAGTTTTGCAAATACAAGGATCTGTATCCTTAATTTCTAAAAAGATGTAAAAACACAAGCCGTAATAATTGTGTTGTGTAATACGTACATTTTAAAATGAGTTTTGGTCCACCATTGACTCCCGTATTCTGTACATCCATCTTCAGAATTTGAACAGGATGCAGGAAAATTAACCGCTTTTACCAGTTCTGTGTAGCCTCCCTACAGTGGTGCAGCAGACTGCGTATACTGCCATTCAGGTATTATATGGTCTCTCTCAGCAATGAATTGTCTTTTTGGTGACTTTTCCAGTGTGTACCAACAGATCTCAGGACTTGAGTTTATCCTCCAGGAATAACAGAGGATTCGGCCCGTTACGCTTTCCTTGGGACCCCAGGGGATGCTATTGTATAATTTATTGTGAATTTTATAGCGTAGCACGAGCGAAGGATTACTTCGTATAAGACAAACAGCGGGTGGGCATGTTTTGAGGACGCTAGTTGGGGGTTTAACAAAAGACCAATATTGCTTAAATAATGTATTAGCCAGCCATCATTATTAGCCTACCTCAGCCTACTCTTTTTGTTTGAGTCTGTAGTACTGGAAGAAGAACTCTCTTTTACGCATCGTCTTCACTCAAGTTAGCATTTAAGTAGTAGCTTAAAATCTATTTTGTAAATAGATTTTGTAAAAAAAACTAAACTAAAACTCCCCTGTCTGACTTTCTGGATGAAATAAAATACCAACCAGTTACAGTTCATCATGTATAACATGGGGAAATAGTGGGATTAACAAATAGCATACTGGCAGAGAAGATGTATTACACTAGAAAATATGCAGTGTGCAAATTCATAGCTATATAAGGACAAAGTAAGTATTATAATAATCACAGTGAACGGGCATGCTGTGAGCTGGGCAGCTCCCATCTGTTAGGCAGAATCTATACTCAGCACATAACACACTACATGGCTTATCTAATTTGTACACGATGGAACATCCTGGGGAAGCACTCAAACGTTTACAAGGGTTGGTATGTGAGAAAGCTTTTCCAACTTTTTTTCTCATACATACATCTGGTGTTGGATTACATCTCGATTGTTTTAGGAAGAGGGGCCTCCCAAGGTTGGTATGTCAAGGTTGGTATGTTTCTTTTTCTTGCTCTTGTCTTAAGTTGCTTTAAACACTAGAATATTAATAACAAATTCTGATTTGACCATTGTCATTGCTCTAATAAATTTTGGCTTCACCTTTAAACTATTTAGTGTAAGTATTTTTACTTTTAAATTTAATTTCCTTTTAATTTCCTGGTCCTTTTTGTCAACGTTATTTTTAACACTTGTGATATCCATTAGTCTTTTTACTTAAATTACAAACTATCCCAAATTATTGTCAATTAATAAAAATGAAAACATTATTTATTAGTAATAATACAATAATCAATATCAATAACAGAAAGAAGAAGGTGTTTTATTGTAATAATTTATTTTTAGTATGCACTGTTTTACCAATTACTCTTTCAGCAATCTATTTGCTCTATATTTATGTTAGGCTTGTGTTTGCACCCTCCTTTAAAGAAGTCACTTCTGTAACTCAATGTGGCAGTTTGTGTTGACATACATGGTGAAAAGTACATCTGCATGTTGTAGTATATTTTTTCCACACTATATTATTACTCCACACAAAGAGCATATTTTTGAATATACACTTTATATTCTTCACCTCTCAGAAAGAGAGTGTTGTTGTGTCTTGGCACTAGCTCAACTAGAACAATTTGGCTTGTTTTGATAAGAGAACTTGGGTGGTGAGACAAACCCACGTCATCAGCTTTTTAACTCCTTATCTTTAGAAAAGGGTTGTCCGTCAGCATGCAGCAACACTTTAACACTTTTGTTTTTTTAGGCTATTATTTCAATGTACAGTATCATGTAGTGACTGGACCGGTATCATAACAGTGATAATAATGATAATAAGCTAATGGCAAAAGCTACTCTAACTTTTGAAAAAGTGTCACCATGGGGATAGTGACTTAAACCGAAATGGATAACTATGCTTTACAATGTAACAGTATTTGGTTTACAGATATACAGCTTATGGGTAGGTCTAATTACTTTAAGTTAGGCTTATATGAAATATTTTCTTCTATACTTTTGACTATGACTCATTGACTCAGATCCATCATAGCATTTCATATCATGATCGGTCATGATGTATACAGTAGTATCCTAAGTAACCATTAGAGGGAAACCTTTCCCAATGTCCTTGATGAAATGTCCCTTTAATGTACAGTATATAGACTTTTACACAGCCAATAGTGACATACACTGTTTTTATTTTATTTTCAGGTTTCAAAAAAATTGAAAACACTAAGGCAAAGTAGCAATGATCTTACTATCATCTCAAGGTTTTTCCAAAATGGTTTGTCCAAATTAAAAACATAATAATTGTAATCTCAATCCACATCACTTTGGATTGGCATCTTTATCAGGATTAGTGCTTAATTTAATATTTCTGATATCCGAATGTAATTGTTAGAGTGGTCTCACAAATATGCTGTGGAAAGTCAAATTAAAGATTTATGTCACAAAACATCATTCTAAGTGTACTAATGAGCATTGAGAATTCCCTTAAAGATCTAAAATAATATTGACCACATTTCTTTCTCCAATACTGTTTGTTATTGCAATGAACTACATTAAAAATGTATTTAGAAACTTCCCTGCCTGAGAGAAACCTCTGTTGCTAAACAGCACTTTTGCTAAACAGTGGCTAACATTGCCTCGGTCTAAAACAGACTGGTGGTAATGTAGGTATAATATATAGAGTATATGAATGTATGAATTGGAGGGAACAGGCGTTATGAATTGAACCGTAAAAAGTAGAGCTACCGTGATTTCATTACTCAAAAAGACAGAAACTTATTTAAGAGCATGCATTCCATGAAGTCAGGGTTAATCTGATGGTCAGACAGAGTGAATAGGTTCTGGAGGGGTGAATGCAGATTATCTAATGTTCCACGCGCCAGTCAACCCCTCTAGCAAAAGTCTGGACTCGGTGTCGTGTTGCTTGTTGATGGTAGCTCTAAATGGATTACAAGGAAGCACGTCAGTAAAAGGCTTTCTGGGCTAGACTCACACTCATACACACACCCTGTGTGTATGAGTGGCCAGATACACACATGCACGCACAAATACTGTACACACACACAAATGGGGAGGATTAGCCAGAAGTGTATTTGGCCAACATCCGCAAGGATCTTAGAGAGGGAAGGTGTGGGAGCTCCTATTTATTTCTGATAATCCCGGGATCTGTTTAGCCTTTTTCCATTCACTATTCAGCACTGTTTGGCAGTCGTAAGGCCTCCTAAACTGCTCTCTTCCCTTCCAGATAGCTGTTACACCTTCCAGAGGTGTAGCTAGGAGTAACAGCAGGCCAAGCGGAGCTACAATGGAGTCGGACACCACGCCTCCGGAGAGCGAGCCCCAGGTTTCGGGGGACGTGGGCGGCGCGCAGGCGGAGTGCCCGGGAACCTCAGGAACCCCGGGGTTGGAGGTGACCGTCGACCGCCTGGAGCAGCTGATGAAGAGCATGGAGGTGCTGCTCTCCGACGTGGAGCAGCTGAGGAGCACCTGCAGCGAGCAGGCCGCGGAGCTGGTGCGCGCCACTGCGGATTTGAGGCGGCAGCAGGAGGACCTGAAGGAGAGCTACTTGGGGCTGTCCCGCGAGATGCAGGAGGTCATGGACACCATGGAGGACCTGTTTAGCACCAAGAGCGCCATGGATGTCAAGGAAAAGGAAACGCAGAAACTCAGCCGTCAGTTCTGAGGGACTGACTGGGACAAGAGATGGGGTGGGGGTGGGGGGGTGTTGTGGCTTTGGATGTGACCAACATCTCGGAAAGGAGGATAGAGGTTCTAGACATCTCATGCCTATGAAACTATGCTTTATTACATTATTAAGTCTTATATTTATGTCAGAGAAAGGCCGTTTGGTGATCACAACACGTGCGTGATCCCTCTGTGACTGCAACCGCGCTTTCTCTGTGGATCAAAAGCAGACTCGAATGCACCTCATTAAAGCAGCGCAGATAAAGCACACAAACAGACCATCCAACGCTGTGCTGCGTGTCAACCAAGGTCTTTGGTCACGTTTCTTTCCTGCAGATATCATCTACTTTTAGGTTTTGAATTCTATATTTGTTTTCTTTTGGCAGTCGCTTTGTGTTGATGGATGAAAACGTATAACCAAGGTTCATCTCTGGCCACTCGTCCTCACTTTGGCGAGCCCGGGTGTCTCCTCTGTCCGGACTGTCTGGTTTCAAATCCCAGCAGGGGGAATCTTCTCATTGGTGGCCGTGGCAAAACCCTCCCACAGCGGGCATTTCTCCACTGTAGTTTCACTCTAAATTAAGCTTAAAAATAGACACCTATGGCAGTCTATTTTGGCAGTCTAACAATGTTTTGATTTATCTCTGTGTGTTTAGTGGCTATGGGATACGCTAAAGTAGCATTCAGTGGTCAGAGTCCTAAACCATCCTTTTGGTCCTCATTCACCCGGATACCATATATCTGTCTTGTGTTTATTCTTATTTATTGCTTTTATGAATGTTAATGTTTTGAATGGGTTTACTTTCTGTATGTATTACATTACATGTAGTACATTATGTCTGTTAGATTGTCTAATGTAACAGTTCACATAGCTGTTTTTGCCCAGTGCCAAGACTAGATTATAGAAGCTAAATTAAATATAGTTTTAACAAAAGGAAAATGTGCTTTTAGTTTTAGTTTTTTATGTAAAAAAAACAAGTCTTATGACAAGTTATAAAATGATGCAGTAATGACATGACTATGTGACACTGAATCATATTTAGATGAAATTATTATTTTGTAAGATTTCTAGTAATCAAAAATGAGCAGTTCTTATGAAAGCAACAAGGAGAAGAGTCTGTGTCTTTTGTGCCTGAAACCTGACACCTGTGGGCTGTAGTGTCGGTGGGAAGAGAGGGTGAGAAGTTAGAAAGCTGGGTGTCAGCGCCCACTTTGTCTGCTAAAGTGCACTTTCCTCTGGACCACTGCTCAACAGACTGTCAACGCATTGAGCATTCAAGCAGGTAGGGATTTGTTGGTATTTGTTATAATTCAAGGACAAACAGATATAGGCTACCTCTTTATTACTGGTTATATCTATCAAGGTAAGAAATTGATTTGGCAATTAGCAAAAGAATATCGATGTACAAATGTACACAATTGCAATTTAGAGAAAAATTCCAGTATACAATTGATAAGCACTACTGTAACTGATAGTCAGTTTGTAAACCAGTCGAACTTTGCCATTTGCGTTGCCATGAGAAGACTCAGTAAGGGTCAGTAATGCATTAAATGCTCATCTTCATCAGTATCTCTGCACAGGCTCCTGGTGGACATGAACATCCAGCAGATCCTGTGTGTCCTACAGCTGGTGGCTGTACCTGCGTTTACTGTGAGTCTCACTTCGTAAAAGCACAATATATCATTGTCACAGCCATTGAAGAAATTAAGAGACCACTGCACTAAAAATAATATATATATATATATATATATATATAATATTTTTCTTTTCTTTTATATTTTTAAACAAGTAGACATAT
>JAODLI010000017.1:1499102-1514962 GCA_027575585.1 Percopsis omiscomaycus
TGTGTGTGTGTGTGTGTGTGTGTGTGTGTGTGTGTGTGTGTGTGTGTGTGTGTGTGTGTGTGTGTGTGTGTAAAACATGCTTATCCACACTAAATGAGTCACATGCACATACACTGGGAAGTTGTATATTTTGATCTAATTGTTAGTTGATCAATTCAATATTTTAAAGGAGAATTTAAAGTGCCTCGTTATCACATCTATATCTAAAATCTACAAACAAATATATTTTGGAATTGACTTAACGTTGTAACAGCTAAGAATATATTAGAAAATAACTATATTCACATCTCATAAAACAGCTAAAATAAATTATCATAAAAGTTTAATATACTGTATAAGTATATTTTTTTCACTCACACCACATGAATTTAATTTAAACTATCATTTTAATTTTGAATTTAGTTGGACATTTGATTTTCAGTGTTAGATGTAATTTTCAATGCAAACCAAAAATGCATTGATTTAATTATAGCTATGGTCTTAGTGGGAAAATGAAACATCTTACTGTTAATCATGTAACTAACATCCACTCATATTGATTCTTTTTGTTTTTGTTTTTCTCCCTCTCTCCCTCTCTTTGTGTGTGATGGAATGTAATTGTGGGTTTAATTTTAATACACAAAAATTCCCATCTCTTCCCCATGATTATTTCTTTATGGTCATTGCAGACTCCAGTAACCCAGGAATGCTTGTTTTTTTCCAACGTTTTTTTAAAGGACAATAAAGGATTCATGCATTGCATAGAACGTCCTCGCATCTACAAAATCAAGCAGTCAGTATTAGCACTGTGTGAACCTCCTGACCGGGTGACAGGTTTGTGTGCGGCACGGTAATGGCCCATAGATGATCCACACACAAGCACTACGTTCCACGCCTGGCTCCTTGGCTCTCACGTGTTTGTCTTTGCAGTGTGAACAACACAAGTCCCTATACTCAGCTGTCATAATTTGTTAACGAGTCTTTTCAGGGAGGGAAAAAGGAGAGAGAGAAGACCGAAAGAAAGAAAGAAAAGACGGCTCTTCACGAATGACTGAAAGCAGAGGTCCTTCCACAGGGGGAACCCAGGGGCGACATCAGACCGATTTCAGACCGGCCCGTGATGGCATCTCTGTATATTTTAATATTAATGACCGAGGCCGCAAAGCTGCCCTCTAAGCCTCCAACAGGTGCCCCAGCAGCCCCATGCCATGCAGTGCGCGCCCTCGGATCATTCGACATCCCACTTTCCACGACTGCTGCGCAATGAAGACGACAAATAAAGAGGATGAAGGTGAGGAAGGGGGGCACATCAAGGGCCAGGAGAGAGAGAGAGAGAGAGAGAGGGAGAGAGGGAGAGGGAGAGAGAGAGAGAGAGAGACAGAGAGAGTTAGGGAGTCAGCCATCTCACGCAAATACGTTTTTTGAGTCACTTTCCTGAGCTGGAACACGGGTCGATATTTTTCCCCCCCTTGAGAAAGAGATTGACTTTTGTTTGGAGTTTGTGAGAAGTGGGAATCAGGAGTGGGACAATGGGACTCCCCACGGTGAGAGGCTCAGAGGAGCCATCTCAAATCAGTCAGCCAGGGGACTGACTAATCCGTCCATTGTCCCTCCCCAGCCACCGGCCGCACATCAACACATTCGCCCCCATTGTACCCACCCTCATGCCGCAGGATTTGCTCTCTCCAACAGCCAGTTTTGTCCAGGGCAGTTCGAGCGGAAGTTTCTCACTGACAATTTGCCCCAAATAGATTTGTCAGTGCGTTCACTGCTCGACTTCCGGGGTCTGTGCGGTTCTGTGCAGGTTTGGGTTTTGGATCACTCTCCTTTTTGGACTCTCCCTTGCCAAAACCTCTGTGTGTGTGTGAGGGGGGCATAATTAACACAGTGGGTGTGTAATCGTACAGGCAACCTAAACTCTACTATACTAAAATTGTTCCTCTGTAGTTCCCACCACAACTAGTCTTAGGTGGGCCTAATCCGAGAAGTATATGATTCACCTGGGAAGTTCTGTCTTACAGTATATCTAGGACAAATGTTGCCTTCCTGCAGAATCTTAGGTTCAAAGGTTCTGGGTTCACTGCATCACTTTAATATATTGTATAGGCGTACTATATAAGTGCTTTAAAAGCCCCGCATGAGGAAAGGTTCCTGGAAAATCTGAACCCCAAATGTTTCCTATGTCACCTTGAATGATTCTAACTCAAACCTTTATTTTTAAGGGAGTAATCTTTGGTGGGCCACAGAAGTTTATGATTAACCTGAGGTCCTATCTGGCTGTCTGGAATGAGAGGAGATGCTGGCATTGTTTAAGGCCAGTGGCGGTGTCAGTGTATGGTTACAATATTATTCCACTACCTTGATAAACAATGGAGATTCCGTGGATGTTGTTATATGATGGTCCAATGTGAAACTGCTAAGATTAGGGTTCAATTCCCACTAAGGTCCCAATTTGATTCTAATTGCCCATTAGATGAACAAAACTCAATATACCTAGACATTGATTACATTAGTGGATTTGCTCATCGGACTGTTGCTGTGGCCTTTGTCCTCTCGATAAGCAGAGCATATGTTACTGGTTCAAGACTTGACATAGGTCTACTGTAGGCTACCAATTTCATTGTAAACCCTTCCATAGGAGGCTTATATATAAAGATAGCTTCTTCTCAAACGCCCCAAACCAAGCACATAACTGATGTAAAGAATCCCGCAGCAGTGAGTCGACAGGTAACATCTAGCCCATTTTGTTACTCGGTTTAAGAGCTGTCCGTGGTGCTGAAATTTGCTGAATTTTTTGCAATTACTTTGAATATTTAATAAGAGCTATTCATGTCTTAACATTGATGTGCGAGATGATTTGTTTGGGCAATTTTGGTTTTCGTTTTTAGCGAAACTTCTCCAAACGCCAAACAATAACACACATTAGACAAACTAAGCCTATCTATCTTCTCTTAAAGCCATATAATTTATTCAATGATTGTCGACAAACGTACCTGCAGTCTCCTGGCTGGGGCATTATCTCCCTGGTCAGCTTTAAAAGAGGGCTGGACCACAGTTGTCTTAAATTTGGTCTATTATGTTTGCTCTCTGGTGCTTAGTGACTTCTTCTAAAAGCCAATTGGTTTACGCCTGGTTAGTTACACACCCGCACTTCTATTCTGTCGTTTAAAAATAGAATAGCTTAAAATAGGTAGGCTATAATAGGTTATTATAAATAGTTATTTTTTTATCGCCGTCATTGCAAGATTTGTGCTAACAACCACCAAGATCATCAAGGCACACACGAATACATTTCTAGGTATTGTTTGCAGTGACTTGTGTAGCAGACTCTTCGGTATGCTACTTCTTTCGCATTTTAAAGACCATCAAGTAGCTGCATACTAATGCAACGAAGTAAAAAAACAGATACACAATCCACTGGTCCTTTTGTTAATGATATTTCATTGACTGCTGGAGAAGAAGAGAGTCACTAACACAAAAAGTGAAAGAAGGCAACCGGGGCAACCATGATGTTGGTTATATTTGTGTAAAGGCTATCAGTGAATGACGAGGATTAGAACGAGTTAAGGAGATTACGTCGCACATTCGCACATTCACCCTCCTTCCAAACCACCCAGCCACGTACCCACCCCCCACACAGACACACACACACACACACACTTAGAAATAACATGTACTATTAGTTATTATGCTATATTTAAAAGACGCAAGCTCAGAACAACAGTCATAAATAACTGCATATGGACCTATTAGATATCCAAATGTTAAATGTGCATTATTTGTGTGTGTATCCCAGTAAACTCTCTTTCCCTGAGCCAATCACCATTATTAGGCGGTCACTAAGAGAGTGAGCGTGCTTGTTAGCCTGAGTCGTGCACCCAAAGACTTTAATAAGGTTGAAAGACATAACAATGGCTAATTGCAATTAACTACCCCTTTCTGCCCCGCCCTCGTCAGTTTAATTCGACACTTTCAACGTCCATATGGCCTCCAGTGTACCGTGGGAATGAACACAATTAAAACAAGAATATCGCTAGATTTCTGGAGTTACTGGGCGAAAGCGCCGCAAGCTGTCAAGGTCAGGGTGTCAATGAACGGTCGGGTGCATGGGGTTGCAATCGGTGCCTTTATCCCTTCTCCGCGACTATTTGGGTGGACAGACGCAACACTGCTTCTCGGCGAGTCTCGAACTATGGCGCAGACAGACCCCTCCGAGTGAGATGCAGATCACCAAACGCCTGCTGTGTAGTTTAAAAAACTCCTTTCGGTGAAGATCAAGCCTCACGCGAAGCCACGTCTTTTAACAACCTTCGATAGTAAATCTCTTGATTTGGCCCCAAATAACCAGTGAACAATCTGCCGATTGTCTATTCTACAACACACTCCATAGGCAAATAGCTTAATATAAATGGGAATTACCTATGCTCAATACGTATACTAAAATACACTCAACTACGGTATCCCCTTAGCTCCCCAAAAATTAGAGACGTTTATTTGCGACGAACAACATTAAAAGTAAAGTATGCAACAAGTGCTCGTTCCCTCCACGTTTGCAGCCTGTGTGCTAGGCCCTGCATGCAACTGGCACCTCTCTAGCGCGAGCCACCCCCTCCTGTCCGGTGACGTCATGCTGGCACAGGAGTTGGGAGTAGAAAGCAGAGAAAAGCTAAGTGGATGAAGGAAGTAAAGTTCTCCACCCTCCGCCTACCCAGACACTTCTCACAAATATTACCATGGTTTTATCTAAGGGCACGCAGCAGTAAGTCACACCAGCTCCCGCTTTTAACAAGCTTTCATCTGTTAGAAGATAATAGGTTTTTTTAAACCCCTTTACGCGATCGGTGTTTGGATGCGCATCAGGTGCGTTGACGGTTCAACTTTTGAGCACAGGTTGTTGCGCTACCGGGAGAGTGCGCGGTTGCTATAGGTCCCGTTAACTGCTTTGTATCCCGACCGTACATCGTCTCTCCACCCGTTCTGGACCTGCATGTGACCTGTAATTTTCAATCTAAAATTTGTCATCAAGTTGCGCGTCCACCATGAGCAAACCTGCCGGCTCAACAAGTGGCTGTTTGGATATTTTGAATGTCAAATCAAGTAAGTGTTACTTTCCCTTTCATTGATTAGGCCTACGCATTTTTTCTATTAGTCTATACTGCATGTGTTGGAAAGACAGATATCTCTTTGGTGCATGTTTGAGAAAATTCAGGCTATTTTTTCATTGGCATGTAACTTGGTAGCCTATATAGGCTTCGTTACTTTTGTTAAAACCGCACTATATGTTAATACATATGGTAACACCATAATGGTATTATTAAATTGACTGAATCGTAATACCCGCCTAACCACGTTGGCTACATATGATAAATAGGAAATATCTTAGCTCAATTTCCGAATGCACGCAATAAGCTATAGGCTAAGTGAAGTTACAGCTATTAATGTGTTTTGAGACGCATTCATTATAGACAACATTTCTCCTGGAACAATTGTGACATTTTGTTTTTTGGTTAAGTTTAGGAAATTCAATTGATCCAGAATGTTCCTTTTTGAGTGTGTATCAATGAGGAGTCACTTGTTGCCTTTAATTCCGAAACTGATACAATTGTTTTTACTGGCATCAATATACACACAGTAAAGAAAGACATTATGTTTACGTTGTCCGCCTGTATTCGCTTTAAAGGAAAGAAAATATGGTATAATAATAATAATAATAATAATATAATATAACATAATATCAACAGCTTGTCACTGTGGCTGCATGTGTGTACAATGTTTTTGTCATATACATTAGTTTATCAGTTTGAATTAATCTGATAAAAATTTTATTCTGCCGCATAGAACATCAACACATATTTGTTTTTTAAAACTCTATAAAGTCAAAAAATCCTATTATCAGTTTTAATTCTAATGAATTCATAGCATTCAAGAATTTATTATTAGAGAAAATGTAAGCTACATTTTTTAAATGCCAGAACAGTTTCAGTAGTTTTATGTTCAGAAGTGGTTACCGAGATGTAACGATATTTACCTTAAAATCGGAGTATATGGACAGTAGTCTATATTATGTCTAATTCTGAAGAGACGATACAATATAGTCTGGTGTAGGACTTGTAGAAAACGAAATGTGGAATATGTGCTAGGCCTATATCAACTGTCATATCGTGAGGCCTACTGTAGCTATCCTAACACTGCTTACTTTTATGGCCGCATAATGGGTGGTCAGATAAACATCACCTCAAGTCAGAAAAACTTAATTTCAACTTATTTTAGTAGGTCTTGGGCCTGATGGTAATTACGTTAATAGAATATGCCATATATCTACAAGCAGTTAATGCACACAATTGTCACGAATTGGACCCCTGCAGAGGAAGGTTTAATGTTTTACATCACAGCAAAATCAATCGTGATTTTATTTCACTGTCTCACAGCAATTACCAATTTAAAATTTGATTGTGGAAAGTCGTTAACAAAATATAATTCATTAGCCTACGATCCAGTTTGGTTTTAAAGTTCGTGTGAACTTTGAGTAAAATGTTTGGAGAAAAAAATTCTCATTATTTCCTTGTCAACCAATATAGCCTAACAATTTATAGCTCTATTTTTGTTTAGGCTATATAGGCCTATTTTTTCATAGGCAGAAGCCTACAAATTAATTACACATTTGGTAATCAGCCCATAGGCCTAGCAATTATTAGAAACTAAATTAATTAGTAGAATGGGATATAAATATCTCTTTTGGTGAGAAGTAGCATAGGTCTACATTATCAAGTTATATATTTTACGCTTTACTTTTTTTTAAAGAAAGTTTAAAAAAAACAAATGCTATGTGATTAGGCTATTTGTTTTCTAACTTATGCTACGACTGTTTCATGACTGAATCCTACAGGTTGATATATCTTTAATTTCATTATAATTAGTCAATTGAAGCCCTATCTAAATCTCTGTAAATCTATAAAGAGTTGGTAGTTATGCTGCTTCTTGTTATCGGGCGGACCGTGTAGCCTACGGATTCCCATGCTATTCTTTTTGACGGGTCACTGGTGAATCATTGAGCAGGTGGCAAAACGTCAGTGTAATTACATAGACGGCTTTTCCCTCCAGAAAAAGACTCCCTCATATGCATACAAATATACTTCTTTTTAACAGATTTGAATACAAAATCTTTACAAAAATCACATTTTTCATCTACTCCGGAGTCGATTTACATACACTTCATTTGAGTTGGTGAAACGAGTTGGTGCGCATTATTCTCGGTACCGTGTCACTCCCTAATCCTCGGGCCTATAGACCTGCGGGATAAAGCAGCTGTCGAGTCCCATTATGAAGGGGAGTTGGCAGCTTGTCGAGATCGAGGCAGTCAGACGAGGTTCAATGGGCAAAATCATTAAGTTAACACTTTCCCTAATGTCTCCATTGTGTGTCCCGGGGCCATTGTTTTAAAGAACTTAGATATGACGCTTCCCACCGAACTTAGACGAGTGAATTCCCATGCTCGGACGACCTAAGGCTAGAAAAACTGTAAAACGTGTGTGTAGGAAAAAAAGAAGGGGGGAAATGTAGGCCTGGTTTGTTACTTCAATTTGTATTTCTGGTGTTGCAAAAACGTCTTTCAGACACATTTGAATTATTTCGCTTTCTTTTACAAAAGTTAGCCTACCTCGGTTGAGCCTATGCTCATTGCAGATTTGTTAAAGGAATGTGTGTTTGCAGGTCGCATACTGGACATTCCATGCAAGGTGTGTGGTGACCGAAGCTCGGGAAAACACTATGGTGTGTACGCCTGCGACGGCTGCTCGGGATTCTTCAAAAGGAGCATCCGCAGAAATAGAACCTACGTCTGTAAATCTGGCTCACAGGTGCGGACTTTTTTTCTAAAGAAAACCTTTCTATTTAGACTACACCACTAACTGCTTTCTACTGCGCATTTTAAGCGCGGGCGTTGCTTGGTGGCCCCCAGGGCCCTTGTAAAGTGTCTATTGAGCACCCTAATTGTGCCATCCCAGGACCATTAACTATAGGGTTAAACACGGTGTTGCTTTAATATATCAGGTGTAATCCAATCTAATGTAATGACACCAAAGCGCGGATTTAGCTAGCAGTGGGCGGGATAGGCTACTTATCCTCCCGGACCAAGCTGCACCGGAGCCGCAGGGGACCAGGTCGATGACTATGATAATAGCATGATCTTTCACCTGGAGATTGGCGTCCTAGGAAGATAATGGCTCGAAGCTTTTGTCAACATGCTGTGAAAAATTCAACTCAAGCAAGCTGTAACTCTCTCCTACACCCTACCCACCCCCACCCCGGACTCCCTCTCCCCCTCTCTCTTCCTCTCTCTCTCTCTTTTCTCTCGTAGGGCGGGTGTCCCGTGGACAAAACTCACAGAAACCAATGCCGAGCTTGCCGCTTAAAAAAGTGTCTGGAAGTGAATATGAATAAAGACGGTAAGTCATACTAATTGGATCATCTTCTTTGGCTAGAGAACGCCACGCAGTGAGATTTCGATGTGAGGTGGCTAAATAGGATGGTAAAGTGTATTTAACGGGATCAGCTGACAGCGTGTAGTGAACAGAGGTTGCATTCATAACGTGCTCGTGAGCTATTCAAAGCTATTCATCTCGCTCGCCGGTGCTAAACACAAATAATCCAGAAAAATGCGGCATTCACTCCATGGGAGGATCACTAGAGTCTTGTCCCCTGTTTCCCCTTTCACAGCCGTCCAGCACGAGAGGGGGCCCAGGACTTCCACCATACGCAAACAGGTCGCCCTATATTTTCGGGGCCACAAAGAGGTGAACGGTTCTTCGACCCACTTCCCGGGCTCTTCTCTGCCAGGACCACCATTCTTCACCACTGTCACGCAACTGGAGCCACACAACCTGGAGATGAGCACAATAGCCACGACGCCGGAGAGGCAGGCCATTGTAGGTCTCGCACAGCCCACCCCAAAGGTAAAAGCACCTGCCCAAGCGCTCCAATAGTGCTCCGCTGTGTTAGTCATTCAAATCCACTTACAGTAGGCTACCTCTCCGTATTTAAGAGGTTTAAAAGTTGACATTCCGGAGTCCTAAATCAGATTTTCAGTTAAGAACCCAGCGAGGGCAACACCACTGATTGTATGACAATGCGAGCAATGCTAGGCTGTAGCCTATTTGGAACCGGGCTCCCGAATTTGTTGTAGCTACATAACATAAACATAATAATGCTGACGTTTAATTTGTCTAATTTCATTTTTTTTTCTTCTATATAGTACCCCCATGAAGTCAGCGGCACCCCCATGTACCTCTACGAAGTGGCAACGGAATCTGTGTGCGAGTCGGCCGCGCGCCTTCTTTTCATGAGCATCAAGTGGGCAAAAAGCGTGCCCGCGTTTTCCACGCTCCCGTTATCTGATCAGGTAGATTTGGTTTGACATAGGCTACTTTATTTCTGCACGAGATTCAGACAGATAGGCTACTGTTTGACCTTGTCATGCCGCAATGTAGGCTATAGGCTATATGTAGGCCTAACTGTAACTGTATAGGCTATGCGTATAATCGAAAACTTGCATTATGCACTATATTATTAGTTTATAGATTTATAAGTGTAGACCCTAATAAATGCTCCACACGTTGAAGATTTGAGCCGGTTTTAATATTGAAATATTTTGTTTGCAGTTGATTCTGCTGGAAGACGCTTGGAGAGAATTGTTTGTTCTGGGCATCGCACAGTGGGCCATTCCCGTGGACTCCAATACTCTTCTAGCAGTGTCTGGTAAGTGTTCCTGTCCATCTACAGATCATAGGCCCTAAAGGCCATGACTTATGCTAGACTACTATAGCATAGCAAATACTTATCACAACGTATTTGACATATATGCCCATCACAGGCCCATCACAGGCTACAATATCCATCATGATATCCTTTCTTCTTTAATTACAGGCATGAACACAGACAACACAGAGTCTCAGCGGCTGAATAAGATCATCTCAGAAATACAGGCACTGCAAGAGGTTGTCACTCGATTCAGACAGATGCGTCTCGATGCAACGGAGTTCGCCTGCTTAAAGTGTATCGTCACATTTAAAGCAGGTGAGTTATATCTGTCCTTATCTGTCACACACACGCAGTAAATACACTCGCAATAAATAGTGGAAACAGCAGTTAAACCTTGATCTTCTCTTCTCTAATGCAGTTCCGACGCATGGCAGCACTGAGATAAGAAGTTTTCGCAACGCAAGCGCAATCGCTGCGCTACAGGACGAAGCTCAGCTCACACTCAACAGTTACATACACACCAGGTAAGATACAACGTTTACACTAGAGTTCTTGTAAGGTTCTAGTACACTTGTAGGCCGACACAGTATAGCCTACACTAACAATGAGGTTCAGAATGCAACGGAATTTCTCTTTCGTGCGTTATGGCAAAGCAGCCAGAGCAGCATTCTGTTGACACACCGGTAGTGGCATGACAGCTATGATGAACGATGATGAAAACAAATGCCTTATACAATCTTTTGACTCTGTGATTCATTTCAGGTATCCAACTCAGCCCTGTCGTTTTGGCAAACTTCTTCTACTTCTGCCAGCACTCCGCTCGGTCAGCCCATCCACCATCGAAGAAGTGTTTTTCAAGAAGACCATCGGCAACGTGCCAATCACCAGGCTGCTCTCTGACATGTACAAGTCCAGCGATATATGAAGCATTGCTAGAGGACGTAGGCTACTGAAAGGACTTACGAAACAGCACGATGACGAATAGAGAACTCCGTTTCAATCCACCGAGTGTCGAGGCGCAGGGTTAACAATGGGCTGCACTTGGATAAGCACAACACTTACCGAATTAAAAAAATGGCTAATTAAGCCATAGGCTCGTTAAAAATGACTGTAAAACAGCACATTTCACAAAGTAGCCTGTTAAAATGCTGTAGAGTTAAGATTTGCCTGTAACGTTCATAATAGAATGGCCTGTGAGATAGGCTACTCAAAACTTTGGTCAAGCCAATAACCCATGGTGTTTAGGCTATAGACTCTGGGTGGGAACCCTCAAATATGTTTGACAAAGAGACTTTATATCTCTAATAACTTTTTTCGAGTGTCTGTAAGACCAATGAGCTTGTCAACCAATGCCATTTTCAATCTTTAATTGCTATGTTCAATCCGAACGGAGGAAACCAAAAAGATGACGCATGCATTAACACGGTAAGGGGATGCGAGTCGCTCTCCCTTTGACCCAGTGCTGAAACCAAACTCCAGAGCTACGTGGCAAGGCGCATGCGCGACAACGAAGACGAGGAGCCAACTCTTGCGAGAAACTGAAAAGACATTTCTTTAGAAAATATATGCTTACATTCTCACATTAACTATAATAGGCCTACTTCAGTTGTCAGAAGATGATGTCTATGTGTTCACTGTATGTTTGTGTTTGTATGTCCTGTGTGAGGGGCAGCATTAAAATGTTTAGGTCAACTTTGTGAAGTTAGACACTAACACTGGATAAAACAATATTCAGCACTTGGAACTGTTTGTGGGCTGCAATATTTTATTGTATTGTAAAAGTGGGGGTAATGAAAATTAGGGTAAAAAATTACATTAAATTTAAGAGTTTTCATATAGCCTAGCTTAAAAGATAGCGTAAAGGCCACATTTTTATATAAGCCATATGTAAACTTGCTCATGCAGGAAAGCAAAATGAAAGCCTTTGATTACAACAAAGTTATTAATAGTTGTGCCATTCTGAGTGGAGAATATAGCCCATAGCCTAAAGAAACTCCCTATATAAAATTGGAGCATCCAAAAGCCTGGAAGTGTTGATATTTTATGGGAGATCTTGAGTAATTGTCACTATTTTAAGAGAAAATGTAATTTACATTTAATTTTCATGTCTAACATAGCGTAAACCGGACATCTCTTACCTACACCTCAATACCTGGTAGTCCGCACAACTCCACTTGGGGCTATAATAATTCTTCATTTGTGAAGCATGTTGGATAGGTAAATTTCTCTATGTGCGGTTATCACACTGTTCCATGCATGACCAATAGGTCAGTTGTGTAAATCATCAATGAATGACAACAAATATTTACGTGTGCATGAGTGCATTTAACCTGTTTTATTGGAAAATTTTCAAAATAAACAAAACTGGCACAGCCGTATACAAATCTCAAAATGCATATAGCCAGTAGAAATACTGCAGTTCCCTCTGTCTATATGTCTTTTCACTTGCTAGAAAACCATTTCATGACAACAGGGAAGGTGCTGGTGTAGGTACACACACACACACACACACACACGTATCAGTTTAAACAAAAAAGGACCTTCTACAATGTGCGATTAGAGAGGCAGGGCCCACCCAAAAACGTGTGTGTGTTAGGTAGAAGTTACGGTGAACAACATTTTAACTGGATAAAACAGTGTGGTTCTTAGAAGAGATCTGCATACACAGAAAATGTTCCTTTAAGGTTACTACATAAATGAACATATCAAAGACATACTTTATCGATAAATACATGTTAGTGGCATCTCCAGAAAAGGAAAAAACAAAACATAAAAACATTCAGATATTTTCAACGTGGTATAAAGATGTCAACAATTCCTACTCAGATCCAATTACAAGGTGAAAACAATGACCAGATTAAACAAAAATAAAAAGGGACAATACGTGATTGGAACAAAAGTGAAGATCACCGAAATATTTGTGGTCCAAAAGGAACCGATAGCATTTAAGAGAGCTTTGGGTTGTAGGGCCGAGCCCAGCCAGAGGCGCCACCACTCTCAGGCTTGTCTGATTTTGGACGGGGTGTAGTTCTTGTCCACGGATTCGTCCTGTAGAAACATGTGCAGACAACGTTCGTTCTGGGCTAGAGGATGACCGGCCACTCTGAAAAACAACAAGTCCAAGAATAGGTCAGCACTATTCAGGAAGAAAATGGACCATAACCTGCCAAGGCCTACCTAGATCCAAACTAATATGGAAAAGCTCTCGGTTTAAGTAGCACATGGAGTTTTCTACAAATAGTTTCATTTTAAAGCACACCGTCTAAACCAAAACCAAAAAATGAAATCAGGGCTATATATTATATTATTATACAAAGATTTTAAACAGCAAGCAAAAATCATTAAGGTTTCAAGAAATACTGTCCAAAAACTGTATACATATAATGGGATCCAAATCCGAGGGCACTACCATCAAGAACGTTTTTTAAGGTCTGCGGAAGCATAAGGTCAAACTGGCAAAGCTTTGAGGCATGAGTCGGATCATTGTCCTGCTGTCCTGATGAAAACAAACAGATCTTGGTCGTGGACCCACAGTAGATCTTTAATATTTACATGTCAGTCACTCAGGACACTCTTATCCAAAGCGACCTTCAGTAGAGGTACATTTGCCGACAGTTGAAAATAGCTGAAACAGCCAGTCGTATATCATTCATTAGTATACTCCTGGACATTATGAAGTGGCCCCCTTACAAAAGATGGGAAGTGGCCCACTAGGACCCCTGTTCCCCTGACTTCTGAGCATATTTGATTACATTTCCAATCAGGGCCAGAGAGGTAGAGAAAGAAAAATGACTCATGGAGGGACCTATTAAAAAAGGGCAACTGCACAGGAGGTACAAACTACTCTGTGGCTTCCAACTAACCTAAAACGGTACTTTACATCCCCTGAAATCCAATATCCTCCAATAAACATCCTTTTAAAAACCATCAAATAGAAATCAAAAAATGTATGAGGATGTATGAGGAGCATTACATGATCACTTAAGATGCCCCATTGGACATAGGCAGGTGAACTTTTAATGTGAGCTAGGTTACTTGGCAAGCATCCCATGGGGTTGTATGGGTTGTTTGAAGGTAATTTCCCTCTGAAGATTTCCATTTACCAACCTCACTTATCAAAGTTGTCACCATAACCTGACCAAACAGAGTTTTGTACTATTAGCATTAGGGACACCTTAAAAGGGAAGAAACTTTTGCAGCCGCATGCTTTTTGGTGGAGAAGTAGGGGCAGAGATGAAATCCTCAACTTCTTTACCCAAGGAAGCCTTGCCTAATAGAAAACTGACAGCCCCCCTCCTCTACCACACTTGTTTTGCAGTAATAATCATGTTTACCATTCCAAAAGATTGCCCACCACAATGCTCTCAATCACAGATTAAAAACAACATTGCTAGCCAGCTCTGCTGCTATTAAGCCTAAACAATGATATGATCAACAGAAGTGTTTCATTCAGAGGAAGCAAGAAAAAAACAAAACTCTTAATTACTAACAAATTCTCATCTACTTAACAGAAGAGAAAAAGAAAAAAAAGAAAAAAAAACTATTTATGGATTTAATTTTCATCGACTGTCTTTGTGTGCTTAATATTCTAACAGGTAACATTCCTGCATTTGCACATGAAATAAAGATAATGGCCAAGTCTGCAATCAAAGCAAATAATTACAATTCCACTGTAACTTTTATTGTTCCACGGCGGAAAAACGAGGACATGTTGGATCAAAAATAAGATGGGGTGCACACACCATCCCTCAAGGAACCATGCGCTGTAATTTGAGCCGCAATTATCATAAATTACAGATCAACAATAAAACAAATGTGGGAAAAATTATGTTGTGGGGGTGCCCACTTGTGTCCCCTTTGCCTGCTCTTGAGGTAATTATGAAAGGGAATTAAGAAAAGAAAAAGACAGAAGAAAGACTTACCCTCCTCTCCGGGTTCAGTTTGTTGAACAATATGAAGACAAGTGAAAAAGTTGAGCCTAACAACTGCAAATGGTATTGTTTCCACTTGAGTGAATATAGAACCTGAACAAGGCAAAATGCTGCACTCGACTGTAACTAGAATGATAAGAGGCTTGTTTAGCTCAACCTTGTGGCTATCTGGGAGAAGTGGAAGGGCTTACTTGTTGAGAAACTGCTCCAGACCCTGTCTCCGCTCTTCGACGAAGGAGTCGTCAAATATCCCATCATCCCCTCGGAACGGAAGCTGACGGATCAGGGCTTTTCCTGGGAGAGGAGGAACGACCACCTGAGGCAGAACAGTATTCATGGAAATCACGGGATATAGATAAAGTCATTATCGATCGATCAAAATCGATTTAGTAACATGAAATATAATTAAAACGATACAAAATAGGGAAACTCTTACAGCACCAAGTTACTTATTCAGTCATGGCATTAAATGTCAACAGAGAACCTCTCGAGCAAGCTACAGTAACTTTGTAGCTAAAGACAAGACAATCAAGACAAATGAATATACTGTACAGCAACAGTTTCAAAGTGGAAACAAATGTATCAGAAGAATTTAGTGGAGTCGGTTGTGTGTTTTCAGATTGGGTTTTTATAAAGCTGAAAAAGGTATCTTTAAAATAATTCAGGGGGCCAAACGTCTTTATATATAGGCCAATTTTCAACCTTTAAACCAAAATAGTGGCGGTTCTCAAACATTTTCACCTGTGACCCCCCCCCCCAAGCATGTCTGACCTTGCTCTCTCTCTCCAGCTCCGCTCTCAGCCACTCAAAGTCACTGTATCGCCTCCGCACGCGAGACTCCTTCAGTTTGAAGATGGGGAGGTTAGTCTGAGGATATACACACACACACACACACACAAACATTGTTATAAGTCCAAAACTATGGAAAATGGTAAACCAACAAAAGGCCTGCACGATTTCAGAAAGATCAAACGTAATGTTATAGTCATTTGTTCCTTGTGTAGTAGCCCGAGGACTAGGGCTGTGCTAAAATATCAATACAGCGATATATCGCCATATTTATTTTCGCGATATACTAAATCGATTTTCAGATCAAAAATCGATTCTTAAAAAAACATTTTGGGGGGAAGATTCTCGTTTTAAACGGTGTGTGAACTACAACTACTAGATGTCGCAGTACGGCTAGTTGCCTAG
>JAODLI010000017.1:1516560-1527780 GCA_027575585.1 Percopsis omiscomaycus
TGTTTTTATTTTTTACTATGTGGAATATCGCAATATATCACAATATGTAATGTATCGCAATGTATCGTGATATAATCATATCGTAAAGTCCTTGCCAATACCCAGCCCTACCGAGGACGGTTGATTCTTTACAGCTGAAAAGAATATGACCATTAGTAAGGAGGTTGACTGCATTTATAATTAACAATATGAAATATTGTAACTTACCGTTACAGAAAAAACAATAAAAAAAAACAGCTTAATTTAAACGTATTATTTGTGGCTATGCAAGGCCAGAGATTTTTATCAGCATGGCAAGATTAATGCTATTCTTTATTCACCATAATATTCTAATTGTTTGGAGGAAGAAAAAAAAAAAAAAGGTTCTCATAGTTTCCTCACCAAGGACTGTTTTGCCTGTGTATGTGCGGGGCCCCCCCCCCCCCCCCCCATTTTTTTTGCTGGACGATGTTCCTCGCAAGTGAATTTCATATATAAAGAAAATAAAAAATAAAAATAAAAAAAAGAAAGTCTGAAGCCGTTTTGACATTGATGGAGCACACTGAAGCAAACAGCACATTAGAGCACAATGCCAAAGCTCTTCACTGGTCCCGACGGCACATGGCCATCCCGTGACAATACACAAGTAAAGGAGGGAGTTGAAAGAACATTTCATTTAGCGGCCCACAATCGCAGAAGGTCAGAACTCACGGATGGGGAAGGAAATGGCGCGAGCCGAGCCCTTCGAGCATGGGCGGCAGGCGTGCAGAGTGAGCAACGGGCCGATCGATGGGTGGAGGACGTGGCTATTATGTGCGATACGAGATGGAGAGTTAACTAGCAGACTGAGTAAATGGCGGTGGTGGTGGTGGTGGGGGGGGGACTAAATGAGGAGGAGGAGGAAGAGCAGCAGTGGTCTATTCGTTCTCATGGTCTCTCGCACCTTCATTTTCCCGTTCCGCAAATATGAGTCTGATTTTTTTGCCCTTGAGGTTTTTCAATGTTGAAAACAGAAGCCTTCACCATCCTCTGTCCCGCACACTGTCCCCTTCTTACCCTTCAATATTGTATAATTAACAAAAACATTAACAAAGAGGAAAAACTTTGACTATGTAGCGTGTATATCTTGGCCAGAAGGGGCAGAGACAGATATGGGTCCCTGTAACACACAGACACTATTGTGGATGTACATTTTTCAATCACACACACACCTTAATTGCAGCCTCTTAATTGATTGAAAATTAAATGTAGGTCAAGCTGAAATGAGCGAATAATTCAACAACAACTGTGTGGCAATGATGGTAGAGAGTTAACAATCCAACACGGCCGCAGACAGTGTGATTTGCACTCCGAGCAATCTAAAAAGCCCCTTTTGGAAATACTTGTGATTTTGGTCAATAGAAGGCAAAATTGTAGAACCTCTAAATAACATCGTACGCAAGCTATGTAAGCTACAGTTAACCTACCATTCCACCAATAGCAACCCATAGTACATCTCATAAATATGACCTCACCTGTATAAAAAAAAAAATAGAGATCTACGGTCTTTAAATGAAGTTTTACTGATATTTTATTTGTTTATTAGATATTTTAAAAAGACATGTTTATGTCGAAAAACTAAAAAAACCCTATACAAGTAGTTATGTCTTTCGTTGTATTGGTTTGCCCTCTTATGGACATAATGCGCAATAATAGATATTCAAATGGTTTGAATACGTTTCTTTTTAAGAAACGTACAAATATTCGAACGTCACTTTTAGCCAATTTTGAGAGCCCTACACACTAGCTGTCAAGTGCCGCAAAATGATAATTTAATAGTGTCCGCATTAACCCCTAAATAGTGTGTTCACTACGTAAATGTTGAAGGAGTGGCCGAGGGGACGGTTTCAGACATTTTCGATTTTACAACCACTACTATAATGAAATGCTCCCCCTTTTATTAACCAGCCAAGTGTTTCACATTACCAAAAAGTGCTACTTCCTTCTTCCTACTGGTCTCTCCATCATTCTAACATGGCTTTCTAACCCCCCCGTCCGCTCCCGTTTCGATTCCTCGCTAGGTGAAATTGTCAGCCAGCAGCCCTCCTCTTTCCCAGGTCATAGGAGAGGTGGATTATCTTAGCTTTAACGCGCCAGTGCCCTATTAACTCCTCTGTCCTCTCAGCGTGGGCCGCCCCTGCTGTGTTGCGTTACATCACAGCGCGGAGTGCCGCAAAGTTAATCCCCACCCCAACAGATCATAGTTACAGGTAATTTGCCACCGTCGTGACATTAATCCCCATCGCACGAACACACACACACACACGTTAAGTATACACATTTGACCAGTCACACAGTTAACCACACAACAACAATTGCGCACGGCATTCAGGTTTGCTCGTACACAGGGAGTCCCGGGCCGGGCCACTCATTTGTAGACAAAGGCGCTCGCAGTGAGGGAAGAAAGAAAGTCACCTGCCCTTTCAAACCCCTTTTCCCCACTCAGACCCTATGATTAAGAGATTGGCATTACAGGACAAGGGGAGGAACTGAAGGGCAGAATTGAAAAGTGAGAGGTCTCTCTCACATGCGCGCGCACACACACACACACACACACACCAACATAGAGGCTGTGCGTGGGAGCTCTACAAGTCAAAGATCAGGTTTCAGCGGCCTGTGTTCCGTCTTCACGCCTGGTTAGAGGTGAGGCCTTGGCGGTCTCGCGTTACGTTAGGCCTTGGCAGTGTGGGGCCGGCTCTCACAGCCCTCACGCCCTTACGTTTCCTTAACAGCCGAGAGGCACACTTTGTTGCATTCACTTTCTGATCGACAGAAGAAGGTGGAAGGTGAGAAAATAAATTGCACGGAGGCAGAGAAGGCAGCATAATAATATAGGTCGAGTTTACCGACATGAAACATTCTCATTAGCATAAGATAATAGGAAGCCTTCTAACGAATAGAAGAATAAATAGGAGACAACAGTAATGCTAATAACGCATCATACAAACCTACTATATTCCTCTCCCTGTTATCGTTGCACAATGTCACATGAACAGGAAAGCATGTGATTCACTGTGTGCAGGAAGACAATATCATATGCTCTTTAAAAAAAATAAACAGGCTAAAAAGAAGGAGAGCCCCTCGAGAGAGAGAGAGAGCGCTCTTCTGAGAGAATGGTTTAAGGCTGCCAACGCATTAGCTTTTAGCAGACCGGATTAAGTCAAGTTTGAGAGTGTGCATCCTTAACCCCCCAATACAACCCTATCTTACCCCTCCCACATTACCCCCTTTCACAATAATGGTATTAAAAATGGCAACACAATAACAGCTCATTGCATCATATTCCAAAAAGGAGGGGAAAGATAGGAAACAAAAGCTTGGAGGGGGGGGGAATGTGGGTCTCTCTCTCGCACAAACACTCGCTTGCTCACTCACTCACTCGCCCCAGTAGCCCCGCAGTCTTCCCTCTCTCCCGACTCGCCTAGCTTGCAAAAAGCTGCTTTGTTGCCATAGTATCAACTCCCACTTTTGATACTGTCATTTCAAGTAGGATATGGTAGCCTTGATACAATATGTTCCCCATTTCCATTAAAATAGTTGTCGGAGAGGATGCTGTAGACTTTGGATTACACTTGACTGTGCCTGACAAGCCCCCCACTCCCCTGTTTTATTAATGACCAAAAGCCCCCCCCTCACCCAGCACCCCAAATGGAAGAGAGAGAAAGACAGAGATGGAGAAGCTATGGGAGTGGGGAGGAGGGGTGAGGCGGGAGAGAGGGGGGAGAAAGAGGGAGAGAGCTATAAGAGGCCTTTTATGTGCTCTTATCCATAAATAAAGTGAGATCCCAAAGTTCGGCTCCTGAGTGAGGGTGCTCTCGGGAAGAGATGGGAACCAACCAACCAAAGACGAAAATGTCCAATAATGCTGTGCCATTGGCACTCCCCATTGTTTGTCATGTTCCAAACAAATACAGTATGCTGCTGAGGGAGAGAGGGAGGGAGAGTGAGAAACCAACCCACTAAATAACCATTAAGATTATAAGAGAATTGTTAATGTTGTAAATGGTTTTGTAGCTGGAAACGGCAGATTATTACAACCATCACTCCTGTGTTTTAATGGCACATTGTGTTAGCTAATCCAAGTTGATTATTTTAAAAAGGCAAATTGATCATTAGGAAACACTTATATATGCAAATATGTTAGCACATCTGAAAACTGGCCTTCTTTACACTAGTTGAGTATCTGAAGAATCAGCATGTGTGGGTTTGATTACAGGCTCAAAATGGCCAGAAACAAAAGAACTTTTTTCTGAAACTCGTCAGTCTATTCTTGTTCTGAGAAATGAAAGCTAGGAAATTGCCAGTCAAGTGCCGTCCACAGGGTATGGTATGGCCTTTTACCCTGTACACATCTCCCACTTTACCAGCACCAAAGCACCCCCAGACCATCACATTGCCTTCACCGTTGTGTTAGCTAATCCAAGTATATTATTTTAAAAAGGCAAATTGATCTTTTCATTTGGTCAGAACACAAATGTCCTTTGTGATCCGAACACCTCAAACATTGTCTGTGTTCTTAATCTTTTCATTTTACTGGCCAGTCTGAGATATGGCTTTTCCTTTGCAACTCTGCCTAGAAAGCCAGCATCCCGCAGCAGCCTCTTCACCGTTGACCTTGAGATTGGTGTTTTGCAGGTTTAAGGACCTGTGAGGCGTCTCAAACTAGAGACTCTAATGTACTTGTCCTCTTGCTCAGTTATGCCCCGGGGCCTCCCACTCCTCTTTCTATTCTGGTTAGAGACAGTTTGCGCTGTTCCGTGAAAGGAGTAGTACACCGCGTTGTACGACAGCTTCAGTTTCTTGGCAATTTCTTGCATTGGAATAACCTTCATTTCTCAGAACAAGTTTCAGTCTAAAGAAGGGCAGTTTTATTGCTTCTTTAAATAGCACTTTCAGCTGTACTAACAATTGCAAAAGGGTTTTCTAATGATCAATTGCCTTTTAAAATAATATACTTGGATTAGCTAACACAATGTGCCATTTTTATTGGCAAGTTTTGTTTATTCATCCATTACCTTACAGTATACCTTCTTCAGAAACCAAGTGACTTTTGATCTACAGCTGAGAGAGATTTGTCATGTGAGCACACAATGAGTTACTTATATGAGACCAAACTGCAACTTTACCTCTAACCTAATAAATGTTCTGTTACGCCCACTCATACTGTAAGTACATAAACATGTAAAGCATCCAAAATAAATTACCTTTAAAAAAAGAATGCATGGAATATTATAGACTTGAAGTCGATAGGGAAGAAGACAAGCTCTTGGCCTGGTGCTAACACTCCTGTCCACACTACTGTCCAGTAGCCTATATAGTCATCACTGAGAGACTACATTACCCATTCTATGAGCCGGACAACAAGCTGCAGACAGCTGGGAGGGGAAAGGGACGAGCAGACGAATGGATGAAGGCTTCTGAGGGTGGCTTTCTGCCCTTCCACGGGTGGGGAGGGGGGCAAATATGGGGACCAAAACGGTCCTGCTCACCCCCACCACCAACCCCACCCCCTGGCTGGGTTCATTCATCTCCTCTCTCAATGAGGGGATTAGCCGGAGCCTCTCAGTGCGGCCGTAAGGGCCCTCTTGATTTGGGATGGATACCAGGGTAGCAGTGAGAACAGGGGAGAAGTGAACGGGGCAAGCGATCAACACAGACTCTGTGTATTGTAATTAACGTGGAAAGGGGGGGGAATCAAACTGATTCCAAAATATTATAAGCAGGGTGGAACCCAAACACAAACAAAGCCTAGAACACTGTGTACTATCCCAGGCCTAGGTACCATGCTTTCCACGCTCAACACGCTAGAGTTGGAAGCAAAATACGTCTAAAGAAAGGAGAAGAAAGGAGGAGGAGAGAAGCGAAGCGAAGCTAAAGTTGACACCGCATTTGTTGAGAAGTGAGGGATGCTCTTCTTCTGTGCTCGGATGCAAAGCAGGGTCACAGAGGGCTACGAGACGCACAATAATGCTGATTACACGCATATGCTAATCATTACACACGCTAATCAAGTACAGTAGCCTTATATTCAGCACTAATGCCTGGAGACTGCATTTCTTTCCTCTCATTTATTTAAGGTAAAGGGAAACTATAAATACTTTAGGGGTGCTAAACGATCTAAATACATAAAGGACACTAACCACAGGGGTGTCAATCAAAACAAATGATAACAAAAAAAAAAACAGTCAATCAATTTGGGAGCTGGGGGCAGGCATAATGACAATTTAAAGACAAATTCACTTCTAGAGTATCTATATAAATATGCTTTGACAAAAAAATCAAGAGTTCTAGAATATTTAATGCTAAGTTGTGTAGTGCAACTGGTGTTTATATAACTAATGATGCTAAAAAAGCCCAATACCTTGTTGAAAATGATAGACAATCTTTATTTTGTTAAGACACTGGGGTAATTGTACTGTCAAAAATTTAGTATAAAAAATGTTGTATGTGATTTGGCCTTGAGTTGTTAAACTGCAACAGGCAAGATTTCACCAGTGACAGGAATTAGTATTTTGCAATCCTGCGAGAATGCATGTAGTATTCATTCTTTGAGGAAATTACAAAAGAGATATTATGCAATACGTTTTTTGTATTCATTTAGGCAATAATATGTTTGTAAGTGACAGCAATTTATTTTGCCAAGCACACCCTTTATCCTAATCTCTAGACCACACGGAAGGAAATATGGTCTGGGGGTCTTGTCTGAACCGGGGAGGGTCAGAGGCCTTGCTACTTCCTTTCTAGAGTTCCCAAGAATCTGACTAAAACAACAGTTGTCTTCTTCCACCATTGTTAGCATGAATTTGTGTAGACTACTCATATTTTTCACAAAAAAAAATCTTTTCAGGAACATTAATTAAAGTTACACATACATCAACTACAAATAAATTAAACGGAAAAAACATGATTATTATACTTGTGGTTGTATAGAGGGAAATGGTAGGCTATTTGTTCACATTCCTCATTTTAGGTCAGATTGTTATGTAGGTGTGACAAATACTGTACTATTATCTATCCTTTGCAGTCAGCAACTTGGGTGTGACTGGAAATGTATCCTTAAGTGTTGAGAAAGAAACTATCTCCGTTATCCTGTTTCACATTAATTTGTTAATAGCCCATTAGACTACGGTACTCTTGTTCCAACGTATGAAAGTTGTTGATCTTCACCTCAAGCAGTTAAGTAAACAAGTCACTGCTGCAGGAGATCGACGTATCTTATTCAAACGCAGAGTATCTTATTCAGTCTACAGAGTAAAGCACTATTCATACGTATTTAAAATTAAGGCACTAAGCTATCCAAATGCCGTTTAACAGTTAACAAAGGCCAGTCAACGGGCGTACAGCCTACCTGTTATAAGCTAAATGTTGGCTAGTTCCAAACGAAGCTAAATGCTAGCTAGAAGGTGATACATCCGACTGGTGCTGATGACTAGCCTGCTAGCTAACGTTAGCTAATTCGTTCCTCAGGTTAGTTATTCGTTGACAGTTTTGCCATTGTGTTCAATGCAAACATTCGAATATATATCTCAACGTTATACAGAGCTGCATAACAGTCGGTCACTGTTAATGTCACGATGTTATCTAATTTCGTTGAGAGAAAAAAAGCTTGTACGGAAAGGCATTAGCAAACTAGCTGTGGCTCTCTCACCTTCAGCCTGATTTCATACGTGGTATATCTGGCCCTGCCGACCCCAACCGTCTCCGGGTTGCTCACATCAATCTCTAGAAAGTTACTCGGGGGTCCATAAGCGTCATTTAGGTTCTGGGGCTTGGTAAATAGCCTCCTTGTATCAGCTATAGTGTCAGCCATTTCTCCCCCGCCGCTCTAGTAGGATAGCTGACACGCCAACGCGCGGCACTTCCGATCAGCTGACGTTCATCTGACGTTTGGCACCCGCAGCATGTTTTTGTTTACAAGTTACAACCATTGCCCAAGAGCACTCTGGAATGTGATTGGTGCATGTGTACTATGGTGGAAAACGTGTGGATTAGTTGCTGAACAAAATGTGTGAATGGGACAGAATTAATTCCCAGAACTAACAGATATGATGTTACTTGGTACTGGGTCATAGAAGTTTTTTTTTTAAATCACATCTCGGTATCAAAAATTCAATATAATTAAAGTTTTTAAGTGTTTTGTGTATTTTGGCGTTCATTCATGCAAGGACGTTGAATGGTCTTGGTCTAGTCACGGTGATATAATTATGTATACATATAAACATGTTTTTAAATCGAAAATATGTAACGTTAAATGAAGAAATTAAATTCCATTAAGTGTATTTTCTCAAGTATCACAGTAGTTACCTCATAGATGCAGTGTTATGTGGATGTGTATAGCAATATGTGACGCAATAAAGCTTTCATTTGAATCAACATGGCGGTTTCCGCATTGCATTTAACGACGAGATGTTTTCTCAAATATATTCTGAAAGACACATTTCTGGTTCCAAATAATACGCAACGAGCAATCTGCAGTAACCTTGTGAGCGGTGAGTGTGTCTTGTTTTATTCGCGCTTAACTGATGTGTGGTGCTTGTCATTTACGCAAGTGCGTGTGTTTTATACCGTGGCTTGCTAGTAGAGTAATAGCAGGCTATATTCCCCCAAGTTAACTTGTGCACATAGGCTATGGTAGCCTATACCAGTTTCAATAAAACGTGAAATACAATGTATGTTTACGTCAACGTTATGTGTGTGCGCGCATAATGAGGTTTAAAATAGGCTACTTACTTGGTGTGTCTGATTGATAACAACTAATAAATCGTTTGTTCTGATTGTAGGTTACTCTTCAAGAGCAGACAGTTCATCTACACCAGGCTGCTCTACAAAGACTCCAGCGTCGGATATTTGTGCCTTTAGTAAATCCACTGAACACTATAACAGCCTTGTTCAACGTGGTTTCCTGAATGAAGATTGTCAGCAAAGAGATGTTCTTCAGCAGCTAAGTAAACTCCAGACGATACTCAAGAGCTACTGTAATAGTATGTACTTGAAGCCGCCTACTTCAAAATTAAATCAAAATGATGACAACTGGATAGGTCTACATCAGAAAAGAGAAGACTCTAAATTTAGTACAGTGGATAACGAAGTTGGTGTCTCTCATGAAAAGGTAAATGAAATACCAATGCCATTATTATATTACACAGCCTGAACATTGACACGCAACCTGTTATGTTATTACCCAGGCAAATGCATGTGATACCGCCTTTACATGTTTCATCTACTGAATAAAACATGCTTGTGTTTGCCAAATACAATTAAATGTATTATATCAAATGGTCAAAGAACCTTATAGATCCCCAAGGTAAAATTCAAGGGTTTGCACCAGGTAGATGGGTGGCGCTGTGATAGACCATATGACCGAAATAATCCTGCAGACCCCCCCTGAAAAGGAATAATAGTTTAAAGAGAACAGATGGATGGGCTCAGTTGGAATATCTATGACAAAGAAAGTTCTCTTTGTTCTTCTTTATACAGTACTTACCGATACACCACATGTTCCTTACATGTGGTGTGTGTTTATGGCTGATTAGGAAAAATTAAAAGCCATAAAGCTTTATTTCCTGTCATGTCATCTTGTCCTTGTAGCCTGTTGGTACAGTGCATTGGAAGTAGGTGCCCTTGCTCAGTGGCAGTCGGTCATGGGTATAGTCAGAGACATTGTAGAAGAGACAGACCACTTAAAGAACCTGAATAGAACACTATGGGATAAGTCCGTAACGCCAAAGATGGCGGTTGTATGCACATTATCCCGCCCCTCCCCCCCAAAGAGCCAATCGTCTGCTTCATAACAGCCTAACTGGGAAACCTATTAAGCCAATCTGGTGGATGCACTGACCTTGCGCATGTCTAGTAGAAGTATAACCTGTGGGGGGGAAAAAAACTTTTAAACCTTATTTTGGGGCAAAGTCACGAAACGTTGTATTTTTTAAATCAGATTTGACTGGTGATTCTATACATGCAGTTTTTATGTCTCTCTGACTTCCCAAGCTGCCACTCAACTGTACATTTCCACTCAAACAGTGGGAAAAACATTGGCCAAGGCTGTTCAATTAGCAACCTCCTAATTCTCTATGTTCAGTGACGATGTCATCACTGGCTAGAACAATGATGAAACTAGTCCTGCATACTGTAATTGAGACTAGACTGTTATTTGGTCCTTATGTGGCATGGATTTGTTTCAGGCATAAGCCTTTCACAGTGGGACATCTGGACTCCGATTCTGTCCTAAAGCTTGTCTAACATATGGGAGAACTACTGAGAATCCACTGTACTGTACCCCAGTTTTATTACTGGTTGTGGGTACTGGGCTCAGGTCAGAGGGAGGTAGGGGTCTGGGAAGTTTATTGTGTGTGTGTTTGTGTGTGTTTCTTTTGGAACGGTGTAGGGGGCTGTTGTTTTTAGGTCAGGGGGAGCTGACTGTTTAGTATTTGGTGGTGGGATTTTTTGTTGGTTGGCTGGCACAGACACACAGGTTTGGGGCAGAGATTTTTCGGGGAGGCAGCGGGCTAGACCCCCTGCCGGGCCTGCCCCGGCACCCCTCTCGCTCTCTCGCCGTCCCCATGCGGTAATGAGAGGATCCCCATTGTCTGGGCCGCTCTCTCGTCCCTTTAGGGTTTTGATTCCGGACTCTGACAAAAACTTTGGTGTTGGTGCTGTCAACACCACCTCCCCCTGCCACTCCACCTTGTTTCTTAGTCTGTCTCACAGACACATGCGCACGCAGCCAAACACGCACGCATTTCACTGGAGCTGTCGCAATTATTCGGGTTGAAATCAGGTCATACCACTGTCCCCTCGGTGTCTGTCCCCTCTATGAAAGTGCCGCCATTGTCCTCCGCTAACTGACCAAGTCTGTGGGGAAAGTACACTTGACTTAATATTGACCCAATGCAGCGTGTTTTTGCGGATGATCGGGTAACAATAGGCCATTGTTTAGCATGGTCAACAACATTTAAGTCAGACCTGCAGCTGTATCCGCTCCTCCCCAGTATATTAGGAGGCGGTATCACTTCATTAATATTTCTGATAAGAGACATTACGCTTTGTACTTTTGTAGAAGTTATCTAAAAGTTTCTGTGCTTTCTACTGGTGTGTGTGTGTGTGTGTGTGTGTGTGTGTGTGTGTGTGTGCATTTATCTTTATTGAGACTGTTTTACCTCCATATTGATCTACCAAGCTGAAAAGCAATTTCATTTGATT
>JAODLI010000017.1:1565463-1601249 GCA_027575585.1 Percopsis omiscomaycus
GTGTGTGTGTGTGTGTGTGTGTGTGTGTGTGTGTGTGTGTGTGTGTGTGTGTGTGTGTGTGTGTGCGTGTGCGTGCGGGAATCTTGGTGGTTTCATATCTTCCATTGAGGGACCCTAATTGACTGACTGACTGTGTGTGTGTGTGTGTGTGTGTGTGTGTGTGTGTGTGTGTGTGTGGGTACATGCACATGTGCATGAGGGTTCAGAAAAGCCCATCACCATTACTCACAGAAAGATCATGACAGGATTACAGGGAGAGAGACAGAGCAAATGTGAGAGCAAGAGAGCGACAGAGAGAGAGCGACAGAGAGAGAGCGACAGAGAGAGAGAGAGAGAGGGAGAGAGAGAGAGAGAGAGAGAGGCCTTTGTTCTGCTGTTAGCATAGGGCTGGCCATGACGGTATGGTCACAGGAGAGTCCCTGTACTCTCTGTGGCAGATATAGCCCATAAGAGATGCCTGACAATGGAGCCTCACACACAAAGGGGATCAGCCCTGGGGGAAGGGTGTTAGGACGACACCAGGGGCTAACCAGTAATAGAGACCATTCCACCGCGCTGTTGTAGAACCGCGGTTACATAAACTGCTACGCAGCGAGTCATGACACTGAAGCAAACACAGGCCGGTCACAGGCTGGTTTTTCCGACAACTCACACGCAAGGCAGTTTTTTTTCATGCCTTTATGTTGCAATTATAACGCCATTCACCACTTCTATTTCAGTCGACAACAGAGACTGGAAGGTTTACATTACTGTACGTTGATTGATGATTTAAAAATGGGCTCTTTGGGTGGGTCTATATAACACAAGGTTGTAGTGTTTTTAAAGGGGAATTTAACACTTTTCTGTGGCTTTCTATACGTCCTCCCAGGATCACACAAATAGCGTAGTCCTGAGTAAATGCAAGGGAACTGTAACAATCCGGGACTCTGAGACTCAGAGTGCAGTGTGTATATTTTCCAATATACAAATAACTGAGAACAGACTGAAGGTAAGTAACAAACTACTAGGCTTAATCCCAAGACAAGACAAACTCCAACAATAGTCATGGCAATACAAGACTTCTCACCTGACTGAAGCAAACTCACTGCTACAATAGTCTCCTAAATGCTATTCTCGTTCAGGTGCGGCTAATATTCAGGGGAGGGCGAGCTGTGAGACGAGGACAGGCTGATTGGCCACTTGCTGTCTCCCCCTGTGTGGTTGTGCCTGGAACACCGGCACCAGAAGGGTTGGATAACCTGCATGTGAATCATGTAGCATGATGTAACACTGCTGTCCCAAAACGTCTGTTTTTTGGCCCACCCATTCAACCCTCCTGAACTGTAAGGTATTTGTTTAGTTAGTTAACATAATGCAGGCCTACAATAGGCCTGACATTTCATAGGAACTAATGTGCAACAAAAGACTACCATTCCAGGAAGAAATCTGAAACTTTTCCTGGAATAGGATGGCATTGAGGGTATAAATACCAGGCGTACTATTTCTTATTGCCTTGGTCCAAACCAAGCCCATGACAAAACCTCAGGTTCTGTAAAAGATGAGCTATTGTCCTTTGAGGTTAATTGCACAGAAACACAATCAAACACACACACAGTGCTCATTGGCACATGCACACGCACACACACACACACACACACACATGAATACATTGTGGCCATGCTGTACACATAAAAGCCAGAAGAAGAGCAAGACGGGTGCGTCTGCGGCCTTCACCAACCATGTTTACTCAGAGCAACCTATTGTGAGAGCATTCAGTGTTGAGGGTTGGAAAGAGCTGAATGCTCAATTTTTGCACTGCTTCCATTTCTTTTCAGTCCAAACAATGTGGTAAGTGGGGTACTGAGTGCTGCTGATAGAAAAAGAAGGGTTTTCAGCCACGCCAAGATTTAAGTTGCCTGTTATGAACAGATCTTCAGGAAAAAAGTATGCTGTACTTTGGTGTTTTGTTTGTTGAAAGCTCTTTGGCACACAGAGAAACACTGAGAAATGATGGCCATTATGTTTGAATTCAGTGATTGTGTGTTATACATATGTGCGTGCCTGTTTTTGCATTATGTGTGTGTGTGTGTGTGTGTGTGTGTGTGTGTGTGTGTGCATTTCTGTGTTCATATTTGCATCTGTTCATTGGTCAGACATTCCATACGCCTATTTATGCAAATAAATATGTACAGTAGGTGCCATCAAGATAATATATGGTTGTTTGATGAACATACAAATAATATATTGAGATGGTTTTCTATATATGGGTGATCTGTCAGAGAGATCTCACAGCTGGAAACAATATTTGTTTTATATTTGGAAAATAATTTTTTATTCGTACTTGAATTTGTATTTGGAAACAATATTAAATACACACTAATACCTTTTTTAAACACATTTTTCAAAAATGCTTTGTTTCTGAGCAGCTGTTGACTTGAAAATGCAGAAAACAACTCAATGCTACATCTATTATGTGTTGCAACAGAAACCTGCTGACACAAAAACTTTGCCTGACTAAGGTTTTCTTATCCTACTGTTAGAAAAGATGACAGGACTTGTATATGCGAACAGACAGAAAAGGTGATATCATTACATTCTAGAACAACCTCTGTACGGGCCAGACTGCTGGTTAATCTTTAGTGAATCTTTGAAATCTGAAAAAAAGAGAAATAAGACATTTTAAATGAAATGGAAGGTTTAAAAAATGTGTTAGAATAAAGAATGTGATGAGGAAACAAACATTCTATTAACCTTTCTTGAATTGGGGGTTAAACGACATCTCATTCAACCAGGGTCAAACCAGGTCTGAATGGCGGGGGAGAAAACTCCCTGTCCTCTAACCTCCATGTCAGCTGTGTGCTCTCTGTCGGCCTGGCCAGAGATAGAGCCCGTTGCCAGGGAGACACACCACCTTCAAGGAGGACGGTGGCTCTAACAAATCAACCCATTCATTGCTGTGACGTGTGCTGCATGAAAAACAGTGACGTAGGTTTATGTGATTCTGTGCGTGGGAGGGTACTTGTGAGAGGAGCTTCATTTTAAGAAATGGTCTATCCTTTTCTCCCCCTGGTAGCCCTCCTATTCTGGGGGGGCATATCATAAATACATACAGTACATCTACGGTTTATAAAACACAATATATTTATTGACGTTAGCATGATTTTGCGAAAGACCTGACAGTATGTTTCCCTCCCTTAGTGACAACGAAATCACAGAGACCATCTTCCTTGTACCATTGGCTGGCAAGCACCATGGTGATGCCCTCTGATTGGACTTGCCACACATGCACTCTTGGCCAATCAGGTTCACTGTTTCCAAGAGACTGGAATATGTAGGGCTATTTAAATCCAACCAGAGGCTCATAAGATTGTTCAGATGTGTATTTCAATCAGTTTAAAAAAAAGTAGAAATAGGGAGGGAAAGGTGGATGAATGTGCACATCCAGACAGACCTGATCGGTGGTTACAGGTCAGCCCATCTTGACAGAGACAGAGCTAATTGTGAGTTGAATGAATGAATATGTTGCACTTCTTTAGAAACCCCTAAGTTTATTTTATTTATATTATTTTTGATGAATTTCCATTCCTGTTCTGATGCTTACCTTGCAGTACATGAGGCTGACGAAACGAGCGGCATGGTTGAATTTTACGAACAAATGAACTAAAAGCTTGATCTTCTCTCCTGTATGTCAGGAGGTTAAAGGCAGATATTGTTTTTTCACGGCGTACCAGGAGCCGGAACATGGCATAATTTACAGAGGACGTCAATTCCAGAGTAAAACTTTGGGTGACAAACAAGCGTAAGTCTGCGGCCATTTTATGTCTGTTCTTTTTTCATAGGCTACTTTATGTAACTACAAAATGGCGGGCAAATCCTTGTTTGTCCACAGTAACTTTTGTGTATAAATTTTCAGATGCATTATATTTTTAAATCTGTCTGTTTAAATCTCACTTAATAAAAGTCAAATAAACTCTAAATCTGTTACACACATATTACTTCTGTATTGCATTATTGTGCCATCCATGTCACCTGCATGTCTCAAAAAGATTGTTTTGAGTGAATAATTTACCTGGTGTGTCTTGAGGAGAGAAGAGTTGAAAGAAGGCTACACCAACCCCTCACTCAAACCATAACAACCATGTGTAATTAAATAAAGATTTCACACTTTCTTTGCAAAGCCTAATAGATTTTCAAGGTCTATCTGTACTTCAAAGCAACAAACTTTTAGTGTATTACTGAAAAACTGCTGCATCACTATGAAAAATGTATGGCTAATGACGTCATTTTTGTTCATATAATTATGTTTTAATATAAGGATATAATTGCATATTGTATTATATATTTTTTATAATTGTAGGCCTATACTACAATACTGCATATGACTATTAATGGCTGAAAATGAACCCTTTACAAACAAGATCATACATTTCCAAGAAACGATCTAAAATAAAATAAGCCCTATTATCACAATATGTGAAGCCTAAACAATGACAACATACTTTCTTTAATAGAAATGATATTGAGTGATATTACTTTAGTTGTACCAAGATTATGTCACCTAAATTGTAAGTGTCACTTTTTAAGGTGTAGTTAGTGTTATAACAGGGCATTGGTTGCCCATAAACAATGTCTATGTGTACCAGTTGCCAACTATAGCAACTATATACGGTACTATTCATATTCAATGAAATCTTTAGGATTAGAATGGTATTGTATTGCATTAGAATTAGAATTAGAATTTTAGGACACACAATTCTAACTCGAATGCAATACAATATAACGTGATGAGAACACTAATATATAGTTATACTATAACTATATATTAGTGTTCTCGTCACGCCTTCCACTCAGAAGGAAAAGGCTCGTGACAGTGAGGCGCGCGACGTCAGCGTGAAGGCTCGTGCACCTGGTATCCTCTGGCTAAATAACCTGCGACAAGTTTCTTGTTATAATTTACGAAATTTCAGCAAAATTACGTAGCCATGGCATCTTCATCTTTTCTTTGACGTCAAATTACACATTTGGACATGGCTTTTAACATACCAGGTATTTTCTTCTCAGGATTATAGCGAACGGTAAGTTTGATTTTATTCAGTCATGAATGCATAGATACGTAGCCTATCCTTCCTATTGCATGATGATTTCTCATTTATGGTTGCTTCATTGATTCAAGTTGACCAGTCAAAATTATACAATGTGAATTACAGCTGAAACTTCGACGCTGAGGTTGTTATTTATTTCTCGGGCCATGGATTGTTGTTGGTAAAACGGCGTCCTCCGCGGCACTTGGTAACCATGGAGATTGAACGTGAACGCGCACACCTTTCGTTCTAGATTCTAAAGCGCCACTATCTCTGCAAAGCCGTGATTGTTCTAACTTGAATATAACGTAATATGATGTCATTAAAATTGTTATCATCTGTAATGTCAGATCTTTTCAGTTCCCCTATTCAATATAGTAACAATAAATTAATATGTTGTTTGATAACATTGAAAAATTGGTCAATCCTTGCACAGTTTCCCCCCCTATAATGCTTCTTTTTGGTTCAATACAATGATTTGTTCCCCTTCTTGTAATGTTAATAATTGGAAAACGCTTTAATACTTGTGAACACTGTGTTTTGATCATTCTCGGTCCTGCTTGGCATAATACCAATTTACCAACATATGTTTTTATTCGTGATCATCTAAATTATTATAACAAACCTATAAACGTCATTTTCAGGCTGTCTTTGAAAATGCCAAGTAGCCTCAATGGCTTCAATGGAGAGGAAATGTGAGAATATCAGCCCATTCACTCTGAGGCGCGCAGCTCTGAGGAAAACAAGTGCCGAAATAGTCAATGAAGCCAGGCAGTCCTTACGAACAGTTTCCACCCAGCGACCATTCACTCCCAGAGATGCACAGAGGCAACTTTTTGGGCCAAACTCTGCTCGTGCAACCCAGAACAACAGACCTCCATCCACCTTCAGGTCAGACGGGAGCTCTGGTTACATCCCTTCCAGGTTCAGAGTGTGAAATTCTGCTGGGGTCAAAAGTAATATAACGAGTCATTTTCTCCTCTACAGCGTTAATGCTCAACATTTTGACGCTCCTGACTCAAGGCCAGGTTCAGGGACCCGCCTCTCCCCTCTCGGCCACGTAAGTTCCCTTCTGACGCTAGCCTACTCAACGCCTGTCTATACTGCTACAAAATATTTTATTGGGTCAAGACAGATGTACAGTACGTATTCAAACACAACACAAAAGGCAGAGTTTTGGAAGGTAATACATGGGAGCAATGTGTCCCAGCTTGTCTAAGTGTCAAATTTGGGTTCTCATAATTGATAGGAACACAGTTTTAAGTTAAAGGTACACTCCTCGATCGGAGTAGAGAAGAGTAGAGAGTAGAGCGGAGTGCGAGTGACTCAGGTGAGAAACAGGCATGCGCTCTCAGAGTTTCAACACTGGTTTCAACTGCAAAAATATATATATTATTAGGAATTAGAAAAGCCCTAATCATGTGATCTGTGTGCGACCAGAAGCCAAGGTTGGCAGTGACCCACAATGCTGAGGAGCTGCTCAAAGCTCACCCCAAGCCTCCCTCTGATCCGGTGGAAGGAAAAAGAAGGTTGGCAGGACTGCGGGCGCGGGCAAATCTTCTCAGAGCAGGATCTCTCACCACACTGCCATCTCTAGAGACGGCCACATATGGTAAGAATGGAGAGCAAGACTGGCAAATGATTTTACAGTCCGTCGCAAAGAACATATGCTGATATTATTTCAATGAAAAAATATGAATGCAATTGTTATAATGTTTTCATATTTATATATCTTCACTCTATATATAGATACAAACGTAAAATAGACTGCTTGAACTGGTAAAAAACACACTGGAAGAAAACACTATTCAGTTCATCCATTGCGGTACAGCTTTACATTTTCTAAGCAGGCAGGAGTGCTACTGCTACTTTTCTCAACAGGAAATGAACAGTGTCATTCACAGGGTGATAATATACTTGATTTACATTCTCAGTGGCTCATTTGGGTGACGATTCAAATGGAATAAGAGGACTTTCTTTCATTGACTGTTGCTACCGCAACTAGAGCAAGTAAATGGAAGATAACTTTGAACCCTTTCTGACTTTTATACTAATGTACATGTAGCCCATAGGTGGCTGTATTGCACAAGTCAAGAACAGTTTAAAATCGTAGCCGCATTGCAGCACCTCAATAACACGATGCCACATGCTCTCTTCAATGTGAAGCGAAGGAAAGATTGAGGGCAGATCAAAAGCAGGACAGGACAGACCACACCAAGGACCACAGAGCTCCCCCCAAACCTGGCCCACGCAGAACGGCAAGTGAAAGGTACGCTGCACGTCTCTTTGACTCACGCACTGTTGGTCTTTCTCTCTTCTTCGCCCCCGCCCACCCCCCTCCCTCCCTTTGAGCAAAGTGTCAGTGCTACAATAAGTTGAAGATTTATTGGCACACAAAGGTTGCTGTGGTAGCCATTATTGCGTTGCGGTGGTGATTATTGGAGCCTTTCCTCGCCTTTAGCTAGTGCCTCTGTCCCCCTTTTGCTTGAGTTTGTCTTCACTCTGGCCAATCTCGCCGCTGCTTTTCAGTCTGCGCCATTCAAGGGCTTTCTAGCCTCTCTAGTTCTGTGCTTTACCTCTTGTGTCTTTTCTGTTTATGCAGACTGCAAATTAGTTTGAGATACTTCAGGAGATTGCCTAGCAGCCCAGTGTCATTTGAGAACTTTGTTAAAAAAAAGCTGGTATTAATATCGTAGATTTCCACATTATATAGTAATACAACTTTATAACGTCCATTAAAAAATCCTGACGTAGAAACAAAATAGTGTTTCATTCATCCAGTGCCTACAACTCCTAAATGTAGCCAAAGTGGTTTTACACCTGTCCAGTTAAGCAGCTAATAGGTAGTGCAACCTCTTTAAATGCAGCCGCTCCACCCTGTTTTACAGCCTCACATATCATACAGTATCCCAGTGATAGCAACCTCCCAGCCAAACTCATTTGCGATGAAACTATTTCTATATGTCATCACCATAACCTGTCAGCATTTACACCTCTGGAGGCTAAAAGCTCTGCTTTTTTCTGCTGATGTCATCATTTCTGCTGATCGTGTGTCAGTGTAGTGGGGCATAACTCTGCCATTAAAATCCGTCCGCATTATCGATTGGTGGGGCATCTGGGGCTGTGAAGGTGGAGCCAGGTGGGGGGTGAGGTGACCATAAAACACTTTTACAGGAAAGTCTGCTTCCTTACATGCCAAGTCAGTGCATAACATGTACTAAAAGTTTCCTCCGCACGTTGAATTGTGGTCATCTTGGAGCCGAGATAAGATCGATGTTGTACATCTGTGAATCAACTTGCTGTTTGCCTGCACCAGCTCTGGTGGAAACTAGAACATCTTGAAAACGCGGTGGGCAGAGAGACACAAGACGTAGACACAGAAAACCACATTGAAGTAAACAAGTAGCAGGAAGAAGGGAGACACACGCAGTAAAACAGAGACAGCATGACACATTATTACAGTGAGTCGGAGGAGATGTAAAGATAGCAGAGACATTCACTAGGTTCTGTTTTTTTTTCTCTCCAATATAGCAAAGGCTTTCTAGCTCCAAATGGCTCTCTATTAGATTTTGGTGCCCATCTGGGCAAGGCTGGCAGCAGCGTGTGTTGTGACTGCAGTGCACTGGCCAGGCCGAAGACAAGGATGAGGTCATGTCTCAGAGAATGCACTATCAAACAAAGAGGCCTTATTATCAAGATGCTAATCCTATCAAACAGGCCCAAACTCCCCCCGCCCCCATCTAACTGTCAGAACAGCATGGCTTGGCCGGTACTTCCTTCTTCATATGCACCATGTGCCAGGCCCTACCAATCTCACTTTTTAGCATTCCCTGCAACATACAATAAGCGAGACAACAATAATAATTCTGTCACAATGTGTTTGTCCTACTAAGGCATATAAACACAATCACACATATTATTCAATAAGGCTAAAAACAAGACCCACATCTTTATTATTGTATGTCTTCTGGACCGGCTCCGGCTTAGAAGACTTAGACATTGTGACAATAGCAGGGGCCATTCTCTGAATCCCCCCCAAGTCCCCAACAGCAGTGAACAAGCTTCTTTAATGCAATAATGTTTTGCAGATTATAAAAGAATATAACGACTGTAATTTGTGTGACTTTCCTGTGACTATGTATTCCAAAATAATTTGTCGAATAATAATTTGAAGCAGGAAACATTATAAAAGGAAGGAAAAGACATATAATGTTACACACAAATAAGGATGTATTGCCTTTATTTGCATTAGAAAAACAGTGCACAGAGTGACATGCAAATAAGCGAGCACTGACAGGGACATGGTGAAGGTGAAGCCGCAGCTATGGAGCACGGTGGAAAGCGTGGTAGAGGGGGTAGAGGCACGTGGCACGGGGTAGAGGCGCGTGGCGCATGTTTTTGGCAGTGTTTTACAGTTAACTGCGGAAAGGTGGCATGAGAGTGGTGAGAGCTCACAGTGACTTAGCATGAACGACTTTTTCACCAGGCTGTCCGCATCAAAAGAGCTCACTTCCTTTCTGTAGTTGGGTGCAGTTTGGGATGAACACACACACACACACACACACACACACACACACACACACACACACACACACACACACAAAAAGAAAAGATTAAAACACCCAGAAACAGTATAATGTCAGTTTGATGCTAACCTGTGCTGCAACAGAGACACCTAGTGGCCTTTGGGGAAATAAGGGTTATTCTCTGTACTGGATCTGGTTGACAGACTCTGCAACTGTACAGCATGCACTGACGCACTGGTTTGAATCATTGTTTTCATTAGACCATTTTTTAGAGTATTAGTCAAATCAAACTAAACACATCCCTCTCGGTGTTTGTTTGTTTCTGTGTCCCCACAGTCAATTAATCTCACCTGTACCAACGTCACAGGAGGCAGAAACAGAAACAGGTTCGTCCACATCAACTCAACCAACCACCTGTAAACTTGCTGCACACCTCTAACTTAGAAAGCATGTCTGTTTTCATAGGTGCTGTCCACCCACTCTTTTTTGTTAGCACTAAGGTCTCATTTGTTGAACATGGTTCCTAAGGCAAAGTTGAATAAAACACTGGTCTGATTACATACAGTACAAGTCAGGACCTTTGCATGTAGAGTCTACTGTATATAAACTCTCTGCTGTGTATATAAAGATTGTAGGGGAGATATAATGCAGGAGCGGAGTGCCAACTCCCAGCACAAACACCTTACTCTCCTCCCAGCGAGTAAGAGTTTCAAACTTTGATCGAGGGGTGTTGTTGCTAAGGGCCCAGTTCCCACTGATAAAAACAGCCAGCCAATGACTGAGAGAGCTGTTAGCTTGGGCAACCACAGTTTCCTGTGTAGGGGGATATGTAAATGTGTGAGGGAACACACACACACACACACACACACATGCACATTAACGTACAGACAGACAGACAGACAGACACACACAGGCCCCGTTTCATGAGAACAGTCAAATCAGGGGGGAGTGTTGTTGTGCACGGTGACCTTTTTATTCCGCAGTTATATTTTGAGCCGGCGAACTTGTGAACTGCGCTTGGCGTTTGGAGGTGGTAATTGTCAGAGTGAATTCTGTCTGCTTATTTCAGAGCTGAGGAATGGAGGCAAGACAGCATGCCAGGTGGAGGATGCAGACTTGTCTGTCTGGAATGATAAAACTGTCCGTCTTCTTCAAGAGCTGGAGTCTGTGGCTGCAGGTAGCACACATACTCCAGTAGGGACGGCCATTAAAAAAGTGCCAATATATATGTGACAGACACACTAAGGATATAAAGTCTGTTTGCAACCCCCCCTCCTGTAAAACACCCTGTAAAAGTATGCGGTTTGAAGTGCAGGAGGAGCTGACAAAGTGCTTTCCTCAGAGGGAAACCTGTGTTATTACGGCCTAATTTTTCAGATTTCAGCCGTTTATTTCATCATCTACACTGCAGCAACTGGGCCGGGACTGTTCTGCATGTGTGTTGACAGCCCGGCCATGCATGGGCTCTGACAAATTAAAAAGCATAATTTCAACCATCGAAGAAAGACAAACAAGGCAGTGTTATGTTTGGTTGTCCCCGCAGAGCCTCAAAATGCAGTCTGACAGCCATGAAATGAAATCTATGGCTGTAAATATTTTAGCACGCTGCAAATTCAATGGAAAATGTATTTGAAAGATAAATATTAAATATTTATTGTACCAAGTGCCTAGTGGCTCATGCATAAAACACCTTTTAAATTTGCTGGGAAACTGCGAGCGAGAGTGCTGGCCTGCTACGGAATTGGCCGAGCCCTGGGTTTCATGCAGGGGAAACGTTTATTTTACCTCAAAAACAGGGAAAAGACTCCACCCTGTTCCTTCCTTTGTCAAGAGTGAGGCTGCCTGAAGTATTGTTGCCCGGCATTTGACCACTGAACGTCAAAACGTTTTCTAAGAACAGGGTGGGCCCACATATTACATTATATTAGACTGTAGGGCAACGGAATACCAGTGGTCATGATTTAAACTGCGTTTTTTGTCACGCAAGGAACTGCGAATACACTGTGTGGCAGAGCCCCTTTTATATACCAAAACGGTGTATATCCAAACTGAAGTTTGGCGTACACGTCTGTCCTCGAACAATTCATTATTAATCTTGTACCGTGTGCCCCCCCCCCATCACACATACACACACACACACACACACACACACAAACACACACCTCCTACGACGGCAGGCGGGGCCGAGGCCTCAGTGGACCGGCTGTGCGACCTGTGCGACGGCCTCCACGCCGCGCTGGCGGCGCGGGGCGCGCTCGGCCGCCGCTGCGAGGGCCGGGCGGGGATCCTCCGCGCGCTGTTCCGCCTCATCGACCTCGACTCCGCCCGGCTCAACCTGCGCCTCGCCGCGCTCTGCCTGGCTGTGAGTTCTGCCTGTGCGCTCCGTCAATCCAAATAGCCTCCTCTGAGTTGATGAGCGTATGAAAACGCGTGACGCGCTTGATTGTCCCCAGCTGTGCGTCGGCGGGAACAACTTGCTGAACCTCTGCAAGCTCATCTTCAAGATCAGCCGCAGCGAGAGCAACGATGTCCTGTTTCAGAACAACTCCATCACAGGTACACTGCACCATATGACGCACATTAACCTAGACACTAGAAAGGCCAAAGCACTTTGTGTGGTTCAACAATACAGAGTAATAATAGATTCTTTCGCCGTTTGTTTGGCTTACCAAGTAGTTAAAAGCGCCTTGAAGGGAATAAAATAAGTCATTAGGCAGTAAATCAGTCGTTGCAATCAATGTCTTGTGGCAAAGGCCTTCATCAACCTCATCAACTTCATCGTTACATAAAAATTATTACATTTAAAGGATTTTGATGATTTGTCTGAGCGGAATAACATACAATCCTGTAACAATATACTGTAAACGCGGTGAATGTTTTTTTTCATGTCCTTTCTGGAGTTGTGGGTCAAGCTATTCTATGTTTCAACAGGCTTGTCAAGGTTCTGCCCTCGCTACACCATATAGATGTTAACTGGGCTGATTGTTTCTCTTCTGGCCAGACTCCCTGCTGGCTGTCCTGAGCAATGAGGATGTGTGTGCATCCGGTGAAGCCTTGCTGTACTGCGTCGGCACTGTGAAATTCCTGTCCGGAAACCATGCCCTGCTCAGACCCCTATTGGACAAGAACTGCATGGGCGTAGCCCGGAAACTCATCCAGAAGCTCCACCCGCTCTCCCAGCCGGGACACACCCACTTCACCATTGCAGGGCACATCCATGTACAGGTGAGATAAACAGTGCTGATAAAGGGATCAGATTGCTGTTTGTTAATAGGTTCAACAGGGTAGACTATGTTCTATCCTTCAATGTTTTGTAACAACAAACATTTAAAATTACATTAATGTGAATTATCCCCCTCGGGAGCTGTTCTGATGTTTCCAGGCCCTCGGTTTTGGTTCCCAATTGGTTTTGGATCAGTGTCGGACTTAACACTGGTTATTTTTTCAGAAAAACAGATGGAAACTTGTAGTGGCCCTTGCCAAGCACTCAAACTGGCCACATTCTTTCTCAACAGTTGGCCTGTTTGGGTCGAAAAACACAGACAGATTCAAAAACAATAAGAAGGAACAAAATGTGAACTATTCTGCTTGTACTGTATGTATACTGTACGTGGGATGTGCTGCCAGATTTTATGTGCTGGCGGCTATAAGACAACTATGTTATTGTTTTTGTCTGCCGCGTAAACAGCTTCCAGACAGTATAATGTTCCCAGTGCTGGTTCGGCTGGTACCTCGCACTGCCCTGTCAAACACACACCCTTCTCCACCCCATAGCAAATGACCGCCGCTAAGTACGCAAGTTGGCCCATGCAAACATCCTGAGCGAGCGCTGGGTCTGATGGAAAACGAAGCTTGTTAAGCCGCTAAAGGAGGGAAATGAGCGTCCTCCGCGTTCTAGCCATTTAAGTGTTGCCGTGTGTTTGAAATGAGTGTTTCCCCCTTGTGATAGAATGATTGATTGCCCTACCGAATAGCTTCCGCTGCCTAGCGTCCTGTATTGGGCAGCGGCCCAGCCTTAATGAGCGACTACATTGCGTGCTGGCCTCAATAGCAACAGCGCAGCAGATGCACGCAACCCCGGGCCTGATTAGAGGCACTGGGATAGATGCTCCTTAGAAATATTTGCTTGTCACTTTCTCTTACCTAACACAAGAGTGTTTCTCAACACGAGGGTCGGGACCCACCATGGGGTTGTGAGATACTTTACGGGGAACCACAAAATGATTTTGAAATAGTCTTTTTACTATTGATAATAATAGATTTATACCTTTATCAAAACAAGCATCATTTTGTTGTTTATGCTTGTTTATGCAAGCATATATTGCCCTTTCTTCTCTCTATCTCTTTCACCTCCCCTCGGTGACCTTTGACCTCTCCAGCTGACAGCGACCCTGAGGAACCTGGCTGACCAGCCCGAGTCCCGCCCCCTCTTTCTCTCCCACGGCCTCCTATCAGAGCTCTGCCTGGTGCTGCAACATCACCATGACGACCGCGACATCTGTACCAACATCGCTAGAATATATAGGTACATATTCTATATATATATATATATATATATTCAAGTGAATGGGAAAGTTTGTCCAAACTTTTGACGGGTACTTTATATATATATCAGACAGGAATGCACAAAATGTGAACAATAATCTGAAATCCACTGTAATGTTTATTGTATAAATATGTGATGTTTTGTTTAGCCTTAATTTAGACTCTCTTTGTTGTACCTGCCAGGGCTACATGATGATTGGTTCATTTAAGTACATGCAGTTTTCTGACCTCAGCAAATTTGCAACAAATTTGCCTCGATAAAAGGTCTTGTGCTGCCAACTACTACTTAGTGCAGTTTGTGTGGCAGGTTTACGTATTTTAACTGCAGCTTTTGAGATGGTCTTAGCGCTTGCCATAGTTTAGTCTTGTACATGTTGCCAAGCTGCAATTACAATTACAATTACCGGTAAGTCATTTAGCAGACGCTTTTATGCAAATGAAAACTCAATCTTTTCTTGCCGAGCTCTGGTTGAACAAATGTCTTTTTACTTTTCTGCCCTCGCTAAACGATTGAAAAATGTTTTGCTATCTAGTAGTTTAGCTATCTGCCAAACTACTATTCATCTTTTAGCTGTCTGCCAAACTATTCATCTTTCAATTGTATAGCGAGGGCAGAAAAGGTCTAATTAGCCAAAATAAGTCCAAAAAACATCTGTGTGGACGTAGGGGATTTCAAAAGATTTCTTGTAATGTACCAAAGGAAATTAATCATTTATTCCGTCATATTTTGATCCATCTCAGGAGGTTTTCCTTCTAAAAAAGTCTAAAATAGTTCCTATAGTCTAACATAATCCCATGAATTCAAATGAAAAAGTGATCCCGGCCAAGGCCTGCTTCTGCACAGCCATTAGCGGTGTTGAATAAATCTCTCCATATTTAGACAGGGTGTGGGTGTACATGGCCCGTCAATGGTAGTTGTTGTCCCCTCTCTCTCTCTCTCTCTCTCAGTAAACTGTCCTCATATTCGGAGTGCCGCTTGGCGCTGTCCCAGGCCCCCGGCTGCTACCCGCTATTTATAGAACTGCTGAACCAACACCACCAAAAACAGGTGAGTTCATCTCCTGCCCCCCCATGCTGGGCAGTGTGTGGCTTTGCATGTGCATGTATGGAGAGGGAGTTTGCGTGTGTGTGTGTGTGTTTATGTGTCGGTGTGTGCTAGTGTGTTATGTTTATGTATCTAAGGGGTGTTTGTTGGCCAGCGCATTTATGCGTGCGCTTGTGTGTGTGTGTGCTTGACAGGGGAAGGAGACACATGTATTCTGTGTTTATGCCGTAGCGCCACTGAGCCTGTTTACCCTCACAGTTGTTGATGTACTTCCCGTCCCCAGTACGTTTACAGCACGCCGTTGTTTCTCTGTGTTCTGTGGAAGATATAAGATATGAGAGGAGGGCAAAGGGAAGCTTTGGCGATCGCACAAGACTCACATAAGTCCTCATACAGTCAGTTAAACCTACACACACGAAGATATTCCAACTCACACATATAAACTCATACTGTAAGTGAAATGAGACACACTTTACACGATGTGAAATAAAAACCTTGTCGGTGGGACAACCTGTCCTGGTTTATAGGTGTGTGGAGGCTCCAAATAGATTGGTGGGTTTTGGGCACCGCAACGTTGCGCTCATTCTATTTTATTGGCGTGATTGTGCACGTGTAAGCACCTGAAGTGGTTTTTGACCTTTGACATTTAAACCCAGTCTAGTATGTTTTTACTCTTTTCTCTGTTATAGTGCGATTTTTGAATCCTAGTGCCATTGATAATGCACAGTCAATCCAATGAAATTGGATTGAAATCTAGTTGAATTATTAAGCAGGAATGATTTTGTTTAACTTTTTTTGTTTTTTTTTGTTTCAAGATGTCACATAAATCTGCACAATGGCAGATGGAGCTTTTAGAGGAAAACGTCAAACCACAAAAATCACCCCCCTCTCAAAACTGCTGTGTAGTTTTAGGGAGGAAATGATAACAGCCAAAATAGTTTCATACTAGAGTTCTCATATTGAATATGTTTAGTTTGAAGGGTAAAATAAACTCCTGGAACATTGTGATAGGAAAACAATCTCTTTGCTCTTGTCTTCTTTTACTCCCACCACATTTATAATACAATAATACAAGCAGTTAATTGTGTGGCTTAGCTGGCTTCAAAGAAGGCAGTCTTTCAAAAAAGTGAAATTCAAACATTAAAAAAAGAAATAAATGTATGCAAATGACTTTTCTGCTCTTAAATGCAGCTAATAAAAGCTGCATTTAAGAGCAGATCGCCAAAGATAGTCATATTTTTTTGACAATATGACTATCTCATGTAACCCCCCACCCCCCCTTTTACAGGACCTGGTGGTGCGGCTTCTCTTCACCCTCGGTAACCTCACGTCCAAAAGCGACAGGGACCGGGAGCTGCTGTTCGGCTGCGAGGGGAGTGTGGACGTGCTCCTCGAGCTGTACAGCGGCTACCAGCGGAGAGGCGACCGCCCGCGCCCGTCGCGCGCGCCCCCGGGGAAAGGGAGCCCGCCGGCGGGTTGGCGGGATGGCGAGGACGTGCTGGTGAAGCTGGTCAGGGTGCTAGCCAACATGTGCATCCACCCTGCAGTAGGCGCTGCGCTGGCTAGCAACGAGGCCTGCGTTCAGCTGCTGATGGAGACACTGGGTGAGTACAACACCGCATAGACTACCATTATTTCAAATATAATGTTTTTCGTTCTATTATATGCTATGTGTCTATCAACAATAGGCCGCTACAACTACTCAACAATTTAAAACAAAGAACAGTATGTACAGTATGAGATACCAAAAGAAACTACGCTGACAATTCTTCCGGTTTACAGTTTATGTACCATATTTCCTGGCCTGGTACAACTGGGGGTCAAAGGGAGGAACCTAAATGCAGAACATATGGCGGTGAGATAAGCTTGCATCTCACCGCGGTTCTATGGCTTACTTTAGAGAACAGTGTGTACTTACTGTACACACAGACATGCTCAACAGCAAACCACATCCTGCTGGGAACAAAAGTACAAGAGCAAAAAACACAATTCTCATGTTTTCTGTTCAGTCCACCTCTCGCTTTCCTTACACCGTACATCCTCCCTGAGCTCACCTTTCTTTTCATACGCCTGACAGGACTTAGCACTGCCCCGCGAGAGCAGGACGTTCTGTCAAATCCGGCCGGCCGGGGCTTGGCTCGCACGTGTGTGTGTGTGTGTGAAATTCTGCAATTCGGTTAGGCACTAAAGTTTATAGACACAGGTGTGTGTGAAACTCTGTTTTCACTGCTTCCTACCTTCACACACAACACTTATGACAGTCATAAGAGAGAAGGAGTCAGAAACTGAAAGGAGAGAGAGAGCGAGAGAAAAAGGCAACCGCAACAAACAGAGGTCAGGGTGGCGAGGGAGTGTGGGGTAAATCAAACAGTCGATGACAGGCAAGATTAGGGCAATATAGGAGAATTTGGAGTGACCACGACAGCTGCAGGAACACAAAAAATACATATACTGTATATTATTAGGGGAGGATGAAAGTGTAGCTTTGTCTTGAGCCTAGAGTCCTGTTTTGAATAAGCTCATGACAGGCGACGCTCCTTTACGGTATATTACAGAGAACATGTTTCACCACACCAAAGGAGTGTTTCCAGTCAGAACCAGAAATGAGATTCAGTGTGACACAGGCAACCGGTTGACAGCGTGACCACAATATCTGCGATTTATGACATCTGCTGCTATATCAGGAACCGGCTTGGTTTCCAAACCGCTCGCAACGGATGGGGTCACGTCGACCCGCGGGTGGAAAATTCCCGCTGCATTTATTATTATGCATAAACAAGGGTTGTTTTTTATGACAATATAGAGTAAAATAAGTGCTAACGTAGAACGTTATTATTCCTAAATCGCTGCCTGGAGGAGCAGCGTATAGTAACATAGCATTTAATGCCATATACAAACACAGAGACAACTGTCCATTTATCCCCCCCCCCATCATACATTTCACCTCAGCCTGGCTAAATATCAGGTCTAATATGTTACTCTGTATGTCTCTGTAACCTGGCAACGAGACTGCAGTACGAATGTCCAATATCAAATATCCAATGTCATTACATTTGTTTGGATTCTAGACTAGGGTTCTCTATGCTGCCAGGCAGGCTGGTTATAACTCAGAGATGTCAACGGTCAAGTGCCAAATTACCTTTTAGAGTGTGGCTGCTCCATCTGTTGGTGGCATTACACAGGACCACAAAACAGCTGCTGTACATCTCTACAGATGTAAAAAAAACTCTCACTGTACTTGTTTCAGAGATTAGAGATAAACCCAAAACGGCTTTATGAGCTGACTTTATTAACTTTCTTTCTGTCCTAGGGTGGCCAGGATAGTCTAGCGGTCTGGGTGTTCAACTCCCATCGGAAAGCCTGCTCCTTAATACCTGTAATTGTATTCACTGTAAGACGCTTTGTGTCTGCTAAATGACATAATTGTAAGTGTGTGTGTGTGTGTGTGTGTGTGTGTGTGTGTGTGTGTGTGTGTGTTGGTAAGAGCTGAGATCTGTGCTGGAGAGTGAGGAGTTGCTGGTGAATGTAGCTGCCACCATCAACAACCTGTCTTTTCACCGCGGGGTCAACTCTGCAGTCAGACGCAACCAAGTCACCGCCAGCAAACGTAACGCAATATTGAATGCTGGATTTTGTCCTTTGTGGTTCGTGCCTGCCTCTCTCTCTTACATATGTTCTCCCTTGTCTGCCTGTCTGTCTCTCTCTCTCTCTCTCTCTCTCTCTCTCTCTCTCTCTCTCTCTCTCTCTCTCTCTCTCTCTCTCTCTCTCTCTCTCAGTGATGTTGAAGCTGTTGCTCAGCTCCAGCATGGACACGGTGCTTGAGGCCACGCGCGTCTATGGGAACCTATCCCATTCCAAGGAGGTCCGTGACTTCATTATGCACAGCAAAGGTGCGTTCTGGACGAAATACATCCTCACTCACGCCCCTAGCAATTTCAATCACAAGCGCATGGCCATTCATTTTTATCACCGTCATCCCACCTGAATATGAACTCCTGGAAGTAGGTAGAGGAGCTGCTTACGTATGCGGCAAACTCTCATTTTGGGGCATAGCCTCCCTGCTCCAGCGTGTACTGTACTGTGCTGGTCATTGTGTGTCATGTTGAGCCTAGCCTTATCTGCCAAGGCCAAGCACAGTTCCCGGTCATTATAAACACTTCCCTGTGTCACCGGTCACACCGGCCTTCTTATCGTCATGTGCTTCTCACCCCCCCGCACTCCCGCCTCCTTTAATCTCTCTCCCCCCGCAGTGTACCAGTTTGTGGTGACTTTGTTGGGTTCTAAGAGCTCCGAGGTGTGCTTTTCGGCCTGCGGGGTCCTCACCAACTTGGCCCTGGACCCCCCCAGCAGGGGCACGCTTGCACTAGAGGGGGCCCCCACTAAGTAAGGATGACTGTATTCATTGGGTGTTTAATATTTAAAGGGCCCGTCTCATTCCTATTTCCATCTGTCATTTTGTACATACTTTTATCCCTGAGTATTCTGTTTCAGTTCACCTTTAGTTGCACTTTTTAAACATGCTTTAACGTCATTGGCTATCTTACTGGGAGTGGGAGTATACTGTAGGTCAGATGGCTGGTTTCAATCCAGAAATGATGTCACACCTGTGGTCAAACTTGACTGGATAGTTTTACACGTTGTTTTTTTTCTTCTTCGGGGAGTCATTTTGGCTAAACGTTGATTTCAGAATTAGTCCAGCGCTTTTAAACACTCGGTAGTGTCCTGACAACATTAAGTCCTCACGCTGATGGAATAATTCAGCATTTATGGTGCGTAATGGACTGGAACAGAACAAGCACGTGTACGCACGCGCACGCGCACACACAGTCCATTGGATGTTGTTCCACTGAAGTGGAGCTAATGCCCACCAGTGTACAGGTCATGTGAATCTCAATCCCTCCAGTCATATGATGTCTGAGTGTGTGTGTGTGTGTGTGTGTATGTGTGTGCAGGCTGGTAGACTGCCTCAGAGACTTCGGAGTGGGGGATTGGCAGCTGGCCGGCCAAGTGTGTCAGGGCCTGTGGAACCTCACTGAGCTGGGGGGCTCTGAAAGAGACCCCCCCATCACAATGGACACAGCGGAGAGAAAGGCTCTGCTGGAGATCCTCACTGCATTCTCAGGTACATACAGTCATTATTACAGACCTTTTTATCACAATACAGACGGGCTGATTGGCTGGTAATACATTTGCTTATTCATACACATACTCATAAACTAACACATACAGTATACATACAAATACATTTGTGTATACTAATATTTTAGTATACACTCCCTCTGTGTCAATGTTTTTAATCTAATCTTTTAGATGAAGAGAAGGCTCTACAGTGGAACCCCAGTACGAATATGAGGGACTACCAAAAGGCATGCTGGGAGATGGAGTTCCTCCCTATAGCTCAGAAGCTAAAGAACAGGCTCCAGCCTATGAATTGACCAGTGGGCATGATGGGATACGGTGGGAACGGTACCACAGAAACAGATTATTTCACCTTCCATCTATATTATGACCCTGAGACCAAAATGCACTGTAAAATGTCAAATTATAACATGTTTGTTTAAATTTTAAAATCAGTACACATAGAAATGCAACCTGTCTGTATAGTGCCTTTCTGGCCTTGCACACCCTGGTTTTCTTCTTATCTCAACAATTTCAACCTTACCAGTTGTATGCACTTTTTTGTTTCTTGTAAAAACACCTGTGTTTCCCTTCATATAATATATAAATACACTGAGATATTTTATACATGGAGTATTTTATGACAATCCTTTTGCACATTAAGGAAACAGAACTAAATTATTTGGCTTTATAAGCACATTATATTGTAAATGGAATTTTATGATATTGAGTCTTGGAAACAAATGACAAAGCTGGAATTTTACCTCATAAGCAGGTCTTTTATTAGCTCGATGGCGTGACATTGCTAACCTGTGCTCAGTGGAACACAGACATCATAAAAGTACAAGAACAAAATGTGTCTGAAACCTTTTGCTTCTCAAAGCCTTTTATTTTATGACACGGATATGGGGCCAGGCAGTGCTTACGGGTTACACAGAGTAAAGTACAGCGTAAAATCACATTGTTATTACATAGGAACAAGTCAGAAATGTCACTTAATGTAAAAAAAAAAAACAACAACTATCCATTCCCCCCTTTATCGCAACAGTGAGTTTACAACAATCACAAGACAACCCAATGTTTCAAAATCCTCACAATTTATCAGCCAGTTAGTAACATTGTTCTATAGATATATAATTTCTCAAGTCGATATGAACCTAGACAAGTGGCTGGCTAATTGCGAAGTCACAAAAAAAAAGCCTACGGATTGTGAAGGCAGTTGTTTAGTCAGTGGAGCTCACACTCATACTGCTGGTGATTGTAAATTGATAGAGCTAGCCTTGACAGATTACCAGCCTAGTTCACCTACAAGGAACTTTGGGACTTTTTCCCAGGAGGTGCCCAACACAGACGTGTGTGGCGGTGGTGGGGGGGGGGGAGCAAAAGAGAGCAAAGGCACCCTTTATCTCGTTTGGATTTTGGACAGGCAAGAAGTCTTTAGTGAAGTTGAAACCTTGACCTGAGTTGCACCAGGGACAGTGCTTCTGACGAGTCAGCTCTGAAGCATATTTAGTAAATGAAGGCTGTGGACTGTTGAAATGAAAAAGAACCATTCCCCTGAGTTCAGAGTAACATGCTGCGTTTATGTCCGACACAAGTGTTAGATAGAGGGAGAACTACGTAAATCTAGTGTGGTTAGGATAATACTGTATTCCATGTCATTTCGTGAGTCATGGTTTGCATAAGATTGTGCAAAAATGTGTCAGTGGCAGTGTAATTGCCTTGATTCCTACATACTCACATGGCTGGGCCAGTATAATTGTGCTACTGCCAGTGTGATTGTGCTGTGACTCGTTTCCTGAATATGTGTAGATTATTCCACATGTAAAAATGTCTTTGTTGAAGCAATGCCATTTGATTAGGAGAAAACTATGAATGATACACATCAATTCAATATCATGTTTTATTTGTCTTTTTTTGTATAAAAAAAAAAGTGTCAGTAACTGACATCAGTCAGAAGTTTGATGAAACTGCCACTTACTCCACAACCACCTCCAAATGATGCACCATTCATCATCATAATCGCCACTTTCCTCCTTACATCAAACAATCATTCATCTGTCCATTGTCTCAAGCCATCCTCAGAAGAATGCAGTACTTTAATGGTTTTTAGTAAACAAAAAACAAAACAAGAAGTCCATACCTCCATTGAAAAAAAGAAAAGAAAAGCTGCTTTTGCACTGGTTAGGCCCCAAAGGGAAACAAGCTCAGCTACAACCCTCTCTGCGGTTGTTGTAAGTTAGCAACCGCAGGCAGCCCAGCGAGCAACAGGGCAGACTGGATAAGTCTTTCTGCTCACCAAAGAGCACTTTCTTTAATATTTTACAGAGGAACAGAAGAGGTAATTATTTACTGGTAAAATTCACAATCCAAAGCTTTGAAAGTATTAGGGTGACCAGGTGGCTGGGATGAGCGGAAGACAAGACGGGTGTGTGGTTTAGGAGAACCGGAAGCAAATCCCACCTGGAAGACCTGGCCTCTTAAAACTTTCATTTTGATTTATTTTATTACCAGAAACATAAAAGATAACAACAAAATGATAAACAGTCACCTAACAATAACAAAGAGCTACAGCAGAAGCAAGAAGTGTTGATCCTTCATAATGCCTCGCTTTTTTGACTTTTAGGATTCAAAACGCTTTTTTTTTTTGTTAATATATTTTCTGTCGACCATGCACTCACACACCCACGCGTGATATTTGTCAAACTCAGACTCACATCCACATACAGACTTAAACTAAACAGGGCTCAGACAGTGTTCTTTTGAGGTTTTTTTCCTTCTCCACACCTTGTTGGTTTTCACACACACATGCACACGCACACGATCACTCCTTGAATTAGCTTACATAGACATTTCAGTTAGGGGGTGACACAGGGCAAGGGAGGCAGGGGGTAATGCAGTGGATTTCTAATGGATAGGGGATTGGTGGGGGGGCGGTCGGGGGGGGAATTGGGGGAGTCAATATGAGCCCCCCGATGAATACACGAGAGCAGCAACAGCAGCACGTCTGCAGAACGTGCACGATAGTTCAGGCACACTTAATAACACCAGCAATGTTAATGCTTCCATCTCCTGTCACCACTAAACAACAACAACCACAGTCGACAACAACATCCAATGTCTCTTGATACAAAATGAAATAAAACAGAACAGTGACTACATAATCAAAGCGCAGGCCGGTTTTTAGACTGCACCACGTTGCAGAGAATCACTGTGGGTCTTAACTGCTGGGAGTTTGCAAAGATTGGCAACCAATTTGCGTGGTGGAATACTGAAAAGGTTGGCCAGGATTGCCTTTACGTCAGTCCTCTGGCCCAGCGCAAACGCCCCATTGATTGAGGGAATTTGCTACAGGCTGCCCTCTCTTGGTCAGATTTGGCACTGCAGGCACTGAGAACAGAGCTTGTGTATCCAACCAGTGGGGGTAGAGATGACGTCTTCTTCGCAATCTTGCTTTCATTTGTTCGGATCCTTCCCCCCTGCACCCATCCTGTCAGCAAGATTGCCGTCGTCCTGAAACAGGGGCTCTTCGCCTCCCTCTCACAAATTATGTTTTCTCTTTCCCTCCCACCTTTGATTTTCATTGTGTCCCATAATGAACGACGACGACAGAAAAGGACAATGGGAAAACACCGAAAGCACTTCATGTCATGTAGCGGGTGATCGCTCTCAGAGCGTAGAGCAGTTCTGCCTGCATGCGCGCTTCCATAAGAAGCAGATTAACATGAACCTGGAAGAGACAACAAAAGGCAGAGGAGCGAGACTTGTTATACGTTCTATGTAATGGCTTGTGTTATGTCAAACAAGATGGGAAGACGATTTCCCCTCACCTTCTCGGAGTGCTGAAACTGCCTCCAGAAACTCTCATACATTCGTTTGGTGGTCTTCTCAGGAATACACACCATGGTCTTGATGTAGATCTTAAAGCTGCGGTCCAACAACTGGTTGATCTCGCCATAGTCATAGTCATCATACCTGCACAACGGAAAAGAATGATGGGTTGGTAACGAGAATCTAATAAAAGCCGACCTTATATAACAAAGTCGAAATACAAAATGGCTGAATGACTTATACTATCGCTGAATCATCCTGACCTGATGCCAAACATGCAGTGGATGTAGTTCCAGATGGCTCTACGCAGCATAGAGGTGTCCACGTCCTTGTGAGACGCCATGGTGTTGTAGGTGAGGTTGTAGGCCATTTGGAATTTCTCATCCAGCATCTGACCGACGTCGGGGTACAGCCGGTTGACGAGAGAGAAACCATGGTCCTCCCAGCTATAGTCCTGGAGGGAGGAGAAGTCAAGAAGAGTTTAAGACAAGTCTGTTATTGCTACAAACTTGTTAAATAGGATTTCTATGTAAAATCCTTTGTATTGAGGGGTATTACCATCACAATAGAGTCATTTAGCAAATACTAAGGTGTTATCCAAGGTAACTAACAGTGAGTACAAGTATTAAGGAGCAGGTAGGGGCTACACATCTTGCTCAAAGATGCTTACAGGTCGGGGATCAAACCTACAACCTTTTGGTTGGAGGTCAGCCACCCTAACCTCTCAACGTTCCTGTCCCAGTTTGAGGAACCCATAAGCCTAAAACCTGTGTTTTCTCCATACAAAAAAAAAAAAGGGGTGTGGTAGGGTATCTACCTGCACTCTAAAGGTGGGCACGTGCTCCCCCCTGCGGGAGAAGTCCTTGTAGCCGTAGCTGGGGTCCTCAAAGTGGCGGGACACATCCCGAGAGGGGACGCCCTCCTCGTCCTCCGCCGCCACCACCAGCATGCTCTCCGTCTTCTCCCTCTCGAAGCGCGTGGCCATCTCCTCCTGACTGGCCTCCTCCTCGTCTCGACACTCCTGCAGCTGCTTCATCTTCTCCATCAGCACCTCCACCTCTCCAGACACCTCCTACAGAAGATACACACAGTGATGCATTCTGGGTTAGGTAAAGGCTCGATGTCCTAAGGAGACACGCACCCCTGCTGTTGTACTGACTTAAACAGTATGCTAACCAAAAGTGAAATATAAAACACTGTCTCCATAGCAATAAACCTGACAACTACAGTAGGTTTTAATACCACAGGTTGTGATATTTCTGTTACATGGATGGCATTTAGCAGTAGCCTAGAAAGCTCAAACAAGCTAGCCAACAAGGGACTAGTCACGTCTTTGTCACACACTCTTAATTTCCCACCTGGTTGCAGAGCAGATCATCATGATGATTGGCGTGTCCGTTGCCGTTGGCGATGTCGCACACGCAATACTGGCTGAGGGAGGGGGGTCTGAACGTGTGCCCGCCGTCGCAGTGGATCTCCGGGGTGATGCCACAGCCGAAGGTGAAGGAGGCCAGGGAGTGATAGTGCGTGAGGAGGACCACGGCGTGGATCAGCTCCGCCAGGGACCAGCTGTGCTCCTCAGCCTTGAGGAGGTGCTGGAGGAACAGTGAGAGAGAGAGAGAGGGGTTGTGTAAGCGTATTGCTGCTTTTGGCCAAACACGGACTGTAATGTCTGCGAATGTGAAACATTCCCTCCTCTCCTCGTGCTTCCTACTCCAGTTCCCACATCTTTCTCTCTTCTCTCCCTTGCTGCCATAACCCTTGCCAGGAGGCTTCCAAGCTGAAGCAACACTCTGGCTGCCGCCCATGACTCCGCCCTCCCGACACACGCCCACACACTCCACGAACCCGCCCCCTGTTCCCTCACCTCGATGTGTTCCTTGGTGAGGAGCCACGGCCGGTGGGCCAGGATCTTGTTGAGCTCGCCGAGGTGCTGCAGTTTCTGCGGAGCTCCGTCCAGACCGTTGAGCCACTTGGGGTCACCCCCCACCTGGAGAAAGTCACTGACATGCAGGTTGACCAAGTAGGAGCACTGGTGCCTGGCTGCTGCCTGCGGGGTTTGGGATCACAGAGAAAGTCAAGTTAGACTGGAAACAGTTGAAACATGAAAACCTAGAGGCCTATTCAAAATAGCTTACTACATCCACAGCAACAGAACACGATTAGGTTGGTACAGAAGGGATAAACTGTATTATAATCGACTGCTTTCATATACAGCAGTGAGCACCAGAGGCTATTCTTACCATAATGCCTATGTAGTGGCGGTAGGGCAGAGACAACGGGCCGTCCATCTGCAGTAAGTAATGCTGTGTGCGAAGGAAACTTCCCAGATACTGCGGGTGGAAACCCATGACCAACGAGATGTTATCGAGGCGACCGAGGGCCACAAACGCATCCTCAAATATCGTCTGCGTCCTGGTGTCCACTTTGCTGACTTTAAGGATCTATGTTCAAACAGGGCAGGCGTCATTTCCGAATGAGGACTGTGCCTAAATACATTTGTTTATTATGAATCCACACTTTAATACAACACTGTTGTATCAGTGAGATAACCGGAGATATTTCCATACCTCTTTTTCAGGGATGAATCTGCTTGGTCCATTACCTAGGGGCCTTGGGATTCTCACACCCAAGTCCTGTGAGACAAAAAGAAGAAAATGCATTTACCATCATTGAAAGGTTTTCTTAAAACAAATGGTTTTAGTCTTTGTCTGTAGGTAATGTGGCATTACTAAAAACCATAATCGTTTTCACCATATTGCTGCAAACCTTGTAGTACTATTATAATTCACACGTTGTGAAAACTTAAATCTGTTCTAATGACTACTAATAAAGCCACATACCCTATTCCAATGTGCCATGAAAGCATAAAATCCCAATAATTTACAATAAACAGATTAACAAAACAAATCGCAGTAAGATCACATCATTTTACCAAAAATAAGAAATAATTAACAAAAATATCATTGTTTGTGATGAATCGTATGACATGGGGTTGCTTGTCGAGACATGTCCTTTACCAGGCTGTTCTGTCCCACTGTGCACAATGAAGCACTGGAAGCGGATGAATGAAATGACCAACTGAATACTGAATATAGTTCAAAAACTACACAATGAGTCGCATGAGCATATAGTATAGTACCAATTTCCACGATCGGCCAACAAATAGCAGTAGATGTACAATGACCGATGTCAAGATGCACAAACTCCCCAAACGCGTAAACAAGCTCGGACACAAAAGAAAAGACGCACTGCAGCTTCTCTGCTCGCACTCAAAAGCAAAAAGTAGCCAGAGATCGAGTATATTCTAATATCATCATATAAACTGTTCGAAGTGACATTTCATGAGCGAATTAGATAGTCTATTGCTTACCTTTTTGCTAAGCCTTTCACAATGAGTACATATCTTTAGCAGGGTTGTCACTGTAAAAGAACTATTTTCCACATTTTCCGTAGGTGCTACTGCGTGCCTCATATCGTGTTCTTGGTTTTAAGAAATTAAATATGTACTTCAAATGGCTGTTTCCTTCGATCTTTGTTCCTTGAGGCACTGGGTAAAGTGCTCACTTGTCAGCTGTTCCAGCCCCACAGCGGAATACCGTTGTTTCTCTGCACATACATTCGCTAAATAAGCTGAGGTACGCTGGAGTGACGCGCGAAACCGCCAATCGCAAGAAGAAAACAGCCTCCACTGAGCCAATGGCAAAATAAAAGCTGAAGGGGGCGGAGTGAACCACCGCGAGGAGAGAGGTCTAAACGTGAGCTGAAAGAACAAACCCCCTAAGAAAACATCATCACTTCTCTCCTTCTTTTGTTCCCCGCTGCCATTGATCATGGTCGACTTTGCAATCATGCACTCCACCCTTCACCAAAATATTTACAAACACCCTAAGGTTATCGCTGTCTGCTGACAGTGCAATAAGTCAATCAATAAATAATATCAATTCAATGATTTTCAAATGTATTTACATGCTTTAAAGTTTAAACGGATTATAACCTTTGACAGTTGGCAATGTAGGTGCATGACACAACAAAAACAACCCAAAAGCACCTAGCTAATCTGCACTGAATCCCCCTGTTTACTGGTATTTGGGGAGGGAGGGGTGGTGAAACTGAACCCCAGCTCTGTGTGCAATAAGCACAGCAGCTGTGCATCAGCATACAGTAGGAGGGTTACCTGTGCGATTTGCTTCTAAAACAACAATAACAACAACAACCATTAAAGTTAGTGGCTTTGCATTGCCCTCTGTCAGCCCATCAGAGATAATGGCCTTTTCTCTGCCAATCGGGCCGGGCCAAAGTACTCCTTCAAAACCAGAAGGCAATCGAGATAAGAAAGGCAGCTTGTTTGGCTTTTTCTCAGCCTGACAATAATACGCTCACTGGTACACTGTGCAGCTAACACTTTGTGACATGTTAAAAAGTCAACAGTTCTGAATAGTTTCCTGTTAGATTTGGCCTAGCGACAATGATGATATTACAGCATATTGCATATGTTGCATTACCCAGCATAGCACAGTGGTTCTTATGGTTCAGCCTATTATTAACACGACAAAGATATACAGTGTGTGTATGTATTTGAGGCTAATTGTGAGTCAGGTGTCTGATTCATATCAAGATTGAAAAGAGTCACCAAAAAAAAAAAAAAACTCCTCATATTATGTCATTTTAGCTGTGCGTTTGTACGTGTTGCATGTGCAAGGGTTTGTGTTTGTGTATCAACAATAAATATACGGGAAATAAAAATAATGTGGAAATGGTAGGAGGGAGCCTGAAAACGTGTGCCCAGCCGAAGGCCGGCCATGCCAGGCTGCCCCCGCTCTAGCCTGCTAGCTGGTTTGGTAAGCATCTGCCTGTCCCCCCAGAGTGGGTAGCTAGATAGCACAGTATTCAGCAGGTTCATTGTGGGGGTCTAACCCCCCCACACACACACACCCCGGACACACCCCATCCACAGGACGGGGTGCAGGGCATGGTAAACACGTCCCCAGGGCTGGAGTCAGCACTATACTGGCTGGACCCGGTCTGCTGGGAGCCCCATGGCTCAGCAAAGCTGCACAAGAGGCTGGTCAGCGTTGGGGGCTTACGGCACTCCAACCCTTTCACACAAAAGAGCTTAGGACGAGGGCTCCAGGCTCACGGATGGGACCAAACACTATTGTCAGAGCACACACACACACACACACACACACACACACACACACTGACGACTCTATAGGCTTTAACATCAGGGACAGTGTGAGTGTGTGTTTGTACAGTAAGTGTTTGCTTTGTATCAGCATGTGAGAGTAGTTAAGAGTGGCTGGGGAATAGGGGGTTGTAATAAAAAGGAGGTGTACTTATAATCTAGGGGTCACAAGATGCTTTTCGGGGGTTCGGGCGTTGTGTCTGATTTGGGACACATTTTGAGAAATGTTGTTAAAATGGTACTTGTATTGTAAATTTGGTTGTTTGTGGTAATTTATGCTGTGTATTTATATGCTCTTGCGTTATGTTATTAAAATAAGTAATTTATTCTATGAAGCACTTTGGGAAGTCTTGGCTAAAACGTTTGACAGTCAGTCACCTATCTGTTGGTAATCCTTTGAGACTGTGTCAACTGTAGATTCCTTTCCTCCTGGCAATAAATCCCGCTGAAAAATGCATAGTTCTCTGCACTGTAGCTTTCATACATGTTATTCACAGTAGTGGAGTTCTGTTTGACGTTGGGAGCAGAAATTGTGTCTTTCAAGGTTACATCTGAGGAGCCTCTCAAAACAAGACATGTTTTAAGGGCTGAGGAGATGTAACTCTGAGACACATTAGATAATACGCTGCTGTCAAAACCTTGAACTAAAGTAAGACAGCTGTAAGAGTCCCCTTCCTAAAAGTTCACAAAAGCAGTTGTTACTTTTATGAGCACACGGCTAAATTGTCGACTGTTGCCTTTAAACAATAAAAAGGATGATCAAATGTAGAGAGAGAGAGATAGAGTCAAAGCTCAAGCTCTACACATATGTCTCCCAGCAGTGTGACTGTTGTACTTTTTCACATACAAGAAGATGCAGCACAGGGGAAACCACAGAAAAGTGTGGGGAAGATCAACAAGTGGTTGAAGTCCACCCAACCAGTTCAAACCTGACCTATCGTTTCAGAGGAGAGGAGGCAAACTCTCGCACAATGACATAAGCCTAGCAACAGGCTACCACCAATCACAAGGCAGAACAACAGCTAGAGGAACCAATCTTTTTTGCTCTCTCTCTCTCTCTAGCTGACTCTCACTCTCTCTCTCTCTCTCTTCCACTCCCTCTCAGAAAAAAAGACAGAAAAAAACAGAGAAAAGTTCTGCTGGAGAAAGAAGTTGAATGCATAACCATATCTGGTCTATTATAGAGAGTAATTAAGTTGCCCAGTGTATTGTTTTTTTTAGCAAGCAAACAGTTTTAGTGTGATTGTGTCTCTATGCAGGGCACAACAACTTTACAGCAAACACAAACCCACACCCACATGCTTGAGCTAAGCCCAGAGGCTAACAAAAACAAATGTTTTAACAAATCACTTTTTTGGACCTTGCTTCAATCATTTGATAAATTCAATTTAAACAAATAAAGCAAATACAAGGCTAAATCAATACTACACATCTATATTCGTACCCATAGAAGTCTATGGGTAAAAATCACAGGCGAAGAGTGAAAACTGCAGAGTAAGTGGGTATACTCCCCCCTCCCCTCAGCCTCACTCTTCAAACATGGCTTTAGGTTCGCGCCCGTTCATCGATCACTAGGCACTTTAACATAGCAGGCTTTGACTGAGCACTGCACACTTAACAATTGCCTGTTCAATCGTAGCACAAACTGCGAGTTTAATACCAATCCTAATTTTCCCCCTTTGTAAATAAAAAAAAAGTTTTTCCCTCATAAGTTGACCCAACTAGCTCAATTTGTATTCCCCTGAAAGGTCATTACACATTTGGTGCAGAGGTAGGCTACTTAACTATACCAGATACAAGTGAATGGCTGTATCAGTGTGGGAGTTGACAAGATAGGGGCGTCCTATGGTCTTCTTTGTATGTCTCCGGGTTGTCCCTCTCTGATCTGTGTGTATTCTGGCAGGCTTTCAGAGTATACCGTTCTCGCCAAGCGCCAGTTTTCCTCGAGAGGCGTGCCCCCCCCGGCCAACAGGTCTTGGACAAGCGTTCGCAGACGGGAGGAAGCAGTGTTCCCTGGATTCAATGAAACACAGCGGAACACGAGGGACCACAGAGAGCACATTGAAAAGAAAGAGGAGGAAAAGAAATGGAAGGGGAAGAGGTATCTGGGACAAAAGAAAGTTTAGTGTGTTTGCTTAGTGTGTTGGAGAGCTTAGTGTGTTTGTGGCCTAACAGTGAGCGTGCCCGAACATACACAGTATGTACACACAGAGCTGTGTACACTCACTGTATATAGACAAAGCCCTATGTTTTACGGTAGTATAGGGGTTTGTGACTAAATAAAATGTACCCTCCTGTAGTATATACTGCATATATAAAACAAGATAATGACCAAAAAAGGTCTAAAAACGCAGTATTCATCTTGCGACCTCCCTAAAATGGAACCGTGACCGCTTGGGGGGTTTGAAAACACTTTGAAAACCACTGTTCTACAGGGGGAAAGGCGTCGGCCTGCGAGCCCTGTGAACACGTGAGGAAGACTGAATTCCCGGGGATATTATTCTAACAGGGGAGAGGGCAGCTGTCACAATATAGCGAGCTCCGACAGAAATGATTGCATAGAACAACAGAAAATACCAAACTCTCCTCTGCTATCTTTAGCCTGATGGGACACAGTACCAATAGACAACTGGAAGCGTCTCCAGTCCGCTCTGCCATCCCCTTTCGGTGAATCTATTTCCCAATTTGAGTTCTACCAACAAAACGCCAACCCCCACCCTCTAACCCGCTGTAATCTATTCTTCCTACCATTGTAGCCTCAAATGCTTGCCTCTGACAACTACGGAAGATACCACTGCAGCTGATTCGGGGTGTGAGCGCTACTAGAAGTTCAAAGGGCAAACGAGTAGGTTCAAGCCAGTGTTTAAGATACCACAGAATTTCAATGACCCAGGGCCAGTTAATCTTTCCAAATGCCTCAATTCACCACTAATGGGGTACTAACAAAGCTGACCTTATATAAGCAGTGGATAAATAACAATCAGGTAGCACTTTCCTTATAAATATTAATTTGTTTTTCCCGGCCACCCTGCAAAAACAAAAACCGCGTTCCCCCCCCACCCCTTGGATCTGTCTTTGCCGTGGGGCTCCTGGCATGCGCAGCTGTTTTGTTTTCCGCCTGTGACAAGAAACAGTCTTTGCTGACTGGGCGAAAGTGACTCAGTGCGCTGGGAGCCGGTCCAAAAGGTTGTTGATTATCACTCCGACTATAATTCTTAATAGCCATTTTGAACCCTTGACAAAAGATTCTGCCCCTCACCTAAGAAGACAATGACTCACTCCCAAAATAGAGCTTCACAACAAGACCTACAAAAGCAGCATACTTATTGACCTGCGTTCCAACTACTAATAATGTGTACCACTAAATTGAGCGCAGTAAAAACTAGTGAGTGTAAAACTTGATGAACCGTTGAGGCTCCCCGGAGCAGCACATGACAAACTTTTATTGTTTCCATCCAGTTGCTCATGTGTGGGGCATAAACAGAAAAACAAGGGAGCCAAGGAACTTTTTTCTTTTGTACAGAAGATAACAGGGTAACCCAACTTAACGCTGGACATGTCCTACTGTATGTAGGTGGGAATGAGTCAGACTAGGGCAGCTGGGTTAAAGTAGCCTGCTAAACGACTAGCATACCACAGGTTGCTGCAGCGAGGATGCCACAGCGAAGGTTAGAAACTAATATATGGAATAATCCCTACTTCTCCTTCTCCCGCTTGTGTCACTCCCTTCTCAATCTCAAACTCCAACTAGGATACATTATGACTGTTAATTTGAAGAGGGGAAGTGATACTGCCGTAAGTGAAGGGGGGGAGGGAAGTGATACGGTCTAATCATTGTTCTGTCCAGGTCTAATTACTTCATTAATAGTCAATGAACCCCGGCGGTGGACGGCAGAACAAAACGACCGGAGGAACCTCATTTGAAGACGAAGTCACATGGACCGCCCCATTAATATTTCATCATTTATTAAATGCCTGTTTGATGACGAGGAAACTTAAGACTGATGATCAGTCCTCCATGACCTCTTTGCCATGGATCCAGACTTTCCACAAACTTCATTTTAGGGAATTTGTTTTGCGCTATGATACAAGAGAGAAAGGAGATGCGAGACGTAAAGAGGGAGGTGGCGTACAGCAAAGGTTAGAGGCATTATCAAATACATGTCAAAAGTACATGAGCAAACACATCAGCCCGTTGAACCATCAGGGCGCCCGGTCAATATTTTCACCTTTCCAATGTCTCCCAGTGAGCTGAGCATGAAGGTGTCATGGTGGGGTAAACACAGGTGTAGCTCATAATGTTAATGATGGGTGCGTTCCATTTTGTTACCAGTATCGACAAAACTAGTGGAGCAACCAATACTGGTGCACTGGCATACCTAAATGGAAGGGCCCTGTCATTAATATAATGAGCTTCACTGTTTTTTCCCTACTTTGACCTCCGTAGAGCTACCCACTATGTAATGTACCAGTCTAAGCCTGTTTTCTCCTTGCCCTCATCTCAGTGACCTCTCCATGCTTTATTTCACTCAGTCCAGTCTCCAGACCTCCCTCACCACCAGCTTCACTAAACAGTGGAATTATAAGAAGGACTTTAAATATACACACTGAGCCAGGCCGACTCAGAGTCTGCTAACAGAAGTGGAAAACATACACAAACACACATTGCACGGACATGCCTGTTGTCCTCTTTGGCCAGCCAGTTCCTCAAAATAGCCCAAAAAAAATATCGCTTACAGGGGAGGGGGGGGGAATAAGCAGAGATATAAATGCATTCTTATTAAATGGCTGGTATTACAGAAGTAAATCATGTACGAGTGTACGTTTCAGTTGAAGAAGTTGGAGAAACTGGTTATATTTGTTTTAATAGTGTCTGGGTTAAGGTCTTCCGCTTGTTTGGACGTAATGAATATTGATATTTATATTAGCGTATTCAGGAGCCCTAACATGTCCACTAAGAGCTAACACATTTGTGTGCACAGGCATGGCCAAGTTGGTGACCGTTAGTGTGTTAATTATTAAGAGATATAATTAAGCTCTATGCTTTCAATAAGCCTCTACGATAAACACAGTCTTGGCTTGCAAACCTCTGTGGACCTCATGACCCTGCTTTTAAATGGGAGTGCGTGTGTATGTGTGTGCGCTTCACATGCCACAGGCAGAGGTAAAAGAGGTTTGCACTGTAGTTAATCAATGACAGGCTCACAGAACCAGAGAAAGAACAAACCGGCGGCTTAATATCTTCCGTACTTCGACACATTCAGTGCCACACTTTAATATTATCGCAGACAGAAGGGACCACCAGCATTCTCTTTTGTCCAGTGCCAGACATGCTGTCGACACAATGATTTGTTTACTGAATATGCTTTGTGCCAAAACTGTAATAAAATTAATTCATTTTGTAATATTTTAATGCTTATTTTAAAAAGGTGGTTTCTCTCTTTTAGCGTTATTCTGATTGTGTTTTACACTTTGTTGAATAAAGTAAAGTCATCAAAAGACTCTAACCACTATCTACATTCATCATCTGTTGCATACAGACACTGTAGCATGCTATGGTGGGGCAAGTGAACCAGTACAGCTCTACTAAACATGGCGGAGGTAGGAGGAGGTACTGCACCCAAGCGAAAAACCTGGCAGTGATGAAGAGCAAGACAAACTGCAGCCTTTGTTCAAAATACACATATATTTTCCTTGTGGTTCTAGGCCTGTAATGCAGATGCACTGCATTACTAGTATTTTACGCAATAACTAATGACACTTAAATTTAAAATTTATTTTATATATAAATTACTACTGAAGCCTACCAATAAAAGTAATGTTTCCCCTTACTGCTTATTTTACATGTCATCATAAAATAGATGGAGGAAAGGATGGGAGTGAAGGAATAAAAGAGAAAGAGGACAGTGGGAGTGGAGAGAGGATGAGAAACAGGGAGAGGAGGGGATTATTTGACTAGCGCTCGGAGAGCACCCTCCTCGTACCTTTTCATGGATAAGTAAACACCCCGTACCCTCTAGAGTGACATCATCCACCCGGAGAATCAATAACCAGACACTTCCTGAGCAGAGGGGGAAAATCAATGACTCTGTACACTGGATTACCTATCTGTCCAAACACGCACACACGCACACACGCACACACACACACACCACTCATATGCAGAGTCAACACACATAGTGTAATATAGATTACAGACACGGACAACAGCTAACATTAGAACAGAGACTGTCACAGCTCTCTCCTATGGGAACAGTATCTGTGTGGCTCAGTGGAGGCAGTCCATTATAGGATTAGGGCTAGCTACAGCTCATTGTAGGCTGAAGAGTTTAATGTCCAAACAATACTGGATTTCTATCAGGGTTTACACGTACGGTACACGCACAAAACCACACCACTCGCACACGCACGCACACACACACACACACACACACACACACACACACACACACACACACACACACACACACACA
>JAODLI010000017.1:1601349-1621398 GCA_027575585.1 Percopsis omiscomaycus
CTACCTGCTCCATGTAAAATGTACTAATTGTAAGTCGCTTTGGATAAAAGCGTCTGCTAAATGCTGTAAATGTAAATCAGTGGAAAAGAAAAGATCCCATTGTGGGCAATTGCATTCATTTATACAAGCCAAAGGCAACCACTCAGTGTGGCTGCAGAGAGGCTCTGTGAGGCTCTGGGCTGCGGCATGGCACAGGCTGTTACTGCATTCATCCACTAAAGACTAAGTTGGCACCATAACCGGCTTTGGTCAAATGCGTTGCTGTTTTCCGAACCTCTAAAGGAAGGGAGACATCAGTTTTTGCTTGCTCCACTCCACGGGGAAATTAAAGATGAGGATCAGAAACAGAACGTTTGTAGGAATCAGTATCTGGCTCAAGACAAGGACACCAGGGTGATGAATAATGCTTGCTGTAATGACTGACGGGCTTTTTGCTTTTCTTTTTTAATAGGTTTCACTACCTATAGTCACTAAACTGGAAATACCCTAAAGACGGTAATAACGACGGGCAAGATGTCCAAAACCTTCCATCACGGTATATGTACAATATTTCTATATCACAATATGCTATGTAGTTCTGGAAATTGATTTCCAGTGAGTTGAATGCTAATACACATGCATCACTCCGCATCACACGGCCCACAGCCCTGATTCAATGTGCCACAGTAGAAATGTTATAGCAAAAATCTCCACCAGGGAACAAATGTATAACTGCATGATTCTAATAATCAAAAGTATGACCTGATAAAAACTAAACCGTATGCTGAAATAAACAAAACAAAAAACAATGAACAGGAAGCATTGCATCCCTTTTTCTTACATTGCACAGTAAGCAGAGTTGCAGCAAAGCAAAAATACTTTTTTTGAAAATGAGTTTCTATCTGATTAATAATTTGTGACCTTTGAGATTTTTCTTGGATTATTCTATACATATTGTATAAAAGCTAATCCAAAGACTGACAATGGGTTATTTCTTTGATGTAGTCTACTAAAGCTTTGACATAGAGTATCCTCAGCGAGTTTTGAACCAGGCCAATTTGCTGAGAACAAGGTGGTTTTGAGTAAGGCTAGCCCTGCCAAACATCATTAGCTTACAAAGCTCAATGTGCAAATAGAGATATACTTGCGTCTCACAAGATGGAATAACAGGTAGGCCAAATAAAAGACTCTCTGAACAACACTGTTGAGGGGTACCTACCCTTGCCAACGCGGTGGTCCAGTAGTGTCCGACAGTCCAGTGCCAGCCTCCGGGAGGCCGGGACATCAGCCACAGGCAGGGGCATGGCAGGCACACACACACAACTCACACAACTCACACAAAGTAAGTTATACCAACCAACTGTCCAATGTTCAGTTCTCACTGAAAACTTACACCACTTATACGAGCATACAAGATTACAGGCAGCCTCAAACCAAGTGTCTCGTCTTTACACAAATCAATCCGGCTAGACCTAAGGAAACAAACTATCAGGGTGTAAGCCTTAATAACGGCAAAACCTATCCTTGAGAATTTAACTTAAATTCTAACTACTTTCACTGGCAACTGTCCTGGGAGTTCAACTTCAAAAACACTAACTATAATAGTCTCTGCAATGACTAACTCACACCAACTCTGCTGCCCCGGCCAAAAACCAGCCAGCGTCCCTGCCTTGAGTCTTCACCGTTATCTAACCAAAAGCATGCCTGGATGACCCGCATTAAGCAAGAGATTAGCGATTAGCTCCTTTATACTCCACCAGCTCTGCTCTACTCTCTCCCTCCCTTATTAATAAACATCTCACTAACACAATGGGCCTCACTATCCACCTTCTATCTCTTGGAGGGAGGGAGGGAGGGAGAGGGAGAGGGAGGGAGAGAGAAAGAGAAAGAGAGAGAGAGAGGGGACAATGAGGGGGCCTCAGCTATTCAGACACTTGGCTGAAGGTTCAAGGAGTTCAATCATAAAAATGTCTGAACAATGGTTTCTGTATGTGTTGACCCCACACACACACACACACACTCTTGGCTGCTGCAGAGCGCACATATTCACACGCCAAATGTGCGCCCTCACATCTACACATAACATTGTCTTCTCACTCTAAATGATTCATTATGGACTTTCATTAGGCTACTAAGCCTAATGAAATATTCGTCTACCTCAGCTGTTCTGCTGACCTGCAGTGCAGTGAGCCAGGAAGCCGTAATTTACAGAGTAGACAGTACTGTGGCATGTGCATAATATTGACTACTGGTTACTCAGGCAACATATACTATTGCTAACCTGTCATATTTGATTCTCGTCACAAGGCGGCGTTGTTGTTCCAATGTCAAAGAGGCTGGAGATGACGGTGCCGGTTAGCCCCAGACGGATTCTTCTCTTGCGGCACGAAAAACAAGGAAAACGGCAGGATATCCTTTGGCCTGTGGAGCATCCGGTATAAGTTAACTGTACACCATTCAGAATAATCTTTACAGTATTCACGTGGACCAAGTATTAACCAGACATCATAGCCACAATCCCAGCTGTTAAGTTAATAACAAAAACATTTTTTTTAAACAAATGAACAGTTTACGTTGTTTAAAAGATCTTTAGAAAAGCTCAACAGTATCTGACAGCTGTCAGTGAATGTCGTCCACAATGCTCTTCTAATGGCACGGATTTACTGAATTGATGCAATACTTTACTTATTTATTAACCAAGAGGTGTGCCAATATTCGACAGGAGTTCTTATTACATTATTCTTTGAGCTGGTAGTTTTCATACCGACCACATAGCTATCAGCGAGCGCTAGCTTATGCTACAAATATTGGGTAACGTAACGGTTTGCCAGCTAGCACTAGAACCTGATCATATGTCAACAGTAGCCTACCTACCATGAAGTGATTCAAATAAAAATCCTTAGAATTTGTGGCAGCCAGTACGCCCAGTTCGCTGCTTCCGTTTAAGTTAAAGGCAATGCTGTAATTACTGAAGTCATCATTTAGGTACACCCATGAGCTACACCCACGAAGACATTTTATTTAGCCTGCCTTAGCAGGATGTCCAGCCGGACCACGGCGATAAAGTTCATTACTCAACAAACACAGGCCCATTACAAGTAACGCATGTGGGATTTACTCCAGCTTTATTTCATGCGCGTGATACAGAAGAAAACTAAGCTGATGGTGTAGGCTACTATGATTATACATGATGCAATCATCAGACCAAATAAACTATTTGATTTAGTTAAGTCGAGTAAATAGTATTTTGGTATAGCATGCTGCTGGCCACACAATAAGGTATCCAATTATAGCTGATGATGTCCATGTATTGTATTCTATAAGTCTATTAGATATATGAGGATATGTTGTGTGCATACAGGGTAGTATTACTACACCCTCTGTATCCCCATAGTCTATACAACAACTTCCTCTTTCCCAGCTGGACATTATATTAATTATCATTACATTTTTAAGTGTATAAATTACCTTCACTGGTATTGAAATATAATGTTTTCTCATTTCCTATGCAAGTGATTAATATATTATTATCCAAAAATGTATTATTATTATTATTATTTATTCTAATATACTGTGTGCCTCATACAGCCATGGAAAAATGTAAGAGACCACTGCCCATTTTTATAAATATAATATCTATATACAATTACATTTATGTTTAATACATTTATATTTATATGTATATGTTAAAAAACTATTTAACATGTACTTTTTTACATTTTTGATATATTATTATATTTAGAAGAATATCCAATGGTCTCTTAATTTTCTCCATGACTGTGTATATATATTCACAGGCATTCACAGACCTGGTTTAACTTCTAAGGCCACACACACACCATCATTATACCAACACCAACAGACAAAAATAGGTCCTTGATTCTGGCCTAAGTGTCTGGCATGCACGTAGACTAGCCTGGTGATTGTTATGTGGGGGGGGGAATCAGCTGATTACGGTAGTCTTAATGCTAATTAGCATTTGCCCATCCCAACTCCTGACTAAGGTAAAGAAATGGTCAGAAGAACTCTAAAGAGATTGGTATCTGAATGTGTGTCCTTCACAGATTCGCACAAATAAGATAAATACCTCCCCCAGCTGCTATGGCCTTATTTGATCATAAGGTTTTATCATTACACGATATTACAAAATGGTGAACCTCATATTAAATATTTATGGTTGCTTGCCACATAAAGGAAAACTTTAATCTGAATTATATATCAACCTTTTGCTTATATTGTTTAGTAAGTTTACAGCAATGTAAAATATGTCATAATTTACATCAAATATGTTCATAATAAATTGTTTTTTTTTAAATACAAAACATTAGTCATGTAGGTCTAAATAGACGTACTTTAGTAGACTATGCAAATGTGTTTTTTTATTTGCATTTGACAAATGTCAGGGATGACAAGTAAAGTCTACCTAAGCAATGGGACTATGCAGGTTTACAGTATAGGACAGATGGTGACTCATTAGGTCTTAGGGATTTTGTGTGTTTCCTGTTTACAATTAGCAAACTGAAATACCAGCTTCCAACCACAAGGATATCATTCCTGCTGATGCTATGAGCCCAGCAAATCCCAGCTGTCTTCCATATCCACTGGTGCGCTCACCTCAACCTACTGTTTCCACCCTCTTTTCCTCACAGGGTTTGCCACTTACTTTTCCAGAGACATTGTGAAGCCATATTCTCCTGACTCTTGTGCATGACTCACCCTCTCCTGGCTATTGCAGTGTATACTTATTTGTATGGACCTCATCACGCATTAACACTGCTCCATGAATTATTGTTATAAAGTTTATCTTAATTTACAATAATGCATAACATAACATAATACAAAAGTTTAATTATTCACTGTATTGTATCAACAAGTACAACAGTTTGAGATGACTGCATGAATGTATAATTCAGTAGGCCTATGCCAGGGCATTTTTGAAGACCTTACTTCAGTATATACATTCAGTATACTGTATACACAGTTTACACCTACAAGAGTGGTTTGGTATATTGTAGTGTCTCCAAATCAAACCAAATACCATTAGGACATTTGCATAGCCTATTGCTGTCTGGGATACTGGGAATAACAGATGCACTGTTCCCTATTATAGTGAACGCACATTCTAAGACTATTACCATATCTAAGTCTATAATAGGGATCTACAGAGGAAATCAATTTGACTGCTTCAATCCTGCTTTCTAACCAATTGGCCAAGGTGATTTGATTAGAAAGTGGACTGCATGTGTGTCGGTGTTTTCCGTGGAGCCTCTGATGGCGTTAGGTTTGCGGGGCAGCAACAGTGGCTGCTGACTAAGTAATCCTCTTTGGAGCCCTCACTCCAGCAGCTTTGCTCCGTGGAAATCCTGCAACTCTGCATCAAATCGGACACAGGTGGTAACCAACCGCCTCACCAGAAGCATTCGGTACATCAACCGGACTTACATTATCTGTTCAGCTTTCCACATTGGACACGCCATAACAGGGATGGCTCCATCTACTTGATGAAGTGTTGGAACATGTCGTTGTTTTCTGTTTTGGAACACAAGTGAACCATCTGAAGTTTATCATGAAGGCGCTGAGTGTCGTCACGTTGAATAGACACTGTGTTCATTTACCTTTGGACATAAGGAGTGGATACACCAATGGCAAGAACATACAGGTAAGATTTGTTGTTGTTTGGTTAGTTTGGTGCGCGCTGTTTAATTATTCTGAGAAGGAAAATTAAAGTCTGTATTCAATTGTCAGGTTAATACAGTCTACAATTACAATATAGTTAAGGCACTGTTTACACACACAAACTCAGTTATTATTATTATTATTATTATGACATTAATAATGATAATGTAATTGAAGATTAAAATGTAAGATAAACATATTGTTTATTTTCTGGTGTTGCAATTGGTTGAATGCCTGTCATGGCGGAGTGAGTTGTGTCCTCACTGACTGATCAATTCAATACAAACTAAAAATGGTATTCAGCCCTGTGTATAGTATCCGTTCCGTGTCCTGTATACTACAGGCCCAGTGAAAACGAGAGTGGTTGGGAGAGCAGCCAACAGTATAGGGAGGAGTTTATATTTGGGAATTAACAAGCTCGGGTCTAAATATGGCAACCAGCTCAGGTGCTGAAAAGCTTATTTTTCTGGCACCACTTCTCTCTGACTCGTGGGGACAGTGGGTGGCCTTCAACTACACTTGTGTGCCAAATTCCCCAGTGTACATTTACATTTGAGTAATTTAGTATGTCCTCTTGTCTAAAGCTAAAGCTCCTGTGATGAAGTAAATTAATTTTGAAGGGGCATTCCTTGATTTGTGTCTGAAATGACCCTTGTGGTTGAAACCAGCATTACAAATACATTGCTGTTTTGGTTTGAAACTCAAAGAGCACTTGCCCCTCCCGGCGCTGAGTGGCATGCACTCCTTTCTACACGTTCCACTAAATCTCTCACAGGCTCCCACTCTTCTCTATTTCTTCACCCTGTGTGTGCCCAACTTTAAACGATTTAATTCAGCCTTCCATGATCACCTCTCTCTTCTTCCACCCATGTCCCACTCCAGACAAGTGTGCTCCTCTGAGGCCGACAGCTGAAGTCGGCTAAGGCCATCGTCATGGTGACCTTTGCCGAAACCTCAGGAGTCTCCCCAATGGAGCTGCATGAGCCCGTGTGTCTGTCTGCGCCCCTTTCGCCTGGGCTGATACGGAAGAAGTTGATGTGGCAGAACGCAGTCAAACACATCCTGATCCAGAAGGAACTGAGTGCCCAGGTGAATGAACAACAAGCTCCAAGCCCCTGTGCTGGTGTTATGAGGGTGTAATGGTGTTCATTAGTGCATTTTTATACAGTAGCCTACATGTATTCCTTTATTTTCCTGAGAATCTACGCTGTAAAATGCAACTCAATATAAAAAATACAATTGCAAATAAAATACATTTTGTGTTCTCGGTTACTGTAAGTTACTTTGTTATCTCGTGTTGAGCTGAAATAAAATTTCACATTTATTCAACTTATAGTGTCTTTATAGTCTTATGCAGAGTTTAAAAATATGACATTTTATTTGAGCTGATTACAAGTTAAGTTGCTTTATCATGGGCTGTTAATATGCCCTTTTAATACTCCATACATACACTATTAGAAATGAGCAACCTGAATTTACTTACTGTAAAAGTCTGTAATTACAAGGCCATTTACTTGAACGCTACAACTGGGCTTCCCTAAAGTCAGTGGCGAACGAATAGTATGAAATGAATTGTGGTATAACACATGTGTGCAGTAAAGCCATTTTCTATCCTACTTTGACAGGTGGGTGTGGAACCAGCCCGTAAAATCATTGTGACAGACACCTACATTGAGGCGATCAACAGACAGATCCGTAACAAGGCCTCAAGAGGGGTCACCAAGCGACGCTCCTCGGTGGCCCGCATCCACCCTCAGCACGACCGGGGCTCCATTAGCACTCACGGCAGTATGGTGGGCACGTTAACCGACTATGCCAGTGACGCTGACTTCTTTGTGCGTTGGGGCCACACGGTGCGAGGCATCTTCATACCCACTTTGAGACACACCTTTAAGTCTCGCGACCTGGAGAAACTCTACCAGCAACACTCCTCTCACCAGCGACGCACCTCGCTAGCTGTCACGAACGTCATCGACTCCGTGGCTAAGCTAAACATTCTGGTCCTGTACCTGGTGCTAGCGCCCGAGACAGCTACGGACAGTGTGCGTGGTTGTCTGACAGGCCTTTTCATGGCGTTTGCTTTAACTATGTGTGTTCTGGTGTTAACCTGCAAACACTCCATGTCCCCGCGGTGGCTACGATACGCCGGCCTGGCTAGTTGGCTGTCCCAGACCACACAGGTGCTAGGTGGGTTAGTTTATGGTCTAGAGAAGGACCCATCGTGGTATGTGCTATTCACTCTGTTTGCCACCTACACCTTCCTGCCGTTGCCGCTGCTCTGGGCCATGTGTGCTGGCTCCCTCACCTCGGCGCTACACTTGCTGATGGAGATCGTACAGTCCTACCATGATGCCATGCTCTTGAGAAAGGTAGGCAACTTGTCTGACTGATTGTTTAGCCCGTAAATGTAATTATCATTTGGGTCTATTTGTTATACCCTGTCATGATGAGCAAATATAGAATGGTGTGGCGTGGCCTTCTTTGGTGCAGGTGTTTGCTAAAGGGCTGCTGTACCTTGGTATGAACACAGCAGGCTTGGTCATTCATTACCTGACGGACCGCGCCCAGAGACAGGCTTTCCTTGAGACGCGCCGCTGCATTGAGGGGCGCCTCAAGCTGGAGCAAGAGAACCAGAGACAGGTACTACGTGAAACACTTTGTAGAGTGTATGTTGTCTTATTTTTGTCTTTACGGTTATTTGGGTGGCGTTTCTTTCATTTCATCGTGACATTCCAGTGTGACTTGGTGCTTAAAAGGGGCTTAACGGAGAGGCTGTTGTTGTTGTCTGATGTGTCTGAAAAGGAACGTCTGGTACTGTCTATCCTGCCTCGCTTTGTTGCCTTGGAGATGATCGCTGACATGAGCGCCTTGGACCATGAGCTAAGTTCCCAAGAGTTTCACAAGATCTATATTCACCAGTACAAAGATGTCAGGTACACAACACTGTGGCAGCGCACACAGCAGTCATTGTAAAAGTTGTCCGAAATTTGTGTTTGTGTAAAATTCTTTACCGCTCCTTCTGCAGTATCCTTTTTGCCGATATTAAGGGCTTCACCCTGTTGTCCATGAACCTGTCAGCCCAGGAGCTGGTCCGGACTCTCAACGAGCTCTTTGGACGCTTCGACCGCCTGGCAGAGGTGCCTACACATTAGGACCACCTAACTCACACCACCTCACATCATGTGTAGGACACATAGATAGGACGCATTTTTATGAGCTTTCTGCAAGACAAATAAATAAGCTATAAATAAAACCATTGTGTGAAACAAGCCAGTCAGATTTGGCCCCACGTGTTGTCATGACCCAGGAGACACAGGATGAGAGAAACCCAAGTGCAGGATGTTCGTATTGGTAATAGTCAAGGCACTAGGCGGTGGGCAGAATCCAGGACTGGCAGGGGTTAGGCGATCTGCGTCAGGGCTTGACCGGGGGCAATCCAAAATCCACGACGGGGAAACGGGCCAGGGATCCACGAAAGGGGGCAGACAGCAGTGCTGTAGGAAAACAACGCTCAGACTGTAGTGTAAACTAAGACATGGTGGAGAGTGAGGGGTATAAATACTGTGACTAGAGGTGAGCAAACTAAGGGCAGGTGTGCAGAGTGATTCGACTGAATAACTGACTAAGTGCAGGCGTGTGTGTGTGTGTGTGAGTGAGAGCTGAACAAGGAAGTGAACTAAAACTAGGGGGCGGAGCTGACGGTGTGGATGTTACAGGTGGGACATCATTTGATGATTGTAACCAATCATCTTTGACATATCCAGCCACTCAAATTATGGCAGTGAAACACAAACTGAAAAGGAATGTTGAACTTAAAGGGCAATGGAATGATACGGGCCTTTGGGACTATAAGATAAAATGGGCACAGATAATTAATTATTTTCTTTGGGTCTTTGCCTTCTTTCTCCTGACAGGAGCACCACTGTATGCGAATAAAGATACTGGGAGACTGTTACTACTGTGTGTCAGGAGTCCCTGAACCCCAGCGCGCTCATGCTCGCTATTGTGTAGAGATGGGTCTAGCCATGATCAGCACCATACGGTCAGTACCATCTGTTGGCTTGACCAGTGGCGCTCTAAGTAGGCGTGTGCTGAGTCACGAGTCCATTCCCATAGGTTCCCCTATAACACTGTAATGAAGAACTGCTGTATTTCACTGAATCAGGTGCATGCGGAAGGACTTGAACTTCGACATGGACATGCGGATAGGAATTCATTCGGGTTCAGTTCTGTGTGGGGTGCTGGGCCTTCAAAAGTGGCAGTTTGACGTTTGGTCCTGGGATGTCGGCGTTGCCAACATGCTGGAGGCAGGGGGAATACCAGGGTGAGAGCACCAAGAACCAGTAGTACCGCAAAAAGCTACACCAAAGGCACAATTCTACGAGGATAGATGCTTAACAGCCTAGTGAAATCAGTGATCTCACATGATCGTGTACAAGCTCCGCCTGTACGTTTTTTGCTACGTTAAAAATCTTAAGTTCATATTGGCACATTTTCTAAACATGTGAAAATTATTCTCTACCGCCCTACCACCATTTTTCTTTACACAGACGGATTCACATCTCTAGAGCAACTCTGGACTGTCTAGATGGCATCTACCAGACAGAGGATGGTCATGGGCGGGACAGGAATGAGTTTCTACGAAAACACAGCATTGAAACCTACCTCATCTGCCCCAGAGAGGAAGGTACCACTGTTGAGCGCCCCAAAACCCTCAAATGCAGCCGCACCTGGAATCCAGAGACACCCTTTGGGAACATCATTGACATGAATTCTGTAAGTTGAGAAGTAATGGAAGTAACTGAGATATCACGTCCATTGACAGTTAATGTTGGCAGTCTAATGCCACTACACTGCATGTACACTACAACAGCGTAGGGTTTCACTGCACAATTTATTACAAAACTTCCCATTTTGGACAAGTTATACAGTACAATGTGTAAAAATATGTAATACATGAGCAGTGGTGAAGAGAAAAACTACTCTACATTACAGTAAAGACTTCTTTAATGGTGCAGTAGTGCAACAATTAGGCATTTGGGTCAAAAAAAATAAAACGACCTCTGTATGAAATTGAGCAAATACAAAATTTACACTATTTACAATAAAGTATTTAAACTTTATTTAGAAAAAAAAAAAAATATAAAACTAAATGTAAATTGCACATTGTAATAGAGTAACAAACCTAGATGTAATAACAGAATATAACAACTATCCACGATCATTTGATTTTCTCCCCATTTTTTCCATTACAATTTCACAGGTTTCTTGAATCTCCTTGGAAGTGGTCATTCTGAGGGAACTCAACATATCTGATTTGAACAGCTGCTTTCTTCACTATGTCACAGCGCTCAGCAGTACTTAGGATGCTTGGCCAAGGGGCGGGGTCGTCTGATGTAATCACAGAGCTAAGAGTAGAGACTAGGCCAGGGGGTGCTAGCGTGATCACTACTGGTGGGGGTATCACTGCGGGATGGTAGATCCTCTTCCTCATTGTGAGCAGTGCAGGATGAGGAAGATGATGGAACTGCTAGAGAGATGAGGATGATAATAATATTACTCAATAATTGTTTTGTGCGTTTGTGTGTGCGCAGTGTACAGAATAGCATTGCAACAACACATGCATTTTAGAGAGCAAGCCATACCAATATCAGTATTATTGGGTTTTGAACTCATGGTCATCAGCTGTAGTTTCAGAGCCAGAGGCATTCTGTGGTGCTTTCAGAAACTTAAGTAATGCTCCTAAAACAAGAAAGGAAAAAATAGCTGACTACTACAGAAGCTGTCTCTCAGTAAAAAAAAAGAAAAAAAAAAGAATAATTTAAATATGAATGTACTAATGCTGTTACGAACCAAAGTGATTAGGACCCAAACGCAGACTCTGACACAGTAGTAAGGTAGAGGCAAGCAGGAGTTAGGAACCAGGTTGTTGTAAGGGCCAAAGTACAACAGGAGCAGGCAAAGACAAACTCCAAAAACAGGCAGCGGTCCAGGACGGTAGACAGGATAGTTGAAATGCATGCAATGCACTGGGGAAATCATAAGCACAATCTAGCACTTAAGTGTAGGGGAACAGGGAATATATACAAGGGGACCAGGTGTGAGCAATGAGTACTAATTGGCTGGGAAACAGGTGAAAACCATGAGTGTAATTGCCAAAGGAGACGTGACCACCAGAATGTAACAAATCCTTGAGAAAGGGGCTAAGCTATCTTGGCTCCCCACCATTTATGTCAATTAATGTTAATGTTTAACCTATAGCTAGCTATAGCTTTTGTAAGGTAACGTTTGCGTGTTTAATCTGAACGTCCCTTTACACGTTAGATGCATCGAACATGCATGGGGCCCGCACTAGCGGGGTTTTTGAATGTGTCGTGCTACTGCGCATTTCTGCCGATCAAAGGGGGTTACCACAGTTGTGTCATTGTTGTGAACTACTTTCCGCCGTCGTTGGGCCCCTACCAGCTTGGGGGCCCCCAGGCACTTGCCTGGTGTGCCTGCCATATTCCGATGCCCCTGTACATGAGCAGTCTTTGAGTTGAGTGTGCTTAACTTTTGAGATTTGTATCTCTCTGCCTCCCAGTGGCCAAAGACGGTACTCTACCCATTTCAATGTTGTCTTCTTGTTGTCATCATCACACAGTGACAGTGAAAGGAAATCTGTTTCATCAGTCTAGCAGTTGGAAGGAATGTCGTTTTATCATTGTGTGAAATTACAGAAAGCATAAAGGTTTGAATCCTCCCCTTAGGTGGTTTGATCGACCCTACCATGCCTCTAACTTTTCCCCACAGATCCTGGCCTCCTTCACGAATGGTTCACTGCCACTGCTGCCAAACCCACGGCAGGCGGCCGCCAAGGAAATTAACCAGCGTATTGAACATGCGATCAAGGTGCGCAGCTGTGAGCGCATGCATAGGGAGCACATTACTCCCCTGACCCTGGTGTTCAAAGACACGCACATCGAAGACAAAGTAAGTGTGAATGGATGAGGGTTAATATAACATGCACAAGCTGAAGTTCTTGTTAATTCCAACAATGTATGATGATGTCCTTCTGCTGTCCCAGTTCTTCCAGATGAGAGACGAAATGTTCAACTCCAACCTTGTCTGTTCCTTCGTCATGCTCCTCTTCCTCATGGCTGCCCAGGCTCTTATCCCCGCCCCCAGGTAGACGGGCACCTCTTTTCCATAGACCTATTAGATAGAAAATACAAATGGAGTAAGTTTCTCCTATACTACAACTAGCAGACACTTTTATCCAAAGCGACTCACAATTACATGCTGCTATTACATAGAGCAGATAGGGGTTAGGCACCTTGCTCAAGGATGCTTACAGGTAAGCCAACTCTGGGGCTTGAACCCATGACCTTCTGGCTGCGAGTCCAACACCTAGACCACTAGACTATCCTACTGTAAAGAAAAAAAGAAGAAAATGTAAATTCTCCTCTCGACTTTCTCTAACACACAAAAACACGCACTCACTTTCATTCCTATTGGACATACTAAGTCATGTGCGTGCCCGAGCCAACCAGTGAGGGTGGGAGGGCTGAGTTGCACACACAACCAACAGACAAAATGGAGCCAGAGGCAGAAGGGAACTGTATAGTTGTAATATAAAATCAGTGCCGTGACCTTAGAATCCAAATTTGTATGTCGCTACACCGCTACAATATGCTGTTCATTTTGCATTATTTTTTCATATCTGCCCTTCAATCAATTTTCATTCTACCACACTTTCTTCTCCCTATCTCACCCTGTCGTTACTCTGCAGACAACTCCCAGCCGTGCTCCAGTTTGCACTGTTCCTGCTTGCGTACTCATTGCTACTACTGCTGTCCCTGGCGGAGGAGTTCAAGAGGGCCCCTCCAGCGCTGCAGCACTTGTGCTGTTGGATCCATGAAAACAACAGTGCTCGCAACCTCCTCACAATCACCGCCATCAGCATCAACTTCGCCTTTGTCTCTGTGGACATGGTGAGAGCCTCAAGAGCTGTTTCTATTGCTCAATGTGAAGTTACACTTGTTTACAAGGAGACTATCAGCCCATCTCTTTTAATTAGCCAACTATTTGTAGGTGTATGAACTTTATCTTATATTCATTATGTCATATTCCTTGATCTAGGTTTGGTGCATTCTAAGGGACACCAATACAGGCATGCCTGAGGTAATAAACGGGGCCAGCGCAGCTTCTCCTCACCAATGGCAGCTTACTGTCTGTTATTACCCCGAGGTAAAGTAAATCCTTGATATACCTGTAGCTATGTAAAACAAGTATAGTCAGTCTAATTTGACCAAAAGCAAATCTGAACCTTTTCACCTTTCAAAATATTTACATATAAGCACAAATGGAAAGATAAATTCTATTGCAAATGTATTGTATACAGTGTGTGTGTTATGTATTATATACAGTATCATCACAACGCCTATCCAATAAGGTTTAAGCATTACTGCCCTGCTCTATTTACATGCTCTATTTATATACCGTTTTAATAGGTTAAAATGCTCCCCAATAAAAATGTATATTAAATATAATAATTATATAAATAGATTCTCAATGTAAACTAAGTTATCTGTTTTTCCTGAATAGTTGCTTGATTTAAGACAAAGTATTTAAAGCGGAGTTAAGGTTTTAATTCTGTAGATTCCTCACTTAAATATTGTGTCCTCGCTTCAAGGATTGGAAAAAAACAGATCATTATTTTTTATCTGCCATTGATTTCAGTTGTCTCTCAAAAACATACTTCCAACATATCTACAAAGCTAAACGTGGGTTTAACAATGTTCAATTCCGCCTTAGGAAATCAGTACTGTAATGAAATGAATGATACTGTGATCTTGGCGTTCAATGAAGATTTCCATCAACCAACCTTTTTGTTACGATCAACTATTTTGGCCTTAATTCCCCCATGCCACCTCTCTCTTACCCTTCGTCCAGTTCTTTATGTTAAGCGGGGTGATCGCCATGGTGACTTGTGCGGTGTTTCTGCGTCTCAGCTCTCTGCTGAAGCTGGCGGCACTGCTGTTAGCGGTGGCCATCTACTCTGGCCTCATCCACCTGGCCTTCTGCACACTCAGCCATGACACCCAGCACAGGTTGGCCTACTTCAGGGGATTGGTACAATAGGGGTGGCATTCAATTCCCCCTATTGTACCAATCGTGAAAAGTTATAATATTGATATATGTTGTGGAAATGCAAATAAAAAAGCACATACGTGGGTTACTAAGCTAAAAAATGATCAAGCTGATTTTAATTTTCAAATTAGGAAAAAGATTACTTTGAACGCCCAATGTAACATATATGTAACATTAAACATTTACATAAACCCCAATGTAACATATATGTAACATTACAGCTCTTTCACACTTGGGGGTAATATAAAAAATACATCAGAAATATGTTCCATGTGGTCCATTTGGTCTGTTTTATATCCCCCATAATTTCCTTTTTATGGGAAATGGGTCTGGGTTCTTATGGGTTAAACCTGTATGCCACACAAGGGTATATTAATGTGTGCAGGATGAGTTTTACTAGGACTTAACAGTACCTGATTCCACGCAGGTCTCACTATCTCAGAAGAAAAGGAATCTCAATCCTTCTCATGGCCATGTTTGTTGTGGCTGTTTTCTACAATGGAAGACAGGTATTGTTAGAACGGCTTTACGGAAGTTTAATGAGGATTTAGTTGAGGTTGTTAACTTCTGAGATTGGTGTAATGCTGTGGGAGTGCAGCACACATTGACAGGTAACCTACATGAGATGTTTCCCATTGCTCCATCCTCTTCAGTGGGAAGCTACTGCCCGTCTTGACTTCCTGTGGCGCCTACAGGCCCAGCAGGAGGTGGAGGACATGAGGGAGTTGCAGGAACACAATGAGTGTCTGTTGCACAACATTCTGCCGGCTCACGTGGCGCGGCACTTCCTGGATAGAAGAAAGAACGATGAGGTACCACGACTCTTCTCGTAATACCGTAATACTATTTGACCTTTGCACATCAACACACTCCTTATATTCTGTAAATGTCTTCAAATGAATTCCCCTTTTTGAAATAAAAAGATGTGTTGACATGCAAGTCTGTGATAATTCCTGTTCAAGTGAAAGTATAATGTTAATGTAACAGTCTTTTTTTCTTTTAGGGGCTTTACGCACAGTCCTATGATGAAGTGGGAGTGATGTTTGCCTCCATCGCTGGGTTTAATGAATATTACGAGGAGAAGGAGGTCAAAAATGAAGGGGTGGACTCCCTTCGACTGTTGAATGAGATCATTGCTGGCTTTGATGAGGTGATTATGGGACTGAGAATACAATATTTGGAATACAAAATACTATATAGATGTTGTTGTTTTTTTTTAACTTGCTTCAAGAGAATTTCTCTGGCCAAGGCTTGCTGACATAAAAGTTTGTCTCTCTATGTCACTGTGCTGCATCCCATTATTTAATATAAATTTACCAATTGTGTTTTCCACTGAAAATACTTTTTTTTTTTTCTCTCTAGTTGCTGGAGGAGTCGTTCTTTAACTATGTGGAGAAGATTAAGACTATCGGCAGCTGTTACATGGCAGCCTCTGGCCTGGTTCCAGATAGACAGGTGGGGCAGCATGGATAAAACAGAATAGCCCCTGTTGACCTTTTCTCCTTTCTATGGGAAAACACAACATTTGGCTTGCAATGACCTAATGCAACATCTTTATTTTCTCACAAACGCATGCACACATAACCAAACAGAGCATGATGAATGAATGGAATCATTTGAGTGAGCTAGTCCTCTTCGCCCTGGCCATGCAGGAGACACTGAATGAGATAAACAGGCTCTCCTCTAAGAACTTCCAGCTCCGTGTGGGTAAGCGGCTGGCATGCGCACACAAAATGAAATATATCTATTTTGATCTATTTTAGGGCTGCTAATGTTCGACACACTTCGCCTAAATTAGGCAGGACTGCGTCAGAAAACAGACAATGTGTCAGAGAACGTCATTTTATTCCCATTGTCAATGTCAAGTCAAACTTAAATTCAACTCCACCAAAACAGGCATTGCCCATGGGCCAGCGGTTGCCGGTGTGATTGGTGCCGCCAAGCCTCAGTATGACATCTGGGGGACCACAGTGAACCTGGCCAGTCGCATGGACAGTACAGGGGTCAAAGGGCGTATCCAGGTGCCTGAGGCCACACGGAGGATACTGGCAGAATGGGGCTTTATCCTCGAGCTGCGTGGTGAAATCTTTGTCAAAGGGGTGAGTGGCAGAGAAATTGCATCTGACAGATAGAGAAAGGGAGAGGAATGAGAAGATGGGGTTTACTGGTTCTGTTTGGGATAGTTCTTGTGCCAGCTGTAGCTCACTATAGTTTATTTGAACTTGATTGATATCCCACCACAAGAGAACAATTACAACACATGTGTAAAGAGAAACAGTCCAATACAATACTAGTGGTAGTAATAACAGTATTACAGTACTGAAATGACCAGAATAGCACTGAATCCAATTACCAATATGGATAGTGTCTAGGGTGTGTCTAGTGTCAATTTAATCTACTAGTATTTTATATAAGACCTTAAAGAGAGGATGCCTTTCTAACCATTTCTCCTGACATTCTAGGTAAGTGAGTGCCAGGGGAAAGTGCGAACCTACTTTATCAGCACCATTCGGAGAAGGAGAACCCACACCAGTGCAGAGAGCTGCAAAGGCGCGCGATCAGGCGGTCGCAACACCCTGGCATCTGTGGTGTTCGGGCTGGTACAGGCCAGAAACAAGGAGAGGATGGCCAACGGGGGTTTCAGCCTAAATGCCTGACGTGCTGAAGAATCCCTTATAGCCGGAATTTAAACACTGCAGACAGTAATGAACAATCTTGTTTCTTTATTATTGTCTTTATTATTGTCTTATACTTTTTAGGTTTGAAATGACCAAAACATTTAAATATCAATGTGTGTGGGGCGGGGGTTCCTGCATAAAGTGCTCAAAAACAGGCAATTAGTAGACTTTTAGAAAACTGAACGCGTACTTTGAGTAAGGTTTCTGTACTATAATCAGGTAACTCTTGATATTGCCTAGAACTTACTGTATGCATTTATTTTCAAGTTTATTTGTTTGCTTTTGTTTGCTTTTTTACAAAACATTTATGAAAACAAACCTATTTTCACTGTGATAAGATGTTAAACTACCTGCCCTTATGTACCAGTGTGTCCTCAGCCCTTTGAGCCAAGATACAGAATACCTCAATGAGACCTCTGCTGTTTCACAGACCAATGGCCAACACAATAGAAAGTAGCTATTTTGTACTGCAATGTTGCATCATCCACATAATTTTAATATAGCAAGTTATTGTTTTATTTTAAGCAATTCAGACAATTTGACTTAAGCATGATGGTCTTTATACAGTGAAAAAATAAGGTATTACTACAGCCTCTTGCTTTACAGGGCATGATTTCTACAGAAGATAAATTAAATGCAGTGTTAATAAGGAATTACTTTGTTTGGACATATATCAAGTATGTATCAAGTATTTGATGTAAGTAATACTTCTAGTGAACTGTATTTGTGTCAAAATGCCCACTCCTAACAGATAATCACAAAATCTGTACTGCTCTGGGATTAGTGTCAAAACTCTACATGTGACCAATTACAAATAAACCAACACATCTTTGCCTTGGAAGACAGTTACACTGCTTTAACAAACTTCTTTTTTTAAATTTTTTTTTTCAAACAATAAATAGTACAATTTGAGGTTTTCTTATGTTGAATAAAAATGATTGCCAAAAGCATGGTCATAATATTCTCACTCTACATTCATTTATTATAAGTTAAAATAAGGGATGCAAACATTTTTCTCTTTCATGAAACATACATACAGGTATACATATTTATTTAAGAAAAGTAATGAAGACTAAATGGTGTTGTCACTAAAACTAAATTACTATGACTAAATTACTTTGATTAGACCAGTGGCAGTGTCTCACACCTAGCACCTGTTGGGCAAGACAACTGACTTTCTTCACCACCTTCAATGATTTATAATTTGTGACATCACAAAATGCAACAGTAATTGCAGTATAGGACCCATGTTTTCAACCTGATAAGAGATTTAATCAGCAGTTAGTTGCCTTCAATACACATCACTCCTGTTGTTCCCATGACAGCAATTCCCATAGTCTATGGAAACTGTGTAAAGTTTATTGAAATTCACGTTTGTACATACATCCTAAATGTGAACAAAAATGTGATCCTTTCTTTCAACATGATTATGTCTGAGATTGCAGACATGATCCAGTTTTCCAGAATCGACTAGTGCTGTCTGCGTCTAGCGCGGGTATTCTGCTGTGTAGCACGAGGGTTCAGCTCCAGCCCGCTGTTTCTCTGCTTTGATTGTTGTGTCTCGTCGTTCCGGAAAGTTCGGCTTGCCAGCAATTAATTTCATTTTAGGACAAGAATAAAGAACTATGGGGGATAATCAAGACGATAAGCTTTACAAGGCGGAATATGCCAAAAGTGGCCGTGCATCATGCAAGAAATGCAAGGAAAATATTGCTAAAGACTCGCTACGAATGGCTATCATGGTGCAGGTACGATAACGCCGTCTTGAGTCTACTTTTCTGCAGATCCCTGCTAAGTTATCTAACTAATAGCGTTATTGTGCAGAGTGTAGTTACGTGCTTAGAATATAGATAGGTTATTCTTTATGTCCGTAGCTTCGTAATATATATGCGGTTGTGTATTTGATATGCTACTATGTGTTTAGAGTTGTTATGGTAGGCCCCGGTTAGCAATTGTTACTGCTAACATTATCGATTGTATGTTCACAAAGAGTCACTGCGCGTTGGGAATCAATTCTGCGCATTCACGTACATTTCACAACATGGGGCAGTTTGAACAATAATTGAGCTTCAAATTGGCAATATGTGAGAAACTGCGTATCATCAGGATCTAATATTTGGAGGAGGTTCATAGATAATGAAATAGCGTATACATGTTAATAGTTTCCTGTTGTATACACTGGGTTCTATATAAACCTACCCCATGTGTTGTTGTTTTCCAGTCACCTATGTTTGACGGGAAAGTACCCCACTGGCACCACTTCTCTTGTTTCTGGCTTAAAGCAGCAGCTCAATCCACAGCCGACATTGCAGGCTTTTCCGACCTCCGCTGGGAAGACCAGGAGAAAGTGAAAAAGGCCATTGAAAGCGGCGGAACTGTAGGAGGTTAGTATTCACTCTTGAACTTGTCTTGTCTTCCTTCTCAAAATTAACACATCACATTACTTACATTTACAGCAGGCGCTTTTATCCAAAGCGACTTACAATTACATTGTTCTATTACATGGAGCAGGTAGGCATATTTCTCAATAATGTGTACAGGTAAGCCGACACTGGGGCTCGAACCCACGACCTTCCGCCTGGGA
>JAODLI010000017.1:1636800-1655643 GCA_027575585.1 Percopsis omiscomaycus
GGATTATATCTCCAACCTGGCCTGGGAACGCCTCGGGATCCCCCAGTCGGAGCTGGTTAATGTGGCTCGGGAAAGGGTAGTTTGGGGTCCCCTGCTGGAGCTGCTGCCCCCGCGACCCGATTTCGGGAAAGCGGATGACGATGAGTGACGATGAGTGAGTGAATATGCACAACAGTGATGTAGTGTAAATGTTTTCCTCCGATAGGTGCTCATCAGCGTTCTTCGCTGAGGAGCGGACAGCTCTGAGGCAAAAGAGGCAGAAGATGAGACTGCTGCAACAGAGGAAGCTCTCGGACGTGTCGCAGTGCAAAGACCTTCCCGACGAGATCCCTCTGCCCCTCATCATAGGAACAAAAGTCACTGGTAGGATGGTTAAATTACCACATTTGGGTTTTAGCCATGAAAGTATTGGCTGTAGTCATGGAATCTAAATTTGCAATCATTAAATAACCTTGATGTATTTCCCAGCTCGACTCAGAGGGGTTCACGATGGCCTGTTTACGGGCCAGATCGATGCGGTGGACACCAGTGCTGCCACCTACCGCGTCACCTTTGATCGCAACGGCCTGGGCACACACACTGTGCCAGACTACGAAGTACTGGTGAGACCTAAATCCCAACTGCTCTACTCAATTTCCAAACCTATTGGGGAAAGAATGGCAGATGATGTTATTTTTAAGATAATGAAAATGTTTTTTTGTTTTCTTCTTTCTTCCTTCCAGAGCAATGAGCCCACTGAAACCATGCCCATCTCAGCCTTTGCCCAAAAGCACCGGGCAGCACGATACTTGCAGAACTTAATGACTCCTCCCAGAACAACTTATCCGTCCACTCCTGTCCTCATGGTACTGTATGTTTTATCGAGAGTGTTTACATTGAGAAAATAATATTTTAAGTCCTCAACGCTAGAAGGGAAAAAAATATATAGATGTGTGCCTGCTGTTTATATTCATATTTTCTGAAATGTACTACATTCGTGAAAGCCCACGCTTTCTGTATTGTTCTGTTCAGGCTTATAACATTCTTGTGTCTAGATGAATTACACCCCTGCACTTCATTTGATTCCAGGACAACGACCCTTTGATCAGCCAGTCTCCATGGAAGAATAAAATGCCCGGTGCTGAGGGGGAGACATTAGGAGGGTTTCCTGTTAAGTTCCTTGTCCAAGTGGTAAATATCTCTGGCAAATGAATTATTACCTGTGTTCTATCACAGGCCAGCTACTAAATCTCTTTCACTCTCTCGTGGCTCTAGACAAGGCTGTCCAAGATCCTCATGATTAAAAAAGAGCACATCAAGCACTTAAAAGACATGAACACAGAGGCTGAGAAACTGGTACAATCATCTCCTTGACCCAAATGATCACTTTGGCAATAAAAGACATGAAATGTCTTGATAGAAATCAATTGCCTTCTAAACTAAATGTGTGTGTGTCTGGGTTTGTGTTGTCAGAAGTCCTGTTCGATGCCCATTGGCCTGGACTTTCAGAAGCGCTACGCCACCACAGTGCTGGAGCTGGAGCAGCTTAATAAAGACCTCAACAAGGTTCTGCATGAGGTCCAACAGTACTGCTGTGAGGTAAAGCATACACACAAACACTTCCCGTGCGTTTGTGAAAGGGAACGTGTTCAGCTTTCATGCTGCTTTTGGAGGTAATCGGCAGTATTTTACATTGTCATAAATGGTAGCATGATGACAATGGTTTAAAAAAAATATAATGTTATGTCCTCATAAATAAAGATGGCACTATGACAATGGTGACCTAAATCTACGTTGTTTAGCTGACTGTTGCCTTAGTCAGCTGGCCAACCCGTATGGCTTTGCTGCCAACAACACCAATGTAGTGCAATGATTGCACCACTAGAGGTCAGTCAGATTGAAGTACTAGTTTTCTCATTGGTGGTATTGTCATCCAGATCCACTACTACTCAAATATGCTGGTTAGTCTGTATACACACAGAGCTGTGCCTGTAGCTGAGGCGCTTACTGTGTTCACCTGGGGAACTTTATGCCATCCCTCCCCACAGCTTGCTCCAGACCAGGGCATGGTTCCGGCGGACCGTCCCACGGAGCTGCGGCGACGCTGTGAGGAGGACGCACAGGAGATGGTACAACAGATCAATTCTGTGAGAGACTCTCACCAGCGCGTGACCAGTCCCAGCCACACACAACTCGTCTCCCGCCTCACCGCCCTGCTACTACAGATTAAGGTAGACTTGCCCTCGCTAAAGACCCCCCCCCCACTCCCCATTTTACTGCAACACATTGTGTACGCACTCTAGCATTTTATTTCTGTTTAGGATGGTTTGCTGATAAACTATGTCTAACTCTACTTATGTTTACAGTGTCTGGCAGAGGGGGGTGACCTGAATTCATTTGAGTTTAAATCCCTAAGTGACTCCCTTAATGACATCAAAAGTTCAATAGATCCCTCTAACTTCAGGTAAGGAAGTTATTTATTGCTTGTAATGTCCCATTCTTTTAGCTATGCTCATATGGCTGACCTTTATCAGTGTGTATTAACTCTATGAAATTCTGTATTGGTTTTTAAATTGTAAATATTACCATAAGTAAGTTATTAATACATTACAATTAGAATTACCATTAGGTACCATGTACACCTACATCTTGCTCAAGGAGGCTTCAGGCTGGCTGGGCACATTGGGGAACCATTACAAATGCATGGAGTCAGATGGCCGTCCGCCCCAACCACTAGCCTATCCTGCCCCATGTCCTTTAGATTAGATCCAAAGTGACGTACAGTAAGACCAATTACAAGTACTGAGGAGCAGGTCGGGGTTAGGCATGTTGCTAAAGGACACCTGCAGGTAGGCCTTGCTTGTTGGGATCCAACCCCGGACCCTTCCACCACCCCAACCACTAGGCTACCCTGTCCCCTCTATAATCACCTCTTGATGGGTCACAAATGTCTGTTATCTGTTCTGCCTTTTGTAGTTGCTTCCAGAACAACGTGGAGATCCATGTGGCCCACATCCAGAGTGGCCTTAGTCAGCTGGGCAACCTGCATGCCTTTTCTGCCAACAACACCAATGCTGTCTGACTGGCTGCTTGTACAAAACAGTCGTATGCGCACACAGCAGGGTGGTCCATTATACTATTTTGTGAGATGGTGCTCTCGACTGGACTCTCTTGCAACTGCAGAAAGCTATGAACCATCACTATGATCTGCTTTTGGACATCCAGAGAAAATTGGTGTAGATTTGTTCAGTTCCTGAAACTTCCTGGCAAGAAAACATTGGGGAGCTGTTAGTGTTTTACCATCTAGTCTTAGTGTTGCATACCCACTTGAACAAAGCTGAACTATTGCTGCATTTCACTTCACTCCAATTGCTGATGGTTGTCCCCCGGTTTCATGTGCCAAACATTACTTGTTGCCGTTTTTTATAGTCTATATTTATTTATTTGTAGGTGTGTGTGGTTATAAAAACATACTACTTTTTAAAGGTTCCCTCTGTAATTGTTGTGTTCCATTACTCCCCTGATGGTAATCACAGGGAAGGCTAAAGAATGTTTTGTAAAGTTTATTGTAGATATTTGTACAATACCTCTATCATTATTAGGAATATTGTTGACATATCTGCTATGTATTCAAATGATTTTGTAATTTTGTGTGCACTGAAAAGAGATTTTTGTATATTCTAACAATTAAACCCCTGACCCCTTTTTCAGAATTTGGCAACATTACCTACATTACTGGTGTAGTTAAATTCAGGACAAGTTTGTCTGCATTTCACTTTCAGGTTTGTAAAGTTGTAAATGGGAGTGCCTCAGAGCACGTGTAAATACATGTTGTGCCTTTTTACATTAAACATGGCAAAACAAATGTGTCTAATTAGTTTTGCTCCTTTTTATATACAATGCTTGCATGAAGAAATGAATGAAGCGTATTAAAATATGTACAATAAATAACTTTATTTTTGTTTAAAACCAAACTTACATTTCTATACTTGGATAGCTCTTTTATAATACAATTCCAGGAAATCACATAAAGCCACCAAAGTGGGTCATGGCACTGGTTTCCCAGTCAGAATCAGAATCAGAAAAGTCTTGCGCTTCCCTTGCATGAATCGGGGAGAAGCTGCCAAAATTGTCACCTGTAGCCATTGGCTGTGAAGGTTGCATATGACACGCTGCATTTTTAGGCGACGACCTGTTGAAATGATTCTGGGTTGGGATGGGAGGGATAACCACTTTCATCTCGGGTCCAATGGTTTTATTGGGCGGGAAATTATCATATTCCACAAGAACTTTAGGTCCAGTGTTGTCATTTATGCTGGAATGAATGCTGGAGTAATTCTCGTTTTCCTTTTGATTAAGATGAACATGAGAAGGAACGTCGAAGCTCAGTTCATCTCGTTTTATCTGAGGAGGTTTCACTGTGACCCCCTCTTTGGCAGCATCATACATGCAAGAACCAGATGTTTGTTCATAGCTGCTGCTCTGCTTCATGGTTAGAGTCGTAGGCCCATCTTCTGCTCTGTTGCTTATTGTTGGTCTAAAGTTGCCTTCCAATGTGTAGTTTGCCATCCGCTGCATCTCAGGACCAACTCTACCTTTGAGTTGTGCGAACGGGGTTGCTGAAGAGCTCGTGACTGGGCCGTTAACTTTCAGTGGTACGGACGATCCAACCTGGCGACGAGACTTTGCACGTCTGTTCTGGAACCAGACCTGAAATAATACAACCAAAATTAATAGAAGAACTAGTTTGGTCAACGTTTACATTCAGTGTCTGTGTTAATTGGTGAATTAAATGTATTATATTTAACTGGCTTGCCAGGACGGCAAGACCAGTGATTGTTTTTTTTACCTGAATTCTGGACTCTGGTAGACCGGTCAGAGCCTCCAGTCTCTCGCGTAGATAGATATCGGGATATTTCGTGTCCGAGTACACTTTCTCTAGCACCTCAATTTGCTGCTGGGTAAAATTGGTCCTCTTTCGTCTGTGCGTCAGTAGTGCCACGTCCGTCCTTGGCACCGAGCTTGCAGAGGTGAAGTATTTCGCAGAATCTTGGGCACGATAATCTGAAAAAACAGTGCATAACTAAGTATTTTTCAAGCATTCGTGGGGATTATAAAATGTAGGCCTAGAAAAACTGCAGAAACGAGTTGTGCGTAATTACGCACAAACGTAAGTTCTCCACCAACCTGTATGCGCAACGTTTTTCATCTCGAGATGTCCTTCGTGGAACATCTGAAAGTGACTCAGCTCCCCGACGCACAGATTTCCATGTGCAGCAGACATGATATTTTACTCCGTATCTTCAGCCTCTCACTGACTCGGAACACTTGCCAGTCTTATATCTACCCGCTCCGCGTCCTGTGATCAAAGGTGGAGCTTTGGAAATGTGTGAATGGGCGAGCCATCAGTGTCGGCTGGCACTGGAACATCCGTGCAGCAACTTCAGACACGTCTGAAGGCCAAAGGAGGTGTGAACGATAACACCCCGAACGTTGGAGCGACCGCTGGTCGCTTTAAATGATTTTAATGGATACTGCATGTTCAATACACATCACTTGGGAAAACATTTATCCGCTTTGGAATGGATGAGGTAATAACAGATCAGCCATAAAAGGGAGGGAGTCTAAAAAGCTGCTATTTCCTCAAGGAATCAGAGACCTGCAAAATTTGGAATTTGTTGCTTACTAATGATTGATATTGTTCTCTTCTTGATAGCTCTCCAGTTTACCTGCTAGCTAGTACTTTACCATGTTCTGTATTAAAGCATTTTACACGCACAAAAATTTATACATATATTTATTTATATATTATATATATATACTGTATGTGTGTATATATATATATATATATATATATGTGTGTGTGTGTATGTGTATGTGTGTATATGTGTTTGTTGAACAACAAAACACTGGTTTGTAGAATAATGCAGGCTACCAAAAAGGAAAATCTCAATACGCATAGCCTAGTTCAGTTCAAAGGGAATCAGAATTGGGCACTTCTTATTGAATAGGTTACATCCATTTCATTTGGGGGTTGGGGTTAAAAGGTCAGGCAGCACAACAGACATAGACTAATGGATCTGAGGAATAGGACATCCATGTGAGTAGAAAACCTTTTTCTAACTGCAGGAATATTATTTTGTTTTTTGTGTATTTATTTATTTATTACTGTTTCAAATACACCTCTTGAGAGCAGATAGAGCTTTGTCTGAGCAAGGGCGTCCTTGGTTATAGAATATATGTTTGAATAACAATAATAAGTTTAAACTCAGGTGTCTGATTTATTAATGCTAAAAACTAGAGCCTTTACAAGAAAAAACACAATGTTTATTTTTTATTTCACTTATGGTCACCTATGCTGTTCCCCTGGTGTACATTCCTGTATGATGTCAAAGGCCATCCGAGTTCACAGATTGATGTGTCTTGTCTGAGAGCTCTAACTCCATTTGGTTGTTGTGTATATGCATTAACCTGAGTGTTATGCTAACATTAGAGGTGTTGAAGATCCTGTACTTGTGTAGTGGTTGGTGACAGGTCTTTGAGGGCTAGTTGTCGTTCATAAAGTGTACAGTTTACTCTTTATTTGACCATTTTTCTAAACAGAAATCACATAAATAATTGCATAGACAAAATGTGCTATTCTACAATATGAATTGTCATAATATTAGGTGTTTAGATTTTCTTTTCTATTTAATCTAGAATTTGACTGGTATTTCCAATAATCTTGACAGTGTTGCTTCTTGCCATTGTAATTAGATTTAAGGAATGCTAATTAACTGATATTGTGGCATATGTGCTGTACCTTTAAACATCAAACAGTAACACCACTTGAGGATTTGTATAGGCTATCTCCAGCACAAGTACACAGCCTGTGTAGACACAAACAGGCACATTCACACCTCTATAGGCTTCACAGGCACTTTTCATTTAGATAACAGACAGACTGGGACATTTTCAGACTGGTTTGCAGGGACATGTCAAAGGGGCCATTCTTGTGTCCAGTCTGTTTATTGGAAAGATGCTATGAAGTAACTATACATTTGACATTTGTTGGATTTATGCATTTGATTATTTATTTTAAAGGCACTAAAATAGCATATCACAATATTCATACTTACAATCATGCATTTCCATGAAGCAAATGTATAAAGCAAATGTAGACCTATGTCAAAAGGCTACCATTTATTTTATTATCTCTACAATTGTTGAGGCATCTCAATTAGAAATTGCATAAAACACAACAACATAACAAATATAAATTTCTGGCAATGCTGAAGGATAGAAATCAAGACCCTATGGATGGCTTCATGTATTTTCTGAAACACAGTGTATGTAAAATATATTTTTTATATAATATGACCTCTCCACCTCATATTGCTAAAAAGAGGGGGACATACTATTCTAGTTATTTCATTACAATAATGTGATATGTATATGTGTGTTAAAGTCACAATATAGTTTATTTTGACTCAAGGTGCTTGCAACATATAGAATGCTTCTTTATATAACTGGTGTATGACCAGTTATTATGGTTTATCGACGAAATCATGTAGGACTACTAACATTCTCAGGAACGACGGTGTAAAAAGTTACAGTAATATAACCTCAATATCTGTGGTTCCCAAATAGTGTGTGCATTTGTGCTATTTAAAATGGGATAGGATAGTCTTAAAAACATAATTTTAACTGGTTGTCATTGCTGCTACTGTGAATAAATCAATTCTACGTCATTATTTACATCTGTAACAAAAATCTCCCGGAACTTCCGTCAAATTGAAACGGAAGTAGGTACGTGGCTGCTTCAGCTGACATTCTGCATGATGGCGACAGAGGTTCAGAGCGGCGACCTCAGCAATGGCAGTTCTAGCCGGCTCGAAGTCTCCATCGACGGCCTCACCCTCAGCCCAGATCCCGAAGGTGAGCAGGTACAGGCTGGCGAGTCGTCGCCCGGGCCTGCCGAGCCTGAGACCGCGGAGCTGGGCTCCACCGAGGGCGAGGATGGAGAGGAAGGCGAGACTGCCAAATCTACGATAGAAAGGAAATGGGGCTTTCCTTTACAAGAGCTTTACGGAATGGCCCTGAAATTTTTCAAAGGTATTTTGTGCTCAATGACTGACATTTGAATGGCTTACCGAATATGGCAAACTAGTATATAAAGTAGTTACTGGTCAAACGAGCCACACACACTCGGGCCTTGTTATAAGTGCCTAGCTGACGTTAAGATAGCTAACTAAGCTAGTCTGTATTAGACGTATAGCACTGTTCGGGACTAGCATAGCCTATCAGTCGGACAGCTACCGGTAGCCGCTGTCATCGCTATTGGCGTGGCGAAATGGTTCCTTACCCATATTTAGGCGCTTTGGACTGTACTTTATAGCTCAGACGATACGTTTTTACTTTGCCCAGAGCATGGGTCGTTATCCAAAATAATTTATCCGCAAAGCAGATTGCAGAAGCAGTAGTTCTACAACAGTGGTTCTGGAACATTTCGGTAGCACACCTGTGGTCCAACAAACCTCAACATTACTGAGCTAATAGTTAACGGGATGGCAAAGCTTAAACCGAATGCTCCAAAAAAGTCAATACGTCAGCAATCTGTGCCAATATTATTTCCTTAATGTAATTTTCATTGTAAATGGAAAACACTACTGCTTGTACATTAACTCGCTTGTCATATATACCCAATATAATCAAGCAATATAATCGCCTAACCGAATGAATGGGTACTGTGATGTGTTTGCTAACTGCATGTCAACGGCAACACACCCTTTATTCCCAGCAGTGCATACTCATGTTAAAGCAGTAACACACCTTTGTCATTACCTTATCATACACACTCAAATGTCTACTCAGGCAGTATTTCATTAAAAATGATTTGGCATAAGAAATGTTAAGTGCATTGCAGTGCATACAGGTTTGCATTTGGATTAATCCTTTTACACCCCAACTTGGAAGTTTATTGCTTCCAAGTTGGTGTTAGTTTCATGATAATATACTTTCCACTGTAAATAAATAAGTAAAAGTGCCACTTGATTGTTTTTATGCTCCAGCATGCACACATGCTCCGGATGGAGACTGGTAACTTGACAAGTTGACATCTTCCTGAACGAGTCAGCCATTTTGAACATTGGTCACTTTTGTTGAGAAATATGAGTGTTACAAATGACTGCAGAGACTGTACAAACAGGTTCTGGGCTGCGTTTTAAACCTGCCCAACAGTGCATTGTAGATGGATTGCTTAGGGGTTGCACCCAGACATATCCTGTATTCACCTCCGTTTCATTTATTTTGAGAAGAAAATGCGCTCTCATTAAGACGAGGCATTGTAATCCTTGCTGAATTTAATGCTTAATTAAAGGTATACAGGCTGCACAAGTGATTTACAATCTGCAATCGGCCTATGTTGTTGCACCTCACACACTCCACAAAGACACAATGGTGTGTGATGTAAGAATTCACACATTGCTGTATCACTGTGCTTAGATAAAGATGGCAAGGCCTTCCACCCAACTTATGAGGAGAAGCTTCGACTGGTGGCTCTACACAAACAGGTGTTATTGGGACCTTACAACCCTGACGCCTCGCCCGAGGTTGGCTTCTTTGATGTCCTGGGCAACGACCGCAGGTGTGTGTGTGTGAGAGAGAGAGAGAGAGAGGGAGATATTCTCGTGTTCTGTTGTGTTTTAGGAAACAGACTGCAGTATTGAGCATTCACTCTCCTACCCACTCGCCTCTGTTTTTATTGATTTGACCGGACAGTTGGTCCAGGCCATTTAAACCCTCAAACACACATCTGTTATGAGTAGTACAGGACTATGGCTGTTCTTTCTATCTTGCTTATTTATACACAGTATTTATGAAAGAATCTTGTGCTGATGACTGTGTTCAAGACAACTTGTTTAATGAAAAGTGATTTTGATTGACTACCCAAAGCAATTGGTGAAATTGGTCATTCTTTTGAGGGAACATAATTTTCCTGTGTTACCTATTAAGCTACTGCTATTATGTTTATATTGTATCTATTTACGGCTATAAGTACCCTTTTCATAATTCCTACCATGGATTTGAAGGTTAAATGCATTGTGTATATACTGTATTTTTGTTTCCCCCTCCAACCTGGTCCTTTCTGCAGGAAAGAGTGGGCCTCTCTGGGAAACATGGAGAAGGAGGAGGCCATGGTGGAGTTTGTCAAACTGCTCAATAAGTGCTGCAACCTCTTTGCTCCCTACATCACCTCCCACAAGATCGAGAAGGAGGAGCAGGAGAGGAAGCGGTGAGGGGTCCGTTATGCACGAGGAACACTCCATAGTCTCCTCATTTTCCTAACCCCATCTGCTCCCTCTTCAGGAAAGAGGAGGAGGAGCGCCAGCGCCTCGAGGAGGAGGAGCGGGAGCGACAGAGGCAGGAAGAGGAGAGGCGGAGGCTGGAGGAAGAGGAGAAGCTGAGGAGGGAGGAGGAGGAGAGGAGGCAGGCGGAGGAGGAGCGGCTACGGATTGAGCAGCAGAAGTATGACTGTGTTGTTTGAAAGTCTTGGTGCTGGGTGTGCAACAAAACACAACACTGCCCCCTATTGTCTTAAGCCTTTCTGATGCCACCAGGTAGGTCGTAAAGTAGACCGTCTTTAAAACGCACGCAAGAGGCTGAGAGTAGACGTGCAAGCAAACACTTAATTTTTACATATTGGCACACCTTTAACCAAAGCAATGATTTGAGTGGAACCATTTTGTAGAAAACCATGAAGCGTAGACAAAAGTCCAGTCTATTACTGGGGAAAAAGACGTACATTATAACCGAGGAGGGTGTTCAAAACCAGCTTCCATGTTGGTAGTCTGGTGAAGCAGGCGGCTCTGCTTCCAAATACAGGTTCCTCGTAGTGTTGACCAGGACCTGTTATAACACACTATAGTAAGGGTCAAAGGTCCTTGTTTAACGCACAGGTTTGACAAGTCGGCAGTTTTATGTGCGAGTAGTACAAGCAGAGAAACGGCCTGTCTCCCTCTCGAATGTTCATGTTCTGTCTACCATCACCACGGTCACCGCCACCCTTCCCCTTCCCCCGCCCAGACAACAGATCATGGCGGCGCTGAACGCCCAGACGGCGGTGCAGTTCCAGCAGTACGCGGCCCAGCAGTACCCCAGCAGTCCGGAGCAGCAGATGGGCCTCATCCGGCAGCTGCAGGAGCAGCACTACCAGCAGTACATGCAGCAGCTCTACCAGGTCCAGCTGGCCCAGCAGCAGGTAGGATAGACCTACAGTAGGGCGTGCTGCGTGTAGGGGGTAGTATATTAGCAACAGCTGACCCGTTTAACCCGATGTAAAAGTTCTGCTGTAGTTGGAAATAACTAGGATGGTGATTGCACTGAAATAATTTCTTATTCAAATATACACTATTTTTGTGACTATTGGATCCATATTCAGTGCAGTGTAGCAAGTCCAGTCCCCCGTATGCAGACCAGCGTGTACGGGCAGTATTTGGAGGAAGTGATTCATAGGAATGCCGGCTTTGTGAGAATTCATCTGCTTTCCCCGTGTCTCGCTGCCTGCCAACGCTCTGGTGTCACTTCCTCTTCCTCTCCCCCTCTCTCTCCCCCTCTCTCTCCCCCTCTCTCTCCCCCCCTCTCTCTCCCTCCAGGCAGCATTACAGAAGCAGCAGGAGGATGCGGTAGTGCAGGCCACCCTGGAGGCTAATAGCTGCTCTAGTGGCGATCCTTTCTTCGTCTCCGCGGTAGCGCAGATCTGTGCGGGGTCCCTGCCCACAGGCGAAGAGCTCCCCACGGTGAACGGCGGCCACTCGGACTCCTACTCGGAGAGCATGGACAGAGAACCCGAGCCAGAAGCCGCGGAGGAGGTTTCGGAGAACGGGCCTTTATTAGGTTTGTACACCGCCGGAGTGTAAACGGACGCGTACCTCTTTTCCAATGAGCCGGCGTTCTGCAAACGGCGCCTTGAAGCAGGCTGATGGCTCTCTCTCTCTGACACAAATGCAGCTTTGTCTCGAGGCAGAAACCCTACCCCCCTTCCTGCTGCGTCCTTGTTTACGTGACCTTCAGGGGAGGGAGGAAATGAGCACAAGATTGTCTGTACTCAACCTGCTAACATCCACCCACTACTACTACTAAGACTGGATCAAACTGAACGTATTGTGATGTGATAACACTCTGGTTGGAATGTTGTCTTTAGAAATGAATCTTTAATGACGCAGGCAGGAGAGAGGGGGGGGGGGGGGGGTTTAAACGTTTTTATTCATGTAAAGAAATCACAAACCACAATGGACCTGTATACAGTAGACTATAAAGCCTGCTATTTCTTGCAGGTGTTAAAGCAACATTTTACAGCATTAATCACGATGAGGTGGGAATACATTTAGTCCCAGCAGAGGCAGGGACATATAGACCAGAGACCCATGCCATTGCGGCCACTCTTGTGTTTTGTACGCGCTCTTTCTTAGACCTTTTAATCTTTGTCTTCTTCTCTATTAATCCCAGAACTAGACGTGTAGAAATGTGTTGCTGTTGAATGTATTGGCCTTTTATCATTACAGCACGCCAGGTCAAATTCCACGTATGTGCAAATGAACCTGTTGAAGAGCCTAGTTCAGCGTGAGCCTACCTGGTCCTCTCTGGAGCCAATAGTAGCCTCTCCTCTGCTCTCCTCTGCTCTCCTCTGGCAGCAGCGGACTCTCCTCCGGTCATAGCGGCTCCCTCCATGTGGACGCGGCCGCAGATCAAGGACTTCAAGGAGAAGATCCGTCAGGACGCGGACAGCGTGATCACGGTGGGCCGCGGCGAGGTGGTGACGGTGCGCGTGCCCACGCACGAGGAGGGCTCCTACCTGTTCTGGGAGTTCGCCACGGACCACTACGACATCGGCTTCGGCGTCTTCTTCGAGTGGACGGACGCCAGCTCCGCCTCGGTCAGCGTGCACGTGTCGGAGTCCAGCGACGAGGACGAGGATGAGGAAGGTGAGGCTTGTGTTAGTAATTGCATCTCATCTCGGTAGCGTGTTTTGGTATGGAGCCCTGGGTATGTTTTTCTTCTAATTGCTGCGTTAATTCTTTCTTGCTGTGTCAACTGTCAGTGGCTAATAATGGTGTCACAGTCCATATGACTTTGCTGTAGTATGAATTGATTTCTTTTCATGACCTTAATGTTTTTAGCAGGAAGAGAAGAGTAAAGGGGAGGACCCATGACATAATGTATATGTTAGTTATTTAATTAATGAATCTAGTTTGATCTGGGATCATGTACACCTTTTTTTTTTTAATTTAGGGGGTTTTACAAGCTGTGAGCCACTACTTTTGTGGGGGCTTGGATCAAACGGGACGCTCATTGCTTTGTGTCAATCAAGTATGCTCTTCTGTCCCCTCTTCTGTTCCCCAGGCGACGCCCCTGGCGAGGAGGAGAAGACCAAGAAGGAGGCGAGCAAGCCGCAGGTGGACGAGATCGTGCCGGTGTACCGGCGGGACTGTCACGAGGAGGTGTACGCGGGCAGCCACCAGTACCCCGGGCGTGGGGTCTACCTACTCAAGTTCGACAACTCGTACTCTCTCTGGCGCTCCAAGAGTGTTTACTACAGAGTCTACTACACCAGATAAGCCTGACAGACACCCGGGGGGGGGCGGCCATGAAGTGTGTATGTCTGCGGGGATGCCTGTAACAGTCTGTGTGTGTGTGAGTGTGTCTTTGTGTGCTTGAGAAGGGCAAAAAAAAATGCGAGACCTATTCCCGGATTATACCACCAGAGGGCGACAAAGAGAGACGTCCACGGCGCAGGTTTTGGAGTTGGGACTTCTATGGACACACTTGTGTGTGTCAGAGCCTCTGCTTGAGCCCTAGGAAGGAAAGTGTGTATTCCTGTAATATCGCTGTGCACACGTGTAGAGTCCAATCTGTAGGACTTTGTGCTCCTGTGTTGCGTTTTGGATTTCCGTTCACCCAAGTACTACTACTCCCAGCCCCGTATCATCTCGTGTGGCCTTCCGGCTGCCTCTGCCCCAAGTGACGTTTGTGATAACCTCAGATTGATGCTCCATTGGCTTCCATTAGGTTCAATAGGGACTGCTTGTCAAACGAGAGCTACAACTAATACAGATGCACTACAAAACACTATGCCTTCGTTCCACAGTAGGATCACCTTTGGCCACTGCGTCATACATGAACACACACACACAGACACACACACACAGAAAATCTACCGAGAGCCTTTCTAGTCCTAAAATAGCAGTTGAACATACTTCTACTGATGCACTGCATATGTGCAGATCTAGAAGGAATTGTCTTGGTGGAAGCATTGTTCCTCTGCGCTCATCACTTAATCACCCGTATCACAGCAGGCTTTCTTTGTCAGATAGACTTGAGCTGCGTTACCTGTAGTTAGGATTATTTGGGACCAGTGTCTATATAAGCTCATAAAGGGCAAAGAGAGAGGTTTAACTGTCCCATGAAAACATCCAGTTGGTCTTTTAAACTCTTAAGTTTTTCAGTCTGGGACAGGGAATAACAATAAAGATTGTTTAAAAGAGGATACATTTAATAAATATTTATTATCCGTTTTCCTTTAAATAGATTTCACGTTTGTCTCTGTATACATTTTTTTTTCCTTTAACCTCCCCACTATTTCTCAAAGGTGGCGTTACCCCTTTTCTATGTCCTTTTTCCTGCCTAATGATTCATTGCTTGATTGTCTTACTGGTTTTCATTCAAGTCCTCTAAACTGCATTCATCACAGCTGATCAGTGGAGCAGAATGAAAACCAGCAGGACTCTTGGATTCATGTATCCACTGCTCTGCCAGCTCTTATAAAGTGACAGGGGACCAAATGATTAAACATTTTTGGGATGGATTGACGATCCGTGTGACTGATCTTTCTTCTTTTCTTTTTTTTTCTGTCCAGAGCTGGGGGTCATTTTAATGTTACGTTTTACAGACCCCATAAATTCTAAATCCCTGATCCAACACACATTACCTCTGTTCCCTTTTCTCTTTCCAACATGAACTGAGTTAATCATCCCAAATGTGGTGTCGCTGAAACACTGGGTTGACGTAGAGCTCTATCTAGCTTGGCTGAAGTGATTCCTTACAGTACCAATCGAGTTGTGACATTTAGGTATACAAACATAACAGCTAGATTTCCATGTTATTGAAGTTGACTGTTTCCTTGCTTTCACCTCTTGCGTTGCATATGCCTGCTTTGCGTATCGCTTTCCCAAAAGCCTGCCATCTAGGTGCACTGTCAGCGATGCTGTGAGGAATGTCTTCTCTTGGCTTCTGGAAAGATGGTTGTCAAATGGTGATTCTCTAAAAGTTATTTTGCGTCGAACAGAGGATATCTTTTTGGAGGTTTAAGCACTCATACATCTGGTTTCACTTAATCACACTGAGTGAGCTGAGGATTGTTGTATATTTTTGTTAGAATATGCAACGGCACTTGAAAGACACGCTGGCTAAATAACGTGAATATGAAGTCAAATTATTTCCTCCTCCATTGTTTTTTTTGGTGGGGGTGGGGGTTGTCCTTGTGGATCTGTGACTTTTACAGTATGTATCAAAATGGCACTACCTACAGTATGGTAAAGCCAAGCAGTGAAGTTTAAGAGAAAAAAAAGAAGAAATAAATAAAACCCAATAACTTTCTCATGTTTAATGTCTGCAGTTAATGGGGATGAGATGATTTGTTTAAGGCTTGTATGTAAATAATTCTATAAATAGGGTTTATGTGTGGGTTTTTAGATGTGGAAGGAGGATGTGGGTTTGAGAATCTGTGCACTGTAAAGTATGGAGAACCAGATATATGTACATTTGACCCCAAATGAAAGTCCAAAACTCTTAGCAAGTGTAAAGGTAGAGACTGTGTTCACACTATGGGGAAAGCTCATCCTTTTCTATCTATTGCTTTGACTGGTTTGGATCTCTTGAGTTGAAAAATGTTTTTGGGCATATTTAATCTTGATTAAACTTATGTTCATCTCTACTAATTCATAGTTTTTCTTGTTTCCATTTTAATTCTGTGTTTTAATATTTGAAGGTGTTATCACTGGCATTTGGGTGGTTCTTGTGTCCTTGCCACCTGGCTTGAACCATGTCCTGAACGCTTCCTGAGAAAGACTTGACTGTCACAAAGGTGTATCACTGGCAGATTAAATGGAGATAAATGTTTGACTCATGACATCGCAAACAAAAATGTCTCTGTAACAACAGAATGACTGGGTTGGGCCGGGCTCTTTCATGTCCTTAAGTGGTGAAGAGGCGATGAACTGCATATGAATCACATTTACCAGTCAGTCTGCATTGTTTGTTGTTTAATTCACAATACTAATGTTCTATTAGGCCTACAAGAGAAACCACCAACCTAGGCGTGTTTTGAGCTGTCAGGTCATTCTCAGTAATGTTGGGGAATTCTTGGAAGTGTGCCAGAGAGAACACTACAGCGCAATTGGAATTTGAAGATCCACATTCCATTTTTTTTTTTTTAAAGAAACAAAAATCATTTGTAATATAAACTGAGTACAGTAGCTCTCCAGCAGGGTAAATGTGTGTCACAAGTATAGGGAGTTGTAGGACAATCAAAGCAGTAAGTGAACTTTGTAGCTGCTGTGTTTACTTTAAACCACGGGGGGGCATGAGAACATTGCGATGGTAAGTAACGAGATAGAGTTTAGGCTACCGACTTCATTTGACAAACAAAATGAAAAATTAAGCTTCCTATTGAGCATGTGGTTGTATTCTATTATTTGGGGAAACAAATTTAGTTTGCCATTTGGATTTGAAAGGAGAAATGGTATGAATCCCGAACAGCGGAAGAAGCGTTTGCCTATTAAATGATAATCATGTAGACAAGTGTTGGGAGAGTATCTATTGACTATTTGTTTGTTTTTTGAAAGAGGGGTCACTATATTGTTCCCTGGCTGTCACAACCAATGCTTCAGAATTATGGGTGTTGCGGATAGCTGAAAGACTCCGCTAGTGCTTCTAATTCCTGGAGAAAAAAGAAGAAATCCTTTCCATGTTTTCCATCCACCCGCTCCATTCCACTGAAGGAGGAGGGCAGGTAAAACCCTATGGTAAACCCTAAGACACTCCCACACACATGCGCTCCACATCCCAAAGACGTCTTTTAGCTCCGGTTCCAGCTGCTACAGGTGGTTGTAGTTTTCCGTGTTTTTCATGTACTTCTACTTTTTTCTCTCCGAGTTGTGTGTATTTTTTTCAGCTTGATGCCTCTGTCCCTCTCGCCAATTTTGAATAGACTCTCGTCTACAGCCAAACTCGCATCTTTTGAAAAAAAAATATGGCGGGATCTAAGCATTATGTAGCCTCCGGAACAAACGGAGCAGCGAGGGAATTTCGTGTTTAACATTTGAACTTTGTAGCAACAGTTTTAAGGCTTCTGGTTTCCTGGAGTTTATTAAAAATGCCTTTTCACCAGAGGAGCGTGGAGCCGCGGCGTTTGAGTAGACTGTCGGCCAGGGATGGCATGATACCGAGGGAAGATGTGGGCTTCATCGTGGTGGATGGGCGAAAACTTAAAAAACCCGTTTTATTTTCATCCCTGGATGAAGTCTGTTGTCATACACTGACCAACATAATTCACCAGCTTTCCGACCTTTCTCGACATGCCTGCGACATATTCTTTGCGATTGAGATGGAGGCAGGATTGGTGCTCCAGAAATCTTGCAGAATTCAAGGACGCCTGGAAAGTTTGCAGAATGAAGTCTGCAAGTTGGATCCTAAGAAAATCAAAATCCGTGAGTTCGTCTTCTTGGTTACTTGTTATAAACCATGATTATCTAGATTGATATGCAACTTAAAAATACGTCTTTGATATTTGATCTGCTACAAACAAACTAAAGCAAACTGAACACAATTTGTTATCTTAGGTTAATGGAGTTTTATTTGCGTTTCTTTCTCTATTACATACTATGATTTCATAACTACTTTTTAAGGTATTATATAATACAGCCAGGTGTGGTGTATAATGCGTAATACGACCCAGACTTGTATATAATTTAAGACACGTATCAATAGGTCAGCGCCAGATATGAGGGGAGACATTGGAGTGTCTAAAGAATTTGATCGGATGAAACCAAGGGATGGGCGTGACTGCACTCTCCTAAACACATAGCTGATTGTCGTGGACGAGGACGTGATAATAAAGGCGTTTAGTCCTGTCAAAAGTGATCGATTTCCCACGACGCATTTGACCACCTGGGATGTCCACTGAAAGATCGATGGAAAATCAATGCCCTTCTCTACAGTGGCGGTGCGTCTTTTCGGTTCTGTCGTTAGTCGCCTTGTGTCAGGCTGCCTTTGGTAGTCAGTTATTCATTAACTCAGACTTTAAACTATGATGTAGTCTACCGTACAGAGATTGGCATTCCCCTTCTCACAGCCCGGGAAAGCCGGGCTGTGATAGCATATCTGTCTGAGGGTGATGAACCAAACAGAGACATTCTCTGTCCCTGTTTCCTACTTAACAAGTTGCTTTGTGTGTATGTTTACAAATGGGTAGAGGACTGCATGGCTTTGTTGCTTTCCTTTGTTTGCCCTATCTCCTTTTCCTTCCCGACAATCGCTGTAATGTAGCAAACAGACGTGCTAGGCATTTCTGAAGAATCCTAAATGCTATAAAGCAATGATCAACCCATGATAAGTCTTTAGTCATTGCCTTTCAGTTCTTACGCTGTCTTTGTCTACCTTCATAACGCCCTCCTCCCCTGTCATGACTCTAAATGACTCACACATACACAAACGCTATACTCACTTGCTTATGGGGAAAGGTAAGCAGAGCAGACGGTTCCCAGACACAAGAGAATGTGATGTGATGAGCAATGTATACAAAAAACACAGACAAGCACACATAACAGA
>JAODLI010000017.1:1668054-1691438 GCA_027575585.1 Percopsis omiscomaycus
ACCACCACGTTAAGCTATTGCCTCTCGCCTGCTGGCCTCGGATATGCCCAAGAAGCCCGGTATCAAACCTGCCTAGCCGCTCCATCCCACTTCCTTCCAGGCTAAGTGGTGCCCCGACACCTGTGGCGAGGTCAAACCAAAACCCCTCCACCCCCGCCCCTGGGGGAAATCAGGTGCTGGGACAGACCGGGGGCCGCGGGGGAACAAAGTCCAGCTGCTTTCGCTCAAGAGGCTTGTGTCTTAAAAAGCTGAACGCTTTGTCATGAGTGGTCTGGCAGAGGAGGAAGGAAGGGGAAAGGGATCACAAAGCAGTTCAAAATGCAGTTCAGTTTTGTGAGATGACCTGGTCCTTTGCATTTTGTTGACTCGACTTAAATGTCTTCCCATTGCCGCAGGCAGCGACAACGGCCTAACATATCCTGACAGATGATGCCCGCCGCTAAACCGACGGGAGGCGTCGCCCGGAAAATTGCTTTCAGTGGGGCCCGGCCCAGAGTCAATGAAATGCTAATTCAATGGACTCTCTGGGAAACCACCAATCACATTTCACTTGTAATTAACACTCACAATACAATGTTAACCCACAAAACTTTGCACAGCCTTTTCTATAGAAAGATCTTGATCTTGAGATACAGTATATTATTTCTGTAGTATTGTTATACCATGAATTTATTTGTATGTAGTCAACTATTTGCGTGCTACATTTGCGCGCTACATGGTGCAAATTCATTTATTTTCTGTAATGTCTGCCTGCTCATGAGTACATATCAATATTAGTACATACTGTACTATGTACTAGTACAGACTAACGCCATATTTACATACAGTAACTGCAAACGGCTGCTTTTTCAGGCGTCATCACTCAAATCCACTCAAATTGGCTCGCCATAACTTTTCACTCCGTATCCGGATCACGGGTACGCTAATGACTGTCACATCTGCCTCGCTATCTAATGAATGCCCCGTGGCAACCATCAAACATTTACAGTTGACCAGCCCTTCACCCAATCTCGTATTCGTTCAGACGTCTGCACTGTGTCCCCCCAAATGAGTCATCCAAACATCCCATTCACATCTGTTGCTAGCTTGTTGCGCGACTGTGCGACGCCCCCTCTTACTCTGCACACTTAATTGCACTTCATTGCAGTTCGGGCAGGTTTTGAACAGGTGCGGTTTGCATCTCCCGTCCCGATTCAAATTGACAGTTTCGTCTCTGAGGGGTGCATGTCAGATACTTTACTGCCTAGAATGTAGCTTAATATTTATTTTAAAAAGAGGGAATATAGATCACACATCTGCAAGCTCAAATTACTACCTGGCGTCTAAGGAGAAGTTAAATTAAGCAAAAGCACTGCCAATTTTGACTTGCCTGCATGTAAAGTGTAGCAAAAAGCTCTTTCAGGAAGAGTATTTTCTTCGTATTTTTAGAGATAATTAAACTAGTTAAAAGAAAATTGGGCTTGTGACTGGAATCAGGGAAAAGAAAAAGAAAAGAAAGAAACAAACTTTACTATGAGAAGTACTTCCATGCATCCTGTGCATCCATGCAGCCATTTCATTTCATACTTGCAGCAGGGGACAGGAATTCCTCATCACGTACTAAAGCTTAATTCTCAGAGCAGTGTTCCATCTGTGCTGTTGGAGGGCTTACAAACCATCACTTATACTCTTATCTCTGCTTCAGGAGAGCATCCCAGCTCTCCGAGGAGGGACAGGTAGAAGAGGTAATTTTTCTGCCAAGCGACAAGCTAGATAGCGTTTATCTTGTCATTGGAGATGGACAGGCTGCTTATTTGGGGTGCCTAGAATGGCCAAATGCGCCACAGATCTTGCTTATTAGGGACTGTTGGCCCTTTTTTTTGTGGGGATACAAGCAAAAATTCAGAGACGACTGTGTCCAAAATAAAATGACTGTTAGGGATTTGTGTTTACAGCAATACCGACCTTTTGTTAAATCCTCAACTCTGCAGCCTCCTTATCTGAATATTGAGGCCCAGGGCTACTTTTAATGCGTCTACAAAGCTGATCCAGACTCTACCGGTAGTATGTGTTTTCAAGTATAAACTATGTAGTAAATATGATTAAAAATATCTTGATGATGGCCATTACTTGAACCTGACACATTATTATTACATTATTATTATTATTATTACAGACAGCATACTGCACAAAACAATTGTTGATTCAGTTCCACAGGATACTATTGACCCGACTGTATATTGTTATAGGAAGAGACACTTTGTGACGCGAACATGACAGCTAACAGCATTTTAATAATGTTTGTCGACGTGTGCCTTGTTGTTACGAGCTGAACTTTCTCAGCACTGTTGTCACTCCATGTCTGCTTTCTTTCTGGCGGACTAGCTCCGCTGATTACGTTAGTAAACAAAAACAAAAAACAGCTGCTGAAAACGCAGGCAGAACAGGAAGACAAAAGCACATATGACAGCTGCAATAGCATAAACCCTGTTCTTGCAATTTCTTTTGTATTTCTTTCTTTCTTAAAGACGCCGCACAGGAATTGTGAGTTATTATGGGAGTGTACTTTCGGTTCCATGTAAGAATAGTCCTGACATTGGCCACACTTTGATCACAATCTGCTGAAGAGCATCACCAATTTGCTGCAAATCACCGCGGGTACAGACCGAGCAATAGAGAGCTGCATTTTCCTCTCCACAGGAGGCACAAACAGAGAGCAATTTTGTGGCAATACACAGAAACCTGCCGCACCTGTCTCCCTATCAACGTATGTTAACTACAAATCACAAACAGAAGGGGAAAAAAACCAACAACAAAAACTCAAAAGGCGAGGACGCTCGAAAATTCAATTCTCAAGTCAATTTTTTTTATTTTTCCTTCATGTTGCTATAATCCCACCGGCCATGTGAGTCAATGACGAGGGCCCTGCGAATGCAACAATGAACAGCGAGTTATATTGGTCTTCTCACCAATCAGACGTCAGGGTGTCTCGGGGGGCCGAGGGGACCCCTGTATCACAGATGCCTGCTGGGTATCGATCGTGGCTCTCCATGGCCCAGGTGCCCTTCCCCCGTGTCCAGGCAACCGTTTGATTGGCGTTTCGGGGGAAGAGAAATGAAGCCCTTAGAGAATAAGTTAAAATTGGCCTCTGTATCTCTGCCACACGGATGGTGTTCTGTCGCTGTGGCAATATAAGATTACACTTCTGACTTCCTTTCAATTCCTAATCATTATTTTCCCTGTTTGTTAGTTTCGGTCTTTGTTGTGTGCTTGCAGCGGAAATAATATGAATCATAAAACTCTGGTGTTGGCATTAAAGGTGGAGTAAGAACATTTACAAAATAAAAACCTCATGCTGGACACTAGAGGTTGGGATTGGTCGGGACATGTAGGGAACGCCTTCTCGCATCGGATTGGTTAAACCTTTTACTTTAGCAATGTCAAATCAAATCACAGCTAAACCAAAACACAACTAAGTTGTAGTTAACAGGATGACACAGTGATTTTAGAGTCAATCCCTGAGTCATACTTAACGGGTGCTGCTGGAGAATGAGAAAATTGCGTACTAAAAGCAAATCTTCTGGGGAACCAATCTAAAAAAGATTTTCACTGCATATTAAAACGTACCATCTATATTTAGCTCATAATGATTATTTATTGCCACAATCTAGTCTGTGGGGTCTTTAAATCGGGCGTGCGGGACCTTTATCGAGAGCCAGGGACAGCAACAGAGAATAGATGTTTTCTTAGGACATATGATTTATTGATGGCTGAGTATAATTAATTAAACTAAATTAGACACAAAAAGCTGCCCTCTGCCACTTTAACTTACACTGTACGTAAAGTAAAATGACGCTTAAGAATTCCATTTCATATTCATTTTGGCTTTGGGTGTTAGTGATTTAAATAACTCAAGCCAGAAGGAAATATGAATTATCATGAATACTCCTGAATCACATAATACTTTGAATACCAACAGACCGTATGTGCTTATGCTATAAAGTAAACAAAGAACAAAAAAAGATTGTAATCATTGGAACACGCCATCAGTTCATTTTTCAAACTTCATTCATTCATCTAAGATTAGTTCCTAAATGATTAAGTTAAATTATGAATGTAAGGTTGTCAATGTGTGTGCGTGTGTGCGTGTGTGTGCATAAGCTTTTCACACATTGTGCGCTCCTTCAGTTAATTGAGCATTTAAGAGTCTTAAAGCTTTTGGCCCTAGACTACTTCTTCTCTGCACACCAATGTCTACAGACGAGGGGACAAAAGACGCTTTCTTCCAACGCCCCGACTCCTTTCCAAGAGTATAACCACTCCTACGCTATAGATCACTGAATAGTTACTATTGGTAGACGTAGGCTGCTACAACAAGTAATTATTCTCTACATCCATCCGAATAGATTGGACAATGCCATTGAGTGAGTCCTAGTTGTCTTTTGTTTCCCTGGTGTGTGGTCTTCTGTGTTGTCGTTGTGTGCGGCATTAGCTTCACAAAGGACGCTTACGCTTTTACACAAGCAGCGATCATTCATCCACAGCCATGCGTCTGTCAGGGCTATCACGGTCTGCTAGCAAAACAACGAGCAACGATGCTCATTGTTTTCACTCAGGTTCAGCGCCATTTACCTAACTGTCAGAAACTGCAATGTAAACAACTTACACATTTCATGTGAGGAGAGGAATAATGTTTTGTTGTGAATATAGGAGGATATAGTGATCTGAAGACCACAATAGTCAGCACCCTTTTCTCGTGAAACAGTTCGCGGAGATGTTATAAGAGTGTTCACATAATTGCTTTCCGAGAAATCAACGTTGACCGCAAACGCAAGAGAGACTCCAATACAAACGGTGCTTTTGTCTATTGTTTAATGTTGTATTTTATGATATTGTCACCGCGACTGCCATCACCGAGAACCTTAATAGCCTTTCAGCAGTCCCTTGGCTTATCTTTACAGTACGTCGCCTCAATTTAGTAATTCTAGCTCGGAATCAATGCGCTTCGTATCCCTCCCCAAGCCTTGAAGCAACTTCTTCTAAAAACTCCTCTTCTTTAGTTTGCGAACGGCATCCTACTTAGTTGGTAATTCCCTCTTTGGCTGTCACCAATGTTTTGGGTATTTTCACAGCATTGAGAAGGCTTCAAAAACCCTGGGCTATAGTTAGAGAGAAAACAACATAAGGCTGCCAACTTAAATTGCAGAGAGCAACAACCGCTTTGTGTGTGTGTGTGTGTGTGTGTGTGTGTGTGTGTGTGTGCCCATTCGAAGCATTCCACCTACAGCCTGTCAAGTGAAATCTGCAAGCTATTATGACAGAGGGGAAATGGGGGAGGGCCAGAAAAGGAATCTGGAGGGCGGAAATGCGACAAGGACAGTCAGTTAGACAGGGGGAGACCGGATTTCCGCTCCGTGCGGAGGGCGGCGGCATTCATCGGCTTCACTCTCCATGACTTTCCGTGATTGGGAACAACCCCCTATCGAAATACAGCTATCGATTAAAGACCCTCAACAGTTGTTCCGCACTTTGAAAGCACCAAACCTGTGGTGGATAAAATATCTACATATGCTTGGGTGGTTTGAATAAAGCCACAGCACAATAAACTCTCTTTACTGACCAAATATTATAAAAATCCCACTTCCCACGTCTGCAATGGGGTTTTTCTATATTCCAGGGCATTCCAGAAGGTTCCGTGAGGCGGCCTGAGCTAAAGAAAGAGGGATATAGTGAGTGGAGCCAGGAGAGCCAGCAGGGTGAGGGAAACATTGGAGTTGCGATCAGGTTTAAGACACACGTGACATCGGGGTCACGTAAAGCCGTTTAACTACCTGATCAATGCACCGGCACGGCCTCATCAGCTCCTCATCCTCACGCATCGCCGACCTCTGTGTCCCTCTCTCCATTCGATCCCGCGCACCCCCCCCCCACACACACACACACCAGCACGCCGTTGCGCACACTGGCTGTTTCTCCGGTGAGGTTTCAGCCTAACCCCCTCCCTGTCTTATTGCTTGTTTTCCCGCTGTAAGCCAGCGGTGCGGTGTGGTCGGGATTCCGCCGCTTCCGAGATCCACGATAGATCTCAGAGCTAACTCCCTCGACACGCCCGGCAGGGAGCGAAAGAACCGGTTGAAGGGTGAAAAGAGACGGAGACAGACGAGAAGAAAGAAGTGAGTGGGTTTGAGTTTAAATCAATGAGAGAGAGAGAGGGGGTCTCTAGGCGTGTAATAAAATGAATAAATGTGCGCTGTGGGAGTTTGCCTGGCTACCGATACCTGGCTACTGATACCTCGCTAATGCCCCGACAATCCACCCCGACTAGTGGTATCGAGTCCTCCCGTCCCTGTGTTCTTTTTGTCTCAAGACCATAAGTTTATAGTTGGCGTCATAACTGTTTCGAACGTGTTGGTTTATTTGACTTTTGAAGCGCTTTTCTCAAGATAATCTCTTGACGTCTCCATGGCGGCACTTTATTGTTTATTTAATTTATAACACTGTCACTACCGGTAATTAGATAGCCTATCGTGTTGGCGCCCTCTACTGTTTCCCCTGCTTTCTACCTTTCCCCCCGTGATTTTGTCTATATCGCGAATATAAGACGACCCCCCATTTTTCAGCCTATTTTTAGGACAAAAGACTTGTCTTATATTCGGGTATATACGGTAGTTAATGGTAATAAGCGACAACAGATTATGATTTGTTTGTTTATATAATCATTAAAGCACATTGTCTTAACAGCAGTTAAGAGCACAAGGGGACATTCTATACGTGTTTAGTCTGGAGCCCCCACCCACTCACCCTGGCGGTGACTGCGATTACATCAAATGCTTTCCCGGACATGCAAGATCCACTCTACAGAAGCTTCGGGGCTTATTATAAAGTCTCAGGGGAACACTGATACCTAGCTCCTTTGGTGCTGCAGTGTGTGTCTGAGTGGTTGCTAACCTCTGGCTCTTTAATCTTAGGACTCGAAAGATAAAACGGACAAACCTACGAGCCCCCCCCCCCCTTTTTTTTTGAAGAAGAAGAAGCTGGAACTGCTGGTTCTCGCAGTGGGTGGAGATGTTATTTATACGGTTGAGTGTAGTTCTAATTAAAAGATGCAGATGCATGTTTTGGTGAGAGTGTGTACATGTGGGTGTGAATGTTTGTTTGCACCCTAGCAACATCAGACATCTCAGCCTTTGTGCTTTCAGCCAACGTATGCAAACTAATTATATGACATAACATTAACAAAATATACATCGTTTATGTTTTTGGGAGTTTCCCCTGATCTAAATACGTGTTTAGGGGATATCCTATTTCATGTGGGCTTAAAAAGATGGTTTGAGACTGTTATAAAGTTGCTAAACTAGAATACTAAAAGTATTATCCACTATATTAATGGGTACCGAGTGAGGAATTTCCGTATTTTAAGTGTTCTACTTTCCATCACCATGAACTCCCTTGGTTAAGAGGAGCTACTCTCAGCAGAATTACACACTCACACTGGTAAATATTTTATAGACCATCACTTTAAAATGACTAATCCTCATCGATTTAGACTGGTCTGGAGTTCACCCACCTTGAGGTTGATTCGTTCCAGCAGCTCCTCCACGGAGGTGGGCTTGGGCGGTCTGCCCTTCCTCCGTCTCCTGATGGGTCTCTTGGGCTTCTCCTCTTCGTCGCTCAGCACGTCCACGTAAATGAACTTGAAGGTGCCCACTTTGTTGTTGAGAAGACCCATCCACGTTCCCATGGGGGGTTTGCTTATAATGTCGATCACGTCGCCCCGCTGGAACAGAGACAGACGTGTTAGCACTGCGCCAAGGACTTGAGGCCGTCTTACGACGCCAAAATGAGGACAACAGGGGAATAATGGTTCATCAGCCATTTAAATCTTTCCAGCAGTAGGGAAAATCTAGACAGGAAAATTAAACCAGCAACCACTTTCTCAAAGCTGAAAATAAAAGCCACGAACAAGCCGCTAACGTCCAAGTGAAATGCTCTCAGTGGCCACGGCAAGATTGTGGTTAGAAAAAACCCCAACAGGTCTTCGTAGAATACATTTATGCTCAATAAATGCCCGCTTTGACCTCATACAGTTCAAGGTCTTGCATAGAGTACATTATTTCAAAACCAAGCTCAGCTAAATGTACCCTAGTACCTCGCCGGTTTGTGACAGGTGGATGTGCCAGAAAGCCAGTCTCACACATTTGTTTTGGTCTACACAGTTTTTTGGCATGAGATATTTCATTGGTTGTCGTTGAGTGTACGAGAGGCTGATTCCACCAGACCCTAACTTTTTTTTGATTGGTCGCTCCTCTGCCACTCCTGACATGCCTCATTATATGCAATCAGCCGTTATGTTTGGAATTGTGGTAGCAAAAAGGATCATTTTGAAAGAATGGAAATCCTCCTCAGCTCCTTCTTTTCAGAGGTGGTTTCATGTTTGCAACTTGAAAAGATTCACTCTAAAGCAAAGTCTATGAGGCAATATAACGACATTTGGGGGCCCTTTCTTGAGAGTTTCTCCAAATGTTAGTCTTGTTACTTAAGCATGCATGTATGTATTCACTGTGTGTGTAATTCGGTATGCATGTACACCCTTATACAGTTTATATCCATTTTGTTTTTTTTGCCATGCGCTTTTTTGCCAAGTGTCATATGATAGGCCTCTATACTCTTGATTGTAATGTTATTTGTCTGGCTTTGGGGTGGGTATTGCATTTGTGTTGGTTTATTTCGCATTTGTGATGTATGTTCATATGAAAAGTTTATAAATAAATAAAAAAATATATAAAAAGATAATGCAAATAAGAACTGAATTTTGGTGATTCTGCAGTGAGTGTAAAACTAGCGAGGAGGCTGTTTGAGCTCGCCCAGGACGCGTGGGGGACGCATCTCGCACCTTCAGCTTGAGGGAGTCGGTGTCGTAGGGGCTGGGGGTGAAGTCCGTGTGGACCCGGGCGCGGCCGCAGAACGGCCCCCGGTAGGGGGGCTCCTCGTCGTCGCCGTCCTCGGACTTCACGCTCTCCCTGTTGCTGGCCGATGAGTCCGTAGTGCTCACCGTCTGCCCACCTGGACACACACACACACACACACACAGAGAAAGACACATGCGTGAGCGGACACGGGTCGACAATTGTATTTACGCACATCTGAAACACTTCTAGCAGTACAGTAAGCATTTGACTTACTGCTGCACATTATACTTTAATTCCACGGACAGAAAGTGAGGTTGTTGCACAACATCCATTGGTGTTAAGCGGATGTCCACTGAGAAGATAACTTATCAGTTGATGCTGCATCCTCCCACATGAGTGAGTCACATCTGCCCAAAGCATCTTGGGCATATTAATCGAATAATTAACGCAAGTTGCGTCTGTGTGTCTCTATTGCGTCGCAAGCACTGCTCTATAGGCCGAGTTTCAAAAGGGTAGATTAGACACACGTGAACAGAAAAAGACTAAAGAAACAGGATGTGAGAATAAGATAAGTTGTCGAGAAAGCCTTCTAATGCCCCTGCAGTATGGGCTGTAATTAACAGAGAAATTGCTCTTGGCGACAGTTGCTCTGTTGAATTTGGCAAGGACTAAAAGCTGCGTGAGGGTTCAGGTCATATCTACCGAGGACGCTCTTGATTAAACGTGCAACAGGTAGGGGTATGGCACGAGAGTGCCCTCTAGTGTTCAGAAATGTGATGTGAGATGCAAGACATTTTGTTATTTTAGCCTGGTTAAATACAACCTACAACATGAACACGTCTGTTGAATCATTGGAGGTTTTCCCCACTCACTCATTGAACTCTGCCCACTGAGGGAACTCCTTAGGCTCTCCACCGAGCCACCGGCCTTCAGCTTGGGCTTCTCCAGGGAGTCCGTGTCTGGCTGGGGGGACTGGGGGGAGCCAGGGGCACCGTCCGGACTGGACTATAGGCGGGGAGTGGGAGGGAAGTTAAGAGAGGGCGAAGGAGAGGAAAAGAGGAAAAACAAGAGGAATAGAGAGGGAAAGGATGGGGATGGAGGCAAATAGACAAGAAGACATTGCCCGTATTAATAACCACGAATTAAAGAAATCAATAACGTCACACGATAGAGTTGTATTTGTGGTGTGACATTACAGTTCACCACTAGGCGGCACTGTCGTCATTAAAATATCGGTGTCGCCGCCTCATGACATGGCAGTTATTGTTTGTTTGCCAAGCAAACACTCTGTGACTAATGCCTGAATATGTGGGTCAAAGTGAAGAGAACAGCTGTTTCGCTGGAATTTGGACGACACGTGCTTCAGGGCAAAAGCGACACCTTATGGTCACTGTTAGCAGGGTTGCCAAAAAGATCACGCCCATATACAGAAGGTCTATAAGGTCGCAAAACACACACACATACACACACGAGAGCCAAGGAGAGCACAGCTGAGAGAGATACGCAACTCCTTGTGTGTGCGCGCGTGTGTGTGTTTTAAGGTCTTCATGTTTATACCGTTACTAACACAAATACACCCACCCACGCTCGAGCTGAAAGGCGGTCTGTGGACAAACTCTGTGGTTTACAGCGAGAAACTTCCTTGTAAATGTTTGTGGTAAAGCTGGGGCTTTTATTCCTCTGCAGCTGGACATGGCTCACTGGCCTGAGAATAATGACTATAATGTGGATCTGTGTGCTGTATTAGCAATGGAGCAGCACACACAATCATTCAGGCACGGTTTTGGATACTTCTGAAGTACCTAAAAAACCGCACCGAAGTAATACAGCTTACATCTAAATGTAATGGAAATAAACTATGGAAATTACAATGAGGTCATTTCAACAGACTTCAAAAGTACAGTTACAGGTATTAGGGAGAACGTAGGGGTTGGGGGAGTCCACCACCCTAACCCACTAGACTACGGGTCGCTTGTGTCGTGTCCCTAACCTGCTCGGACAGGGAGCTGCTGTACTTCTTGGACATGCGTTTCCTCATGGTCTCCTTGACAGACTTGACCTTCTTGCCCAGCGAGATGCGGGACGTGGTGGGGGACTTCACCACCTCCCTGTATATGGCCTCCTGTTCTTTACACTGAGGGGAGGAGGAGAGAGGAGGAGAGAGGAGGATGGCAGCAGATGAGAATATAAAAAGACAAAGGGGTTTAAACAGCTGGGTGGAGGGGTTGGGACTTTAACTTACATTGCCCTCGGAGCCTGCATTGACCACATGGAGAGAGCGGTTGGACAGGTCGAATCCTCCGAAACTACACGTTCTCTAAAAAAGTGGTGGAGGGGACAAAACATGGGGTCAACCTCGGCAGAGATTATGTCAACTTCCCGACCGCACCCACTCAACGGCCAATCACAAATGACTCATGCTTGGCACAAAGCTGGCAGCGGTTTGGTTAATGTACGTTGGCGTATGGGTCTGTATATACGTACTGTATAATGTGTCTTGGTATGAGCTCACATGGGATTGTGGACAGGCATCAGACATGATGTAACATGAAGTGTTATGTTTGTGAGTGAATGTGGTTAGAGTAGAATAAGCCGCTAAATGGTTTAAAAATAGTCACCAAGTGTTTCATGTTTTAACTTGGATCCCCCAGAGAACATGTTTTTTTTGAACGAGGCAATTGAACGAGGCAATTTCATGTGGGTAACATAAAATATCCAATTGTGCTTTTATGAGTGTATATACATTCAATACACATACTCAATTATTCCCTTGTAGTTAGTCATGAGAAAGCCACAACCGGGTTAACATTAGATATATGCCCATGGTTTAGGTCTGCGAGTTAGTTTAAAGCCAGCAGAATATTGTAACATTGAACAATTCATTAAAAACAAGCACATACTTGTTAAAGCATTTTGCCCTTTGCTGTAATTTACTCAGGGCCCCAACAACAACGATGGCCCCGGGGCCAGTAAAAGGTAACGTCGGGACTAGTAAAACTAAAGCCCGTTACACACTACAGGTTTGCTTGCGTTCTCGGGCCTTTTTCTCCGTCTTCCTTTGCACACTGCCGGTCGATATTATCCGCCGCAAACACTCAATTAACATGGGAGCGGATTCAAAGCGTATCTGCTCCGCTGTCTGTAGAAACGCTATTTAAGCTCTTTTTATTTATTTTTATAATTAGAAATGCAATGAAATAATAATGTAAATTTTTTTTTTATCGTTGAGCTCTGCTACTGAAGGGCAATAGCAAACCCACGGTACAAGATCCATGAGGCGATATGTTCCTTTTCGAGAACAGGTAGGCATTAAAATGTTTATGTACGTATTTTTGATCTCCATGGCTGATGTCCACATCTCAGCTCTCCTGGAAAACGGAGCTTTGAGAGCGAATATGTTTGAAGAAGATACTTTTTATGTTCACAAAGATCTCTGGAGATGAAAGTGATGTTCGATGGAATGGCCATGCACCCAGAAGAATGTCTTCCAAAGGAAATCGTATGGGGGAAAAAAAAAAGAAGAGAAAAAAACATCTGCAACCACAGAGGCACGAGCCATAAAGAAGGGCACGAAAAGCAACAACGAAAGGTGGATTCAAAATATCTTGGGATGAGCACGAGTGATTTCACAGGTACAGCGTGGGTAGCAGGCTCCTTCAAAGCTGCAGAATAACCCTAAAGTACTCTAAACTACACGAAAAATTCCCAGTAGCTTAAAAGAAGTTTCCATCAAGAATCAAAACATATATATATACACTGCATATATAAACTCCATCACAGTTATACATTAGCTAATGCACTAAGATTACACACATGGTCTGACCTAATAAAGTCATTTAGAGCTACAGTATCATTTATTTTAAGCAATGTAGCTTTGATACACTGAGCGAAATGACACAATGAGTCTACGTTAGGGAACTTGTGAGATGAGCTTGTACCTAATGATTTCTTCCCTTCTGCCCGCAGAAATAAGAGCCTCTTGAGGCAGCTGGGCTGACATTTATAGTGAAACAAGGCTCTTCTCCTGCATGCGCACTTAACCTCCTGACTGGGACACGGCGTCGAGATAAAATAATTAAGATGCCAAGGGCACTCATTTAAGAGGCTTGTACAAGATGGCAGTGTGGCTCGTCATAGATACGCCAACCCTTATCCGTCAGCTACACCAAGGCCAGTTTTAAATAAATGATCAGAGCTCCCTTTTCTTATTCTTCAGATGTACACATACAACATTCAACTGGACGTGTTGCTGACGGCTCACCCGTCGTAGCCTATTAAAGGCTGCAACTAAAACTAAAAAAGAACTACAAGCCCTTCCCTTTGAGATTATTCTACAGCTTTGAAGCAGGCCGCGCTCTTCTTCCTCCCCCCCCGTCCTGCTCACGCAGGGATGAAGGGGGGGGTCCGTGGTATCCCCACGCGGGCTAAACTCACAGACTTCTGCTGGATGCGCAAGAGCACGCGCTTGGTGCAGCGGTCCACGCTGGCCGCCCACTTCCTGTCCGCCTCGCGGTCCTCCTCCAGCAGGCAGCGGCGCTCGGCGCGGCCCAGGGTGACCGGGCGGACCAGCTGGGCCCAGTTGAGGTGGCCGTACAGGCTGCGCTCCACCACGTAGGTGATGTTCAGCTCGCTGACGGCCGTGCGGCCCCGCAGCCTGCGGGAGGGGAACGCCCAGCCCCCGCCTCCTCCTCCTCCTCCCCCTCCCCCTACTCCTCCCCCGCCAAAGCCCTTGGCTTTGGCTAGATCGCAGCGGGCGGGGGAGGGTGGCGCGGCGGCGGGCAGGGGGGACGCGAGCCCCTTGGTGCCCTGGCGCGAGCGGCGGTACAGCAGGTGCTTGGTGGAGTAGGCGTAGTTGGGGTCGGGTTTCCGCAGAGTCCAGCCGCCGACCGGGGGGTGGTGGTGGCGGCCGGCGGGCCGGTGTTTGGGGCTGTCGTCCAGGGAGAGCAGCAGGCGGGACTGGCCGTGGGGCTTGGGCCGGGGTTTGGTGAGGCCGTAGTAGGCGTAGAGGCTCTCGTCGGCGGTACTTACCCCGTGGGAGATGGAGCTCAGCGCCTTCCGCATCTCGCCGCCGCCGTCGGCCGTGGAGCGCGACAGCTTCCCTCCGTCGCCGTCGTCGTCCACTCCACAGACGTCCAGCTCCGAGAAGGAGGAGCCGCTGCCGCCTCCGACGACGACCACGCCGGCGCCGGAGCCTCCCCCGACGGGAGCCCTCCTGGGCGGGCGGATGAGGCCGTGGGTGCTGGAGGACTTACTGAAGGTCTTTACCAGCTTGTGCCCCGACCAGGTGTCCAGGCTGCTGGAGGAAGGAGAGGTGGTCAGGCTGTCCGTGTCCCCGTCCAGAGACAGCTGGTCCTGGGTGAGCGACGGCAGGGAGGACAGGGAGCTGTCCTGGGGGGGAGGAGGCTTCTTCAGCACCCCTGTGTACAGGGCAGTGTTGTCCTCGCAGGTGGGGGAGGCTTCCAGGCTTAGAGAATCTACGGGAGCAGGACAAAGATGCCTTCGTTCTACAACGTTCTAATGAAAAAATAAAAACCTGATTGCAGTGGGTCTCAAACTGGGGGTTGGGGATACGCAAGATGCTTTAATATATTTAAATGACCTTTTAAATATAATAATAAGTATTTCTAAGCATATACATTTCTAAATCTAGTATTTCTTAAACGCATTATTATCATTATCATTATTATTATTTGCATACATTTTTCAGTGCCGTTTATGGCTGTTTATACTGAATATTTCATACTGTTCATGTACTAAAAGTAGTATATTAACATCATTTTTTAATGAATTCAATGAATTCAGTCCTTTATTTGAGTGCGCACCAACCTTCAGAGCCATGTTTCTTGCCCTCCTCCACCTTGATAAGCTTCTTGCGGACACGGCGGGTGGAGTTCACAAGCTTGTGGAGCCTCTTGAACTTCACAGAGTCCTCAGACTGTTCGTCGTCCGACTGCTCGCGAGACTGGCGGGGGAGAGAGAGAGGAGGGGTGCGTTCACAACGGGGGAGAGCGTCTAAAATAGAGACAGTGACACAGTCGAGGGCCGCTTGCAGTGAGGTGGGTCGCTCAGTGACGCACCTTCATGCTGTAAGTGGTCTGATGTTTGTCTGCCTTGAGCGCTGAACTTTAGTCTTGTTAAACGAATGACGGCAATTTCCTTAACTCAATACGAGACTAAATGCTGATCGCCTGGCATGAAATAATCCATTCATGATACATAATGAACAAGAAACGTATCCCTCCCATCCTACACTGACTTTTACAGTTTATTTAAGACACTTCTAAAGTGTCAACAAAGATGATACGTTTCTCTATTGGTAGCATGTGTTCTTAATTTGGTGTGTTTCATTTGAGATTTTTTTTTTTTAGATCCAAGAATAGATATATCCATTTACTCAAAATTAATCAGTTATTTTTGTATGTTTTTGAGAAACAATGGAAGTTAATGAAGGTTTAAAAAAACAAAAACACTGCCAAACAATCAGCGCATTGGGCAATTGAGGTGAGGAAACGGATGACTGTTATGATGTTATGTGATGTATTATGGATGTGAGCTTTGTTTAGAGGTGGAGGGTCATACGTTAGTCAGGTGATTAAATGGTGGGTTGGTTGGGACGCTGGCCCACAGCATTATGGGAAATCCATGGTGAACACAAAGAGACTACACTAATGAAGCAATATGAAGGATCACAAGGGCCCGGTTTCTGTGACGTCAACCGGCAGCCCACTGCCTTTACAGGCGACCACAGAGGAAATGGAAATGTTATGCTGTCTGCGTATCATCTCTCCCTCTCTAAAGACTGCATTAGAGAAGCTGAGGTGCAGTAGAATGGGAAAGAGGAAGAATTATGACATCGCCAACAGCTTCATTCACTTCACACCGCTCAAACACACACTCATTTTTCCTCCACACACACACACACACACACACACATACACTTGTGTGTATGGCCACTCATACTGTGCACGAATGTGTGTGTGTGTTCCATGCATGACGATGATGGCTTTGGCAGGGGCCACCTGGCTGGAGCCTCCGTTATGACAGAGGTCAACAACTCTACTCGTTTCTATATCCCAGTGGTTTCCATGGAAACAAACACAACCGACTCTGGCAGCTCCCAGGCTAAAGCCGATAAGAGCACACAAGCACACGAGCACACGAACACACACACACACACACGTCAGCAGGCCCGACACACACACACACACACACACACAAATACACAAAAACCAACCAATTAGAAAAGGGCTGAACCAATTCAAGCACTCAATCTCACAAAAATGAAGCTCTGTGCTGCTTTCTCACTGCCATTAGGGTATCGACTGCTAACCTAGCTGAGAAGCTGCTGATTCAGCGTGCCTGTGGTGGACAGCAGTGGGCCAGGTCTGACAACCTCAGCAGCAACAACCGTCGCACCACGCCACCCATGTGACACCACAACCTTTCACTCCGCTCCGTCAAGTGTGCATGCATAATGTGAAATTGCTTAAGGCTTGGATCCTGTCTTTAACAGTACAATGTCGTTTAGCGGACGCTTTTATCCAAAAGCGACTAACGGAGAGTACAATGAAAATAATTACATGGAGCTGATAGGGGTTAGGCTCCAGGATGCTTACAGGTAGGCCAACTCCGGGGCCTGAACCCATAGGCTTCTGGCTGGGAGTCGAATACCCCGAAAGGCTCTCAGCTATGCTTAAATGTAGAGCTAAGCGCAAGAGAGAAGAAAAAAGTCAACTCTCAAGTGAACTACTCAAGTCTGGCACTGGCCACGGCTCCCTTCACTTCCCATTTACTTCAGAGGACAGAGGAGTTCCACGGCGGAAGGGAGCGCAACTGTAATAATAACAACAGGTCTGCTGCTGCGAGGACTGATAAAAGAAACATGAAGGGGAGACTGGGAGACGACAAGTCAGCCCGCTGAAGGCTGGACCAGAGTCCAGGTCCGGATCTTGGACCCCTTCTTTAGCAACTATTATTGAGAGGCACCGTGTCTCGTATTAAGTCACTGGGGCTCGGTTTATGACCTGAACATGTGGGATGACTATCGGCAATAGAAAAATCGCATTAGCAATCCCACACAGTTTTCCCTGCATAAGCAAACCTGTGGCACAATTGAAATGCTGAGCAGGAGACTCGAGGTGGGACGAGAAGACAGACAGAACTGTCCGCTGTCGTGTTTTCTTTTCTCCGCTTGAGGGAAGGGAAAAGTAATGGCGAAGAGAGGGTAGAGAGGCGACAATGACATATAGGTCCCAACAACGCCCTGAGGAACACCGTCCATGCAAATGAGGGTAGCCATAGTGGAAGAGAGAGAGTTAGTGTGAGAAGAAAAACAGAACACATGAGATCATAAATCAAACGGCGTTGAGAGGCGGACATTAGCGGCCATGTCCCGGCAACACGGCCACAGCAGTCGTTCCCACAGCGGCCTCAAAACTAGCTTAAGTAAGTAATTGCAGCCACATACCAGGGCGATGAGGTAGAAACCCAGCAGAACCCCACCAAAAATAATAAAAAGATAGATTTACTATCTATGCTATCCTTCTACGCTATGTTGAAAAATACCAGAAGCTAACATTGTGGCAAGCAGGCCACTGGAACTTATTGCTTACCTGCTTCAGGTATTCCGGGTAGCAAACGGGGCTAGCGGGAGCAGCGTTAGCATCTCAATGTACATGCGCGCATGATCCAAAATAATATCTGTGAACCCCCCAGCGCACGCACGCACACTGCAGGCGCTTAGTGAAGGCAAGCGCTGAGGAATGAGGGACTGTTTGGAAGTGCCGTGCCGCGCAGCGAGCGGAGGAAAAAGGCGTGTTTGTGCCTGGAGAACAATCCCAGCGTTTGAGCCCCACTCTGACCCTGCTCTGGCCCCCACGTCTATAATGGCCGGCCCTGGAATGCGGGCTACGATCGCCAGGGGGATGACAGACTACAGAGAGGGGGGGGGGGGGGGGGATACAAAGCATTCAAAGACACCCACAGACTCAAAACGTATGTGCTGCATATTACATGTAAACAAATGTGCACCCTTCCATGTGTAGATTTGCATTCTGATGGCCACGTGCGCAGATGCAGTCAACACGTGTTATTGTGCGCGCACACGCGTATGGCCATTGGCGTTGACTATTTGACCTTTGGCATGACCCAATTCCATTCATTAGGGTTTTGGGGGGGGGGGGGGCATTACATGACATATGGCCCCAGGGCCACAGCAGAGCAGATATGTTTCCTGAAGTGGCCCATTTTGGAAGGCAGGATTGGGGTATTTACAGAAGATCCCCCCCCCACGCCCCCATCTTCCAGGGGCCTGGGGGCAAGGAGGCTTTGTCCTCTGTTTCTCTCCCTCGCTTCCTCTGGGCCTCCAATCCGCCCGTGCCTGTTCTTGGCCCCAAAAGACAAGCTGTGTGTTCCTCTGAACAATACACCTCCACTCATTCCTCCATCCTCTCTCTCTCTGACCCCCTCGCCGTCAATCTCCTCCGGACAGGAAAGCAGGGACACGGTGGCAGTGGGTCAAAGTTGAGGCTCTTTGATAAGCCGATTAGCAAGATGGAACTCCAAACAAAAGCACGCATCACACTGCCAAAACCACACAGCAGACGAGCCTCACAGAGGGCAGAATATCTACCATGCCTCTATGACCGGAAACCAGGGAATTTATACTCATCAAACGACTGACAAATGTCTTTTTACAGATTGACTGCATGATTTAAAAAGGCATAATAATGGCATGGTAAATATGTCATACTCATAAAGAAGTTATAGGAGACCAGCTTTGTAAGCGTAAAATAAAGCATAGGAAATCATATTTATCCACTTAAAAGCACTTCAAAATGCTCATCTGTGAGCAAGTCAGTGTGCGAGGGGTAAAAAGATGAAAAACGCAGCATGTGCATGACTGCATAAAGCGGATAGGATTTAAATAGCTCCAAAGGAAGTTGTTTTTAGAAGGTTAAAATCACAAGCAGTTCAGAGCTGTGGGTTAGCGCCAGAAATCCATGTTGACAATACACACATACTGCATTCGCTGTATTTTGGTGCTGTGACAAACTGGGCATAAAATGTCCTCAAGACATAGCGGGAGCCTGTTTCATTAAGGTTCTTAGCAAACAACAGCAGTTGTCATTTGAACGTGCACGCTTGCTGCACAAATGACGCAGAACACACACACAATACCAGAGGACCCGACAGTTCAGGGATCAGCACAGCGGCTCCCAACATCCTGCACTATAAAGAAAATATCCTCAGATAGGACCCAGGGAGGCGACAAGGCCTTCTCTCCAGATAGCACAGCTGCCAAAGACAAAGCCTCGTTATGAAGCGTGGAAAAAAAAAATCACTAATTGCTAAGCCCCCTATCATCGCCTCCAACTGACAGCGGAGGGTGGGGGACCTGGCACTGCAAAGGGTTACAATTACATCTGATGGATGGGACATGGGAACATTAGATCAACACCCAAAAGACCATTCAATTGTCACAACAGCTGACAAGTGTGACCTTTATAGGGACATGATCTACAACACTAGATGCCAAATATGGAACCGCGACAACGTATAAACTCCAGAGGGAGACTGACAGAATAATGATTATGCAGTTATTGATTACACGTAGGAGGCAGCCTTGTTCCAGATGAACCAAAGACACACTATATATTGTCCCACACACAGTGGGCGGGACAGTATATGTTGTACCCCACAGCTTGGAACGGGGAAAGAAGAAAATGAGAGGGAAGGGTGAAATAGGGAAGGGGAGGCTGAGAAATAGGGGGAATACATTAATTTGATAGCTAGCAGTTTCAAAGAGCTCCGATATAAGATATGGATACCAATAGACATTCGCATCCACACACACAGACACACAAACACTGTTGTAAACAAAGATCCATGGTTTCTTCATCATAATCTCCTTTGGGACGAATGTGATTAAGGTCACTGGGGAATGAGAGTGGTCAGGGTGAGGCAGGAGACAGGTGTGTGGGGGGGGGGGGGGTACTTACGTTGCAGTTCGAGGACTGGTTTAGATTGGGTGAGGATCCGTCAGTCCTGCTAGACTGTCTGCTGCGCTCAAACTCCTTCAGCTACATGGAGAACAAGAGTTTAGAGAGACAGAGGAACCCCCCCTCCCCCCGCCAGCAGCCTGGAGCTCTCCGTACACACATACCACACACACACACACACAAAATACACAATACACCCATACGCAGAACTAGAACTACGGACAAAAAACACACACCAAAGAGTTGACGGGAACTGAAACAGACAGGACAGCACTGGTCAGGGATACAGGACAAACACACACACAGGCACAAGACGGCATACACACACACAAACAACGAGTCAACACAACAGTCCATATAGGCGGAATATTGATTCTGGAGTCTGAGCGGTTGGTTGGTTGATTGATTGTCAATCAGAAAAAGGATAAGGTCAGCCCCCAGCTGTAGGCCGAGGGGGTAGTCAACACATGACCCAGTGCTGCCATAAAGACATGCTACACCTACTAAACATAAAAGGTGACTGGCAGAAAGGAAGGACAGAAGGAAGGCAGCAAGAATGGAGGATAAAGGAAAGAAAAAATAACCAAAAGAAATAAAAAAGAAATTTAACCAAAAAAAATAAATAAATAAATAAATGCCCACCACCTCCCTTCTGGGGAAGAAAATCCGCAATGCACCAGAGCTCCCAGCCCAGCAGATGGGGCTGTTGAGCAATCCACATTCGTCAACCCTAGAGGCACGGTCTCTCACACTCTCTACAAGAAGGCCAGACACCCAAATCTTTCGACTACTGAGTCCCGTGCACACCAGTGACCTTGTGTGTGTGTGTGTGTGTGTGTGTGTGTAAAAATGGAGAGTTGCAATGCAGGGCCTTATCCACATTAGTACAGGTAAGTCGTGTTAGTAAGCCAGAGGCATGATGGTACGCTGGATGACTACCAGACTAACCCAGGAAGCAGTGAGGGGATCTGGGGGTTGAGGCGAGGCGGAGATAAGGGGGGAGTGGGGGCAGGGGTGGATAAAGGGGTTTTTGCAGGAGGTGGGAAGGGTAACGTGAAGGAGGGTCCTACCCTGGCTAGAGCTTCTTCCACAGTGATCATCTTCTCCTTTACCATCATCATGAGCTGGATGCGTTCTTCGTCGCTCATGGTGATTTCACTTGCCACGTAGCCAATGTCCTCTCCTGAAGGACGCATGAAGGTCAAAGCCAAAGGTCAGCAACGGTAGCAATAGTAATGATACTCATACACAAGTCGCTTAAATCACTTGATTAATGTCGCTTAAACAAACAAACAAACAATGTCATAACAACCTTAACAGGGATATATTTACCTTTGGATGTCTGCCGCATGACTGGTTTGTGCTGAGACTTGCGGAAGTTCTGCCAAAAGGATTTGTTCTTTTTCTTACTGTCCCATTTACCTGAAGGGAGGAAACATTCGGTCAAAGAAAAAAAAGCACACGGATTCAATACAAAAACCGTACACTGTGATCCCCTCTATTGTGAGGCCTGCATTGTCCGCGGCCAAGGGAAAAAGGTCTGTATGAATAGCCGACTGTGTTTACAAGAGTTTAAATAAAATACATAGTTCCACGACATAGTTCAGCCCGCAAAGCCAGCACAGCTGACATTACACAAAGTGCATGTGTACAGATGCGCATCTGTACACATACACGTATGAATGACCCTCGAAGGACTTTAGCGTTGTTTTGTTTCCCCCTGTTCCCACCTCTTCCTGTATACAGATGTGTCTTATCTCTGGCTCTAACTCTGTCCAAACAAACCATCTAGATAATACGAATGTGTGATCTGCCTTCATAACAGGGATCAGAGCAGACAATTGAAAGTTCTCTAATCCCTGGTTTCCCAAAGGAACGTCTGTCTTCATGAATGGGTTCAAATGCGGTTCAGATCCCTAGAGCTTTGGTGTGTGCACACAAATATTATGTGAACTTAGACTTGAATAAGGGAGAAACAAGCTCACCTTATCAACACAGCATATCAAGGTTTTGAAACTTTAAATTTAGTACCAATACTAAATTACGGCCTTTATAATGACAATCTGGAGAGTACATCCTTGTGTATAGTTCGTTGCTTGAAAGGTAATAAAAATCCAACACCACCAAAACATTTGCATAATTACGATCGACAATTGAACAAACGTACAAACAAAAAGTACACATTTATATAACCAGTGTATAAACACATTTCACTAAAGCACATTCTATCTAGAATATCTTTTCTAAATAGGATAATAATTAATCACTTTATACTGTACAGCACAACATGTGCAGACAATTTGTATTAATTCAAATCATTTATGTGAAAAAAAAAAAAAAAAAAAACGTACCTCCTGATCCGTCTTCTGAGCTGGACTTGTGCAGAGGCATTCTGGAGAGAGAACGGCAACAGAAAGCGAGGAAAGTAAAAATGAGAACGACACAAACTTCCCCTTCCCTCTCACATCATTATTCCTTTCCCATGTGTCCGCAGCCCTGCTCTGTTTGTTTGGAGTGTGACCGCAACATGTGAGGACGCGTTCTGCCAGTGGCTGCAGTACTTGCGGTGGACCACTGGGGGTCAGTGGTGGTGCTTTATGAAGTCAAGGCAGGCTCTAGAGGCTTGAGAGGGAGAACGTGGAGGAGAGGAGAGGAGAGCATACAAGGAAAAAAACTGTTGGACTGTACAACAGACAATAAAAAAAACTATGGGATATAGCTAAAGAAGAGCAGATGGAGAGAGGGAGAAGTAGAAACCACAGGGCAGACTCAGCCTGTTTTTCTTTCCACTTCCCTCCACAGAACAGACTGAGAGGAGAGAGAGAGAGAGATGGAAAATAACTGTTAAAAAAATGTTTAACATGTCTAGGAGCCCTATTCTGGCCATCTTAAAGCAACAAAAAAAAAAAACGGAGGGAAAACAAGTGGGAGGCAGCTATTGACACGCGAGGAGCACTTGCAACTTCAAACCGTTGCACATGTGTGACCTCGCCCCGTTCTCTATTAGAAAACAGACGGTGGTTTTTATATGAAAGGGACTGGGGGAGTGATGCACCCTAGTGGTTCATGTTCAGACTGGTCCATCTTTGGGGAGGGGGGTTCCCGTATATGAAGTGGGCATTAGGAAGAGAAGTAAACGACTAGGGGGGGTTGCTTGTGGATGACGCCCTATTTGTGTAGGTGCATGCTTGTGGGTCTGACACTCTTCTTAGGAGTCCTGATTAAGGACATTAAATCATAGAAGGTACAGTGTTGATATGAAATATATAATAGTACAGCGATACACCCCCCACCCCCCCAATTATGCGCTTATTATGCCATATTCCTTCTACCCAATGTGCACACTGCCCAGTGTGTCTGGGCACATGCTAACTGAAGCATGCACACAGACAGAGCCTGGTGGTTGTCAGTGTATGTCCTGTGTGTGTGTGTGTGTGTGTGTGTGTGTGTGTGTGTGTGTGTGTGTGTGTGTGTGTGTGTGTGTGTGTTATATTTA
>JAODLI010000017.1:1691538-1726844 GCA_027575585.1 Percopsis omiscomaycus
TGTGTATATATATATATATATATATATATACACACACACACACAGTGTCACTGTATATATATACTAACTGTACTGTATATAAGAAATAAATATATATATTTATTTCTTATCCTATTGAGGGCATATATATACACAGAAAGGGGCACAAATCAAAGTCCTCCTATTTATTGGCCTGTAATAGCACCTGTTGCCATCTTGTGTCGGGCTTTCCCAGATCCAAATCCCCCCTCAGACAGAGGAGGTGCACTGGCTTGGCTTCTCTCCCGTGGAGGGTCACTTCTACCACCGTCAGCACGAGGTGTGCTCGCAGGACGCCTTGCTCAAGCTCAGGAAGATCTCCGATTGGACACTGAAGCTGGGCAGCCTGGACCGCCGCACCGTCACCACCATCCTGTACCCGCTGCTGAGGCTGCGCCAGGCCTGCTGCCACCCGCAGGCGGTGAGGGGGGAGTTCCTGCCCTTACAGAAAAGGCAGGTATCAGCCTGAGGAGACTCGGCATTGTGTAGAAACACCAGAGGAGCTCTGTCTCCAAACCAGCTGCATGGCCTAATTAACAATCCGTTACCCAGTCTGAGTAGAGTAATAGAGCACTAGTCACGGTAATAGGCTACAATATCCTTCAGTGTGCTTTCATGTTTATTTAAAAATGACCCCCGCCTTGTAGTTTGTTGTGGAGGGGTTTGTCAAGTGGCCTGTTTTATACCCCCCCCCTCTGTCCCCAGCACCATGACGATGGAGGAGCTTCTGAAGTCCCTGCAGAAGAAATGTCGAGTAGAGTGTGAAGAAGCTCACAGACAATTGGTGTGCGCTTTCAACGGCCTGGCGGGAATCCACATCATCAGAAGTATAAAACCCTCCTTTTTTTTTTTAGTAGCGCGCCCTCAGCTCAGGGTTCCCATGGGAAACGGTTCAAACAAACACAATCTGTGATCCCATCATTGTGTCCCCCAACACTTTTGAACCACGATGTTTTGTCTAGTAGTCCTTGGGAAATCTATAGGTACAATGTGTGATGTTTTGTATTGCACGCCTCATTAATGCTACATTTGGCAATTCAGCATCAGTAATTGCGGATTTTGCCTCCGGTGTCTACAGATGAGTTTGTGGAGGCAACAGAGATGTATAGAGAAGTTCTCCGTTCATCAGAGGAGCACAAAGGCATGCTGAAAACCGATTCCTTACAGGTACACAGCCTAGAGTCATTGAAGAGGCCCTCAGTGTCTGATTAGCATATTAATAGATATATCTTAAAAGGACATATGCTTTCACAAAATGATCTCTACCCCAAGGGAAAGTAGATATCTAAAGAATTAAAAAAAACCTTTACGCCTCCAATAGGCCTCTTGATTTCAATTGGCCTGGGAAAATTGTAGAAATGTCATGATCACATCTGCACCATCTTTTAAAACAGAGGCTACATGCTACTCACAATTTGATGGAACTGCTGAATGCAAAGCATCCTGGGATACCTCCGACACTCCGAGATGACCGACTAAGTGAAGAGGTATTTTATATATACTGTATATATTATTCAATCATATATAAATAATCATAACACATTCTATTTATGGAAGAGCTGTGATATCCCCTAGTACTGAGTTTTTAATACTGTGTGTGTGTGTGTGTGTGTATTTTTGCATGATACATGGCATTTATATATATATATATATGCGTGTGTGTGTGTTGCAGGCAGATCATCTGCGACAGCACTACATGACTAAATATGACTCTGAGGTGTCAGACGCTCACCAGGCCCTGCAGCCTGTCCTGCAGAACATCAGAGAGCTGAAACGCAAAGTGAGAATCCCTTCATATTTTATATGTACATACATTACCATTTACATTGTGTTGGCATGGGATTTGATATTGCCTCTCTTATCGTCAAGGAGTGTCGGATACTAAATGTAAATGCATTAAAAGTCTTCATTTCTGTATTTGGAATCTCTATGATGGCATTTTTAGTAAATGCAACCAACCTCTAAAATAAATTATTTCAGGTAAATAATGTTGTTTTTGTAATTCAATATTTCTAGAAATTGGCCCTTACCTGAATCTTGGCATTTTTGTGCAATGTGTCTTATCATGTAAATACACATGTAGTCATGTAGTAGTACATTTGGTAAAAACTGTGATTTAATATTCAAGCATGGGCTGCTGTTAAATTAACCTATTGGATTTTTCTAGTAATAATAATAAAATAACATTTGAACCCTACCTTCCCACTACAAGGCAAGCCTTTTGATCCAATTCTGTATGTTAATAGACCATTTACGTGGCCAAAAAGGTTCAACGCTGTGTTTTAAACACTATCTTACATCATTTGTTTTCCTCAAGGTCAACCTACGTTCCCCCTGGTGGCTGGAGGTCATCCAAAGAGCTATCCAGTGCTCCATAGACGACGACCTTGTGTCTCGTATCCAAAATGAGCTGACATCGAGCTACAAACAGCAGGCGAACAAGTTCTCCATGGCTGACAAGTAAATTGTGTTTAACAGCATGAAATAACAGCTGATTGTTATTCTTAAATCGACATTTACTACAAATAGTTATATGTAGGTTTCGCGATGGCCGTGGTCTGCAGTTCCTTCTCACCCAACAAATGGACGATCTGATGAAATCGCAAAAGACGGTTCAAAATGCAGTAAAGAATCTGGAAGGCCCAGCATCAAAAGAAGTTATTGAGGAGGCCACCATCTGTCACCTGAGGCCTGTGCGCCTCCCACTCAATAAGTAAGACAACCACATTTTGAATGGCTGTATGTTAAACAACTAACATCTTTTAGGGAGTTGAGTAAAATACTGTTTTTACTAAGTCAAATCTAATGCATTTATTCATTTTATTATATCATTTGTGCATAGAATAATTGTAACACTGTTTCTTTATGCGTTTCAGTTGTGTGTTTTGCAAAGCAGATGAGCTGTTCACAGACTATGAATCCAAGCTGTTCTCTCACACGTAAGTAAAATAGATTTGTCCAAACAATGTTGACTGTATTCAGCGGTACATTTAGAAGATGCATGTTTGGCCTGGTACCCCTCTGACAGAGTGACAGGGCAGACGGCCATTTTCGAAGAGATGATTGAGGATGAGGAGGGGTTGGTGGACGACCGCCTGCCAACCACCAGCCGTGGTCTGTGGGCAGCTAGCGAGACCGAGCGCACCGTCAAGGCTATCTTGTCCTTCGCAAAGGCCAAGCGTATGGACCATGAGCTGGTGGAGGAGGGCAACACATTCTTGGAGCTGTTTGAGACCTGGAAGAAGGAGTACAAGGTGTGGTTAACGCAGTCACACTCGTAAACAAGCTGGGAGGGACACTCCTGGATTAGTTTCTTGAATTGTCTGGAAAGTTTGGGAACTCTAAGGACCTCTTGTCTGTCTCCAGGTGCTGCATGAGTACTGGATGGTCCTGCGGAATCACGTATCGGCTATTGATGAGCTGGGTATGGCCACGGAGAGACTACGCGTGCGTCTGCCCGATGAGCCCAAACCTAAAGTGCTGCACATCATCGAACCTCATGAGGTTAGACACAGGTTTTCAGTCTGTTGGGTCTGAGCCCAAAGCTGGGTCACACAGACATTAGGGCTTGGCCAAAGACAGGTACCGCCCACATCAATGGACCGTTTCTTTAATGCAAGATTTTGAAGGCATGTTTTTCCACAAGCACGTTTATTGTGTTTTTCTTTTCTGCTTGTGGTTTCAGGTGGAGCAGAACAGAGTGAAGCTTCTGAATGATCAAGCTGTGGCAAAGTCTCAACTCCAAAAGAAACTGGGCCAGTTTCTATACCTCACCAATCTGGAGAAGGTGATATTAACTGTATATAGATACTGTACAGATGTGTATATAAATGTCATAATGTATCCCCTTTGTTCACTGTATTATTCAGGAACTCCATTGCTAACCATTTGTTTAATGATATCTGTACAAATAAGGGGAGTTTTCTTGTTTCAGTCCCAAGATAAGGCCACTGGGGGACTGAACCCAGAACCATGTCCAATCTGTGCTCGTCCCCTAGGACAGGAGGTGAGTGGTCTTTGGTTGGGGTGAATGGATTTTTGAGGTCATTTAAGAAATTGTTTAATATACTGTATATACATATGACATATTGAATAATGGTTAAAGATTTTTTACCTGATGTAAACCTTTATTAAAGCACATATAAAGGTACTTACAAACACTTCCATATACACGGCCTCTCTGAAATAATATTTATCATATTGGTTGACTTTGTAAGCATCCTGATTGTATAGTGATAACAATGTAGCTTTTTATTGATTTATAGAATTAGGATTGTCTTGAAAGTCTTAACACGGCAAGTGTAAACAGACTAAGTTTGGTGTTCAAGGCCGGTAGAAACGGAACACCTGCCTGTCTGTTCAACTGTCTAATCAAGACTGGCAGGGGATTGTAATTACATCTAGTCTGAAATTGAGTCCTACAGTGTCCTACAGTGCTTTCCTTCATGTGTTTAACATTTGGTCATGGGCACATTAGGCCTGCTTTGGATAAACCACTTCATGTTTAAAGAAAACAAACACAAAGGTCAACATATTGTTAATATTTTTCTTGGTTGGGTGAATCATATAAACATAAAAGATTGTTGATTTCACTTGAATATGTATTCAAGCAGATCATATCAATTTGCGAATATAATGGCCCATTCTGTCACCAGTTTGTTCTTGTGTTTTGCTTCCAGCACACTGCAGGAAAACCCTATTAAACTCCCTAAACACAGCTCGTGCAAGGACAGCTTCTTTCATGCGTGACCTCCTTGTAATGCAGTTGTAACGGCCACTTGTGCCCCTGTGCTGTGTGTCTCCAGTGGGCAGTGCTGATCTGCGGCCACTGCTTCTGTAACGAGTGCATTGCCATCATCGTGGAGCAGTACAGCGTGGGCTCGCGGCGCCGCGCCATCAAATGTGCCATCTGTAGGCAGACCACGTCACACACAGAAATCTCCTATGTGTTCACGGCCCAGTCCTCCAGCCAGGACCAGGACATCCCCGTCAAGGTCAGTCAGGGACACGGATGCTTATTAGACTCAGAACGGGCAGGGTTTTGGAGAAAGTTCCTAGTGAAATTTGAATGAGAACGTCAATTATGGATGTAGCGTGACTCAAGAAGTTTCCACCTGGGATTTTGTCAAAAAGTAATTATTTATTTAATGTACAAAACGTTCTTTAACTGTGGCTAAAATCTTTTATTTTTTTTCATACTAAAAGTATAGTGTATACCAAGACACCTTGGTATACACTATAATGTATGGGCAGGATGGTCTAGTGGTCTAGCTGTTGGACTCCCAGCCAGAAGGTCGTGGGTTTGAGCCCCAGAGTTGGCCTTCCTGTAAGCATCCTTGAGCAAGATGCCTAACCCCTATCTGCTCCATGTAACAGCACCATGTAATTGTTGACAAAATGTACTAATTGTAGTAGCTTTGGATAAAAGCGTCTACTAAATGCTGTAAATGTAAAACACCTGTCCTTCAGTTTAGCAATATGAATGTGGTCTAGAATCGCAGCTCACTGTCCCTACTACGTCTCAGGCCATTGTCATTTTATCTGTCTTAACTGTCTGTCAGGGAAGCCATTCTACCAAAGTGGAGGCGGTGGTGAGAACCCTGAAAAAGATTCAAGTGGCTGACCCTGGTGCCAAGTGCCTGGTCTTCTCCACGGTAACGGTTAACACTCTATAGTCCGATCAATGTTTGATTTGAAATCAGGTTCAGATTAGAATCAGCTTTTTCCCCTGTACTACCCAGTGGCAGAGCGTGCTCGATATTATCGCCAAGGCTTTGTTTGACAACAACATGGAATTCTCACAGATCAACGGGATTCACAAATTCCAGGTTTGCATTTGTTCTTTATTTTTGAGGGTATATTTACCAGCGGATGTTAGGTTTGTGTTTTTGTGTTTTATATTTGTGTGTTTTTTTTCTGTTGCCCTAGTAATTTAAAGTAATGCTTGCTGCTCCAGGTTGTAACTGATATTATTGACCTCTGTTCCAGGAGAATCTCTGCTCTTTTAAATATGACGAGAAGATCAACATTCTGCTCCTTCCTCTGCACACGGGCTCCAACGGGTTAAACATCATCGAGGCCACTCATGTTCTGCTGGTGGAACCCATCCTGAACCCAGCGCACGAGCTTCAGGCCATAGGCAGGGTGCACCGCATCGGCCAGACAAAGTACATCTGGGCAACCTTAGCGGACAGCGATGCTTTCCCTACTTCGGAATAGAGAGGCATTTAAAATTCATTTAAAAAAATGTCTCCAGAATTCTAAAGACATACAAATACAATTGTTGTATTAAATGTTTCAGCTGAGTCAATGTCAAATACTGACTTTTTTTAGGGCAATTTGTGATACACTAGTCTCGGGGGCCCAGACTTATTATACTGTACTACTGTATAATACTGTCATCACGTCTGGCTCCTGCAAGACTTGTGAGACTAGCGATACACACAACAGATTTACTTTCATTGTGTTTTCCTAACAATGTTGATTTTAGTTTCAACAAAAAATGTAACTGTATTCCAAAAGAGCCAAACAGCCATAGGATATCCCTAAAGGGTATCCCAAACTTAAAGAAAGCACCGCTGGCCACTATCCTCTCTGGTTTTTAACCATTCTATATGTATAACTGGTAACTACTACAGAAGCTCTGATTAATTTTCTCTCTGCACACTAGGCCCACCTTTGTTCACAGATTCCTCATCAAATCCACTATTGAAGAGAGAATGCAGGCAATGCTGAAGACTGCAGAGAAAAGGTGGGTGCCACAATGCAACAAACAATTTCCTTGGACAATGTTGTATCCGAAATGTCTTTGGTCAGATGCCTCTGTGCGTTGCTATCTGTCACAGTCACAGCACCCCGGCCATGAAGCACTCGGAGGCTGCCGTGCTGACGGTGGCTGACCTGGCAGATCTGTTCACGGAGGACGGGAGTGAGCCGGCGTAGTGTACAATAAGGAAGGAGGGCTCCCTCTGAACACAGCGGTGAACAGAAATGTCATGTCTTTTTGCACATTCCACTTTTTTTATACAAGTAATTCCAAATAACGCATTTCCAAAATAAGATTTTAGCTTTTCCATAGACTACAATAAGATAGGAATCTCTTTTACAATAAGAACGAATTTTCAAATGAATTTGTTGTCAGGTTTTATTGAAAATTATCACAATTCAGCTCATGACTACTGTAATTTGATTGTACAAGCAGTTTCCCTTGTTTGTGTTAATCAAATATGATGTTAATTGTGTATTCATATAGTCGTTCTCTGTAAGCTAATAGAGTATGCCGAGCAATTGTACAAAAACGGCAGAAAATGAAGTAAACCATTGAGAAACTTTAAATGCATCCAGTCTGGCACTGTTTTTGAATCTGTTTTGATGAGTACCTTTTGTGTTGCATTTCTCTGTCAAATTTGTCTACTGGTTTATTCCATGTTGTAAAACGCAAACCAAGAAGGAAGCCATTGACCTTTACAACAGGAGAGAAGAGATTTCAGTAGCATTCTCTTTCTACAGAGGATCCCTTTCAAACTAGATGTCTTGTGAGACAATGTACAGACAATGCTGTCTCAAAATGTAGTTTGTTTTATTTGCAGAACAGCCCCAGATTCCTTGTGTTTAAAACGAATGCAGCAATTACATCCTTCTTTTGCATATTTCCTAATGTCTGTAATTGAGTATGTACTGGGAGGCATCGGTGGCCATACGAATCTGTTCTTTTATCTAAAACATTCCGATGATGATAATAACTGTATTAAATAGCGTGTTTTACCACACACTCACAGGTTGTTTGCTCGACAGTGAACTGCCCTTGACTCATAATGGATTGTGTTTGTCTGAGTGACTGGGATTCCCGCACCAGTAAAGATTTTGCCATGCCCTTTAAAACGCACAGACAAAAGATGTTGACAACAAAGGGCACCAGCCCACTACTGTTGTATCTCTTTGCATGGTTACCAGACGTCTTGTTGCTCCCCATCTTCAGAAACACTTCTGAGATGTTTACTAAGAGGGCATCGCCGCAGTAAGCGGTTGCATGTGTGTTACCTTGGACTCCCCTCTGGTCTCCGTATTCATGTGTGGAATCTCATTGTTGCTGGGGACATCATTCAAGCTGGTGTTTTAAGGCCAGAGGGAGGCTCCCAGTTCATTAGAGCAGAGTTTCGAGGGTCGGAGTAAGAGGGGGTACTACGTCTTGCGGTGACAGCTAGCTCTGGTGAACAGTCCCAGAAGACTCAGATTTGGTGACAAAACGGACAGGAGTAGCCGAGACGTTTCCAAGACGAGCCAGAGAGAGTCCCCTTGGAAGATGGCACTGGCCGGCTTTGTGTCTGCCTGGTTTCTGCTCACACTGTTGACAACCACTTCTGCTGTGTTTCTGGAGCAAGAACAAGGTAAGACCTCTAACCAAACCACTATGGGTGTCCCTTCTGTTGAGGGACACACAAGCTACTGTCAGATTACAATAATGGGTTTACTTATTCACAGGAAAATTGGGAAGTTATTACTTTTTTTTAATAGTATATTTTAGCAATATTGATGGCTTTGAAAGTTCTTAGATTTGATGGCACTAAGGTCAAGAAATATACAAGTGTAAAATAAGTAGGGATGTGCAAAAGTCTACTAAAAAGTCTACTGAAAGCCTAGTCTAATCAGTTTTTGCTGGGATGAAGTGGTTGTATTTTACATCCATAAGCAATTGACACTAATTACACAGTATGTGTTCAGAATATGTAAACCATTTATAAAAATTAAATGTCCAGTTCACAATGTAAACATCAATAAAGATCTAGTATGAATCTACAATCAATACATTCCTGCTCTTAATGGATAATTTCAGAATATTTTATCTAAATTTGTAAATGCGGTTCACCCCCCCCCTTCCCGTGTGTATATTGCACATCCTGCAGGGTAAATAAAACAATTAAACAATTTAGTGCCTTTATGTATATTGCTTTTGGCCCTTTTCATTTCTCCTAGAGCTCAATGAAACTGTCAGTTGTACAAACAACCATATGGAAGTCTCTATTCCCAGTGTTTTTTTCCTCAACAAAGTGCCCCCCGTCTATGTAAGTACACTAACACAGTTAATGTTTCCCCTTATACTTTGCATACACAATAAATAAATAAAAATAAGTAATTTCTTTATTTAGGTTTGGGATTTGCACTTGAATGATCCAGAGTGCCGTGGTGTTGAGGTTGGAGAAGACTATGTTTTCAGCATCAGGACAAATCTCTCCGACTGTGGAACTCTGATGGTGCGAGCCTCTGCACCTACACATTTCCATTTCCTCAGAACTAACCAAATTGTCCACTTGAACTGTGCCATTGGGAAAAACAAAGGAAGACAAACTACAGGCTGCATTCCCAACATAAAGTCCTCATGTCATGATAATAAATGATCTTTCCCACAAGAATGTCCACAGTTGTGAAAAGAGGCCCCTTGTCTTTTAATGCAACAAAAAGAAAACACAAACAGTTAATTGAGTGTAAAGTAGTTGCGCTTTGTACACCAATAACCAGACTAATTTAAGACTTGGCCGAAGAACTTAAGCTTTACTTGTATGACGCAGGTGTGCATTGCAGGCTTCTGCATTCAGATTACTACTATGGAATTACAAGCACAATTAGGTAGGCACAGAGCATCCATACTCAGAGCTCACAGAAAAAGGAACACAAGAGAAAGGAAGGGAAGGGGAGGGAAGGGGCGTTTATTTCACGGGAAAAGGGTATCGTGCCTTTCCCCCATAACAGCCCATGACCTTATTCAAAGCAGCAAGGGGTGCTTGAATGGCTCCGCGGCACTAAATTATCGGGATTTACATGGAAATGATAGCGATTTCTTCAGAGCCAGTGGACTCTGTAGTCCCCCATTGTTTTCCCTCCAGCCAGTCTCATGGAGCACCGGCCCTGCCCAGACGACGGATCAACACTGGCAAAGGCATAAATCCCTACTTCAGAACACAAGTGCCATTTAAATGCATAGGGGCTTGTAAAACAGGCAGAAGGTTAGCTCAGCTTTGAACCAGGCTGGAAATCGCCCTGTGTTGTACCTCAGTGGTTTCACAAGGCTTCTGCATTAACCCGCTGTAGATTAGATGCTGTTGCTTGAAGAAAGGAATGCCATTGCTGTCAGTCTGATTTTTAACTGGAAATTATAACCTTTTAAACTGCCGGTCGGAGGGAAAAAATAGTGAATAGTATGGTTTATAGGTCGGCCATGATTTATAGGTCAGTCTTATGAAACATGACATTGTCCTGGGTCAAGTCTCTGATGTTTTTGTGTCTATAAGACACTAAAGTGATAAGTGCTGGTGTCATTAAGGTTTTGGTGTGTTTTGAGGAAGCCCTGTTGAGCTTGCTGTAGAAACTGCCATCAGCAGCCATCGTGGGGGGTTGTGTATTTTGAGGCAGTAAAAGATGTCTGGATGGTTTGTGCGTGGGGGCAATTCATCCTGCTCAATGGCAGTGGGACCAGTCGTCCATTTGTGCTCCATTGGGGCCCCTGACACATCGTATACGTATCCTTTTCACCTGTCTCTATTTTACAGTTTAATCTACGTCAGAGACCAGCCGCTAAGGGCTGAAGTGAAAGGGAGCCCCGACATGAAGCCTTAATGTTGTGCATGTAGCTCACATGACCTTTCTCCCTCCAGACTTAAAACACCACCTTGTTTCCTATTTGTATCATTTGCCTTCAATATGTACTGTATATAACAAAAATTGCAGTATAAAGTATGTCAAGTTGCTTGACTGCACATGCTGAAGTGGGGGGTTTTCATCTGCAGGGTCAAGCTGTTAGCTATTGGGTCAAGCTATTGTTACAATTACAATTATGTCATTTAGCAGACACTTTTACCACTAGACTATCCTGTTTATGGTTAATACCAGAACAGAGCTTAGTCATAGTTCTAAACCAGGGCTGTTTTGAGTCTTTTGAAGATGTTAATGTTAGCTGATGTTAGCCCTTCATTAAACAGAATTATGTCACAATTTCTCCCTTAGTAAATAATGAGGTCTGTTTCTACAAATTTACAATTAGCATTTTGCCTGTACAATTACAATTAGGTTATTTAACAGGCACTTTTATCCAAACCAACCTTCAATTAATACAATTACAAGTAGGCTATCAGTAGAAAAAAGGTTTAGGCATCTTTCTCAAAGATGCTTACAGGTAGGCCAACAACCTTCTGGCTGGAAGTCAGTCGATCAATCAGACGACAAGACTACCCTGTCCTCACTAGACTATCCAGGTTATTTAAAGATCCAAAATCGTAAACGTTTTTCCAGTTGTGATCGCTCACGTGTTGTCTGAACCTGAAAAGGCTAGACTCATTTTGTAATCTGACTAACATGTCATGTTGCCTAACTTCCTAAAATTTGGCCCCAGGTGTGACATCATTTCTGGATTGTAACTAATCGTCTATGACCTATAATGCCACTCCAAGTGAGTTAGGTCATGTTAAAATTACGTTAAGTTGTATTCTCTACTGTGCTTTTTCGTATTTACTTATTTATTTGTATTTTTCTCTTGTTCCCTCATAGACCTCAGACGACACACACATAATGTTTATAAACACCATACACAATAATGATTCAGAGGTGGTTACCAGGAACTACATAAACATTACATTTGTGTGCCGCTACCCCATTAACTACATGGTCCAACAACCCAAAGGTGAAAACATGGTCCGAGTGGATGTAAGGTAAGGTCCAGTTCCCTTATCGTACACTGAATAATGTTATTCACCACTGCATTAGATAAATTAGAGAATTCTTAGAATGAATGCATACAATGTTATCAATTGGAATCACCGATTACACCTACCTAATGTATCGGTAATGTAATCAACTGCAATTAATATACTGTATGTTCTAGCATAGAATACTCTTGGAATACTAAGTGCTACTTTATGTCCTCCTAATTATATTTGATTTCCGTGCTGTTTATAAACCGTTTCTCTGCAGAACAATTACTCTAAACACAGAGGATGGGAACTTCTCAGTGTCAATGTTACTGTATAAGGATGAAGGCTTTAAGGAAAGATGGACCACCGTGCCCTCACTGACCCTGGATGATAACATCTTTGTCAAAGTTTTCATGGTAACTAGCCCAGGCTGGCAAAAGCCATACCTGTATTTTTAACAAGCACACAGTAATCTAATCCCTCTCATTATTAACCGTTGAGGAGGTCCTTTTATAAAAAAAGCGTAGACTATTTATTTTGCACAAAAGCTCACATACTGTACATACAGTACATCCCCACACTGCATGTAGAGACATCTCTTTGTAAAGTACAATTTAAAGGTTTTGATATATGTAATACTTTTAGGATTATTTTGATATAATCTGCTAAATAATACGTAGTTATTGGAGTGGGGGCTCTTTTGAAACAGTATTGCAATGCAGCTACACTCCTCAATTGCATTAGCGCGCCCCCAGAACCCCAACCTTTACTCCCAAGCTCACTACTCATGTTTTGAAACACAGCTGTGTGGGGGGAAAGGTAAAGTGGGGAGTGGGTGGGGGGAAGAGTAGAGAGAGGTGCCTGCCAGTCATCCCCCAGTTGTGGGAGGAGCCTGCGCTGTCTCAGTTTCCAAACAAAGCAACAACATTTTTACTACTACTACTGGAGGAAATTTGAGTATGCAGAACATTAACGTTTTATGGGTAAAGCTTTAGACAGTTTCAGATGTTCCTGCTATTGACAGCTATTTCTGGACAAGGTCAAGCATGTCATGCTGTTACTCTATGTTAAGCAATATGTTGTGCTGTGATGTTCCAGGCCATTCTGGAAAGCTAACACTCCACTTGTGACCAGACAGTAACCTGAGTGCTCCGTCCAGCTCTCCACGTTGTTATCAGAGGTTCATATCAGTGCTCTTCATGCACGTGGTGTTACTAGCAACAGCGCCTGACCCGGTCAACCCCACCTCCAGTCACCCGTTTTTGATACAGTATAGCTTGTTTCCTCACATCCTCATGCCCCCTCCTCCAAGAAAGACTCTGAACTTGTTCTGATTCCAAATGTCGTTCTGGATTATAGCAAGCGCTCCGTACAGCTGCTGTTTACTTGTGCTGAATTATGATGACTCACTGTGTGTCAATCAGTATACGACGAAGTACACAAATCCTGTACTTGAGTAAAAGTACAGATACCTTTGGTAAATAAGTAAAAGTACAAAGGTATCTGCTTTTAAAAATACTTACATTTCGTGTGGATATGTTTTTCTGGGGTGGCTGACATGACAAGGCAAACTGTGTGTGCAGTAGTCTCTTAATTTTTTCCATGGCTGTATTTATTTAAAAAAAAGAAAAGAACATATTATAAACAGGCTACCCTTTCAATAATAATGAATATATAATATAATAATTCATAGCCCTTAATTGTGTCCCATTATTCATTGAAATCAGAATTTCAACCCTCAAGTTCTGTTTCTGCATTACTTTATTTTTTAAGATATTTGAGTTCAGGTAGATATTGGTCCTCAGTAGATTCTTGTGAAGTTCACAGGCTTGCCATACATCAGTTTGCTGCGGGCGTCCATGTTTTCCAAGCAGATGCACTGTGACGCATTTAGATTTGAAGTCAAGATTACTGACTTGCAATGGATTGCAGCATAAGAACAGAGTTGTGACTTAAAATCACCACAACAAACCAACAAGGGAAACCACAAGAAGAAAGAGTGAACAAAAACAGAAGGCGCAGAAAACCTGAGAGCGCACTCTAAATTTTTCACCTCCTACACACTAAAGTGAAGTCAAAAATATAATATGTTAGTTTGAAATGTAGTGAGGTGAAAGCAAAAAGTCTCCCGAAATAGAACGAGTACAGATACTTGAAAAAGGTAGTTAAGTACAGTAACAAATTACATGTATTCCATTACTGTCTACCACTGGTCAACAGTGACACAATAAAATCCCTCACTCCTTCTTGTGCATTTGCATTACCTCTCATAGATACCAGCTCACCTGATGTTGCGCATGGAGCGATGCTGGGCAACACCAACCAGTGACAAATACAGCAACATTCAGTACACCTTCATTAAGGACAGGTCTGCCACAACTACAACTGATTTACTTTGCAATTACACTCAATGTTAATCTAGCATGAACAAGAAATGACACAACACAAGATTGAAAGGTTTTATTGCTTTGTAATAAAAACTGTTCTATTCCGTGCTATTATTGTATGTCACAATTAGCAGAAGACACTTGAAACTTATTTTAAGTTGTCCTTTTTCCAGCTAATGACCAAAAATCCACGTAAAATAATCAAATTATGATTCACTACTCTTCAAAACGCATTTTTTGTGTTAAGCTTAAAGCAGCCATGTGCATGCGCTGTTTATATGTCATTTAAAAACTCTTACAGAGGACACTTGGTCCTCCTACAATAACGCTGTTGAAATCTGAAATAAGAGAATTCGTTGCGTAGAGAGCGGTCCAGACAACAACTTGTTGGGCCTGGTCGTGTGACCCTGTCTGAGGCCATATGCATTTCAGTTCAACAGCTGTGCATGCCCTTGACAACCACACAGTATTTTTTACTGTTAGCAACAGCATAGCAATGAAATACACAAGGCTTTCGTGAGGCCATAGGAGCAAATACACCTTGTAATCTGTCTTGTGTTGTCTGGGATTGGTTCAAATAATGTTGACATTATTCTGTTAGCTTGTCATGTGATCATATAAATGTAATGATCAAATTTTGGTGACCATCTCTATTGCATCATTAAACCAACAAACCTTGACATTTATTGTCTTGTCACCTAGCTGCCCGGTGCTGTCAAACAAACAGACCCTGGCTGTATTGAAGAACGGCCAGGGACCAGAGGCCATGTTCAGGATACAAATGTTCAAGTTTGTGGGCAGCTCTTACACAGATGTCTTCCTCCACTGCAATGTCCAGATCTGTCACAACATGCCGGGGGTCTGCCAGCCTGTGAGTGGGATTATGTCATGCCTATTCCTCAAACCGCTAGTCAGACCAGTTCAGACCTGTGCAGCCTAGGGCCCTAAAATAGACTTTGAATTGTTTTTAGCCGCTGGTAATTAATTTGTCTTGAATCCGCATACACAAGCACAATGATTCTTATTGTTTTTGCATTAACAAAGTAACATACTACTTGACAATGAGACTGTGTTTGAAACTTGCAACAAGGAGGCTGGTAACTCCTCAACTCTTTTTCTCTTGTGGATGTGTCTACCAACCTGTTTACAATAACAGAACTGTTCTGCTGAAGATGGATTAGGGAGGATGAGGAGAGACCTTCCCCTGTCTCATACAGTATCTTATGGACCAATCAGAAGGCGTTTGACTGCAAGTGACCAACCGGGCCTCAGTAAGTTTAGCAATGTTACCTTTTCCGCATTCTGTCGCACCCTCACTGATCTGGGAGGTCATTTAGATTAATTCAGGTTCTTTGCACTCATAAATGCACGACAAGACTTATAGCGGTTCATATGCATAAAATGCTAATTGCCGTCTTTCGTCTGCAGATGCCAGAGGTGTGCCCCCTGTGGAAACCTTTGTGCTTGCAGGACTTCTGGTTGTGTTGCTGCTCGTCACAGGGGTGTTTGGAAGGCTATGGCTTCGGTCTAGGCGTTCGTACCCGGCGCGGGAAGCCCAGCTTACCCTCTCCAATATTCACCACATCTCAGAGGTGGCCTCATGAGTCTGTGGCCCTACTGAACACACAAATGGACAGACAAACATGTGTAACACAGCTGCAAAACTCTGTCACACATAATACTGTTGTACTTTACATACGCAGATATATATATATATATATATATATATATCTCAAATATTGGTTGGGTGTAAATACAAGTTTAGTATGTGGAACTACTGGAGGAATTTTGAAAGAAATGTGATTTTCTGTTTTATAACCAGGCAAAAAATAAAAATAAAGGTCTCAATAAATGCTCTCCCGTATTTTGTAATTTTATATTATATATATCTGTATCTGTATATGTGATTTGAACTGATTGTGGAGATGTTGAAATAATAGATAGAAACTTGACTGCTGACAGAGCTACAATGCACTCAGGGTATTCCCCAGTCCTTCTATTTACAGTGCTCTCTCGTAGACTGCTCTCTAGTCTACAGTCCCAAAGTAGACGTTAATGGTCTTTTACGTGATGACGTAGTACTGTAGCGCCCCACACTTGGACAACACAAACGCCGACAGCCACAACAGCATAGATAAAGTTAGCCCACGACAACAGCCGCTTGCAGCCTGCTTAAAAAAAAGTATTGAAATCATACCTCCCTCTGAGGACTTTTTATTATTACAGTATATGTAAGTATATGTGTCATCGGGAATATTAAGAAAACCTGAAAGATTGTAAAACGTTTGGACCGGACTGCAGCTTTTTTCGGGTAAGTCTTTTTCTAGAAGCTACCAGCTAACGTAGATAGCAAGTGAATTTGCTAGCTAATGCTAGCTTGCTGGCCATGTTGTTGTTGTGTTTTTGTGTGAAAAGTTTTATGTCCCGCCGGTGTGTGTCACATCTTCATCAGTAGCACAACACTGCTGTTCAAACTAGTGTGTATGAACAATGCGTTTATATGAGACATCATCTCTTAGGTATAATTACAATAAGTTAGGCTGCGTTATTTTTCCAAGATTGACATCTGCCCTATTAAAAAAGACTGACTTGACTTTTTTTTCTTTTTTTGTTGCTTGTACCTGTTTACTAGTTTGCCAGGCAGGCTCGCCCCTGCTGTGTGGTTCTGTGGTTTGGTCGTGAGTCCTGTATGATCTTTGTGGTTCCTTAAATTGTTAGGCGTCTTTGTAGCCAGCATTCATCATTTTACAAATCCGTTTAAACCGCACGTTATCCAAAGGAGTTTCGGTATGCGGCTTAATTGTTGCTTGTGACGTTTTTCATAATGTGTTTGTATTCCTAAATATTTTGCTTTTCGGACTTGACGGTCACCAAATTCGATCCCGCTATTTGTCAGAGCCAAAGGTAGGGGGTCAAGTGTGCTTAAGAACCAGTGTAACATGTAACCTAATATGTGTGTTGTGAAATGCCATTTTACAGCTTTAAGAGTTAGCAAACATCCTCTGATTCAACATATCTAGAAATTAAGTTACAAAATACTTTTCATGTGGTCAGACGGTTGCAGATATGTAAGTGAGATATCTTGACAGTAGTGTGCTACTGTATAAAGAACTACTGGTAGGACTTAAACCATAAATACAGGATCGGCACAAGTTGTGAAACAACTGTTTTTTTGTGATTTCAGGGTTGAAAACATCACCCCTTCCTGCTGCGATTGCTGCTTTGCTGTGGGCTGAAGTGAAAATGGAGAGCCTGCACATCCATTGCCTGAAGTGCATCAATAGAAGATGTATGACAAGGCCGGAGATGGGTGTTTCCTGTGACCTCATTGGCTGCCCTCTGGTTTGCGGGGCAGTTTTCCACGCGTGTAAGCTGGGGGAACATCGCTTACTGTGTCCATACGAACGGGTGCCTTGCCTAAACAAAGGGTTTGGGTGCCCATTCACAGTGGCCAGGATCAAGATGGCGGAGCACCTGGGGACGTGCCCGGCGAGTGTGGTGTGCTGCACCATGGAGTGGAACCGCTGGCCCGTGAGCTATGCCGACCGCAAATCCTATGAAAACCTGAGTAAAGACTTTGAGGTGGAGCAGCTAGACATGGCCTTGGCCCTGCAGGATCAGAGGATGCTGTTGGAGTCCCTGAAGGTCACGACAATGGTGTCAAAGAATGGAGAAAAGCAAGGACATGATGGTGACAAGGTGGCGGCAGAGTCAAGTGTCAAGTTGAGTAACGGGACAATGGACATGGAAGAAGAGCCCTACAATGAGCTGTATAAGGCCTCGGTGGAGACCAGCCGAAGCCTAGCAGCTGCTTTGGACATCCTCTCTAATTCCAAGGACGTTAATGTAATCCTTGGAAATTTAAATGTGGAGAAAGCTGATCAGAACGGAGGCCTTCGCAATGGAGACAATGGCGACAATGGCGACAGTCACGGTGATTATTGTGTTGGGGATGTGAAGAACGTAGACATGAAAGAGAGTGACTCTGATTCAGACTGTGAGCTTGGAGCGGTCGGTGGAGTGGATTGTTCAGTTGGGACTGATGGGGCTCATGACACGATTTGCTGGGTGGAAGAAAATCAGTTTGTGGAGCTGTTTGTCGAACCGGAGACTAATGATGTTATCAGCGATGCAATCAACTCCTCCATCATCAGGCCTGAGATGTCTTACCATTCCCTGCCTGCAGTTGCTTTGGAGCCGCCAGGGCCTCGCCTATCACCAATGTCACCCCCGATACCTCTCTTGTTGCCTGATCATGTACGAAATAATTTATTGCAACATCTACCAATTGAACTGGGGTATAGATGCCTAGAACGTAAGCTACAGAATGTGGAAGCGCTTAGAGGAATGAGTGTGTTTACATTTAATGGGAGGCGGGCTCTGCTGTCAGATCCGTACTTGTTTCGGGCAAAGATGGAGGACAAGGCAGTAGACACGTCTGACTTGGAGGTGCCAGAAGACCCTATGGGCCTCCATGGCATTGATCTCATCACTGCAGCCCTTCTCTTTTGTCTCGGAGACTCTCCGGGAGGCAGAGGAATCTCAGACAGCAGGTTTGTGGATGGCTATCACATTGACTTTGGTACTCAGACATTCTCCTTTCCTTCAGCTATTCTTGCAACCGACACCATGGTTGGTGATATTGCTTCAGCGTCGGCCTGTGATCACGCCAGCCCACAGCTTTCAAACCCGAGCCCTTTCCACACCCTCAGGCTAGATCTGGTGCTTGAATGTGTGGCCCGGTATCAAACCAAACAGCGCTCCATGTTCACCTTTGTGTGTGGACAGCTTTTCCGGCGGGATGAGTTCTCATCTCATTTCAAAAATGTTCATGGGGACATCCATGCTGGACTCAATGGCTGGATGGAGCACCGCTGCCCCCTGGCTTACTATGGTTGCACCTACTCTCAAAGACGATTCTGCCCATCTATCCAGGGTTCCAGAATAATCCACGATAGGCACCTTGGTTCGTTTGGAGTACAGCTAGGTCTCCCCTTCAAGTATGGGGACAATCTTCCGAGAAACACCTGTCGCTTTGGCTCGCAGTGTGACCATCTCACCAGTCTTCCCTTTGAGGTGCTCCAGCATGTAGCAAGCTTCCTGGATGGGTTTAGCTTGTGCCAGCTGTCCAGAGTCTCCCGCACCATGAGAGACGTATGTGCTAGCCTGCTGCAGATGCGGGGCATGGTGGTCATGCTTTGGAGCAAGAAACGGCGCGCTAACGGGTCTTTCTCGTGGCAAATTACAGATAAGGTAAGCTCTTCTACTTTCAAGTTATTCTTGTCTATATACTAAACCTATTACACAAATATTATGCAACTGGACAGGCACTTGTTACCTTTATTGCTAATACATTTTTTTTTTGTCTATTCTTTTTAAATTAGGTATGGCGATTCAGCACAGCCTTTGGTACCGTCAATGAGTGGAAGTTTGCCAACATTGCAAGCATGGCGGACCACCTGAAGAAGTGCAAGTTCAACACGATTTCCCGTCGAGAGGAAGCCATCCCTCTGCCGTGCATGTGTTTCACCAGAGAGCTTACGAAAGAGGGCAAGTGTTTACGTTCGGTCCTAAAGCCAGTAGCGTGAGCTCTTTCTTAAAATGTCCTGAAGATACAGGTGTATTTTACTCCAGCGTTTACAGACATTACAAATTCAGACATTTTCCAGCCTCAAACCCACGGTTAGCCGTTTCAGTCTAGGTTAAGAGTGGGAAAAAAAGTATATTCAGTCCCCTAAATAATGATGTAATCAATGCCAGTGGTGGGGGTGACCATGTTTCAAAAATGACACAGACCTTTGTATTCTCCCCGCAGCCAGAATGCTCACATGCGAAAAATACACATACCTGTGAATTTATGTACTAATAACATTGTACTAAAGATCTACTTTTATATGCTCCAATAATGTGTAAATAATCTAATGTTTTGATGTAGAAGTTTTTATTTTTGTATTGAGAAGTTACTCGGCTGCGTTGGGAATGAAAGTAGAGCCTTAATCTTATAAAATAAACACTTGATTTCTAGTCATGACATAGTTCAGAATATCTCAATGAGATTTTATTTTACCACTTTGTGCTGGAACAGTTACTTGTATCATATCTTGCACGGTTTTATATCTTACCCTGATACCTAGAATGACCATCTTTGTTATGCACAAAATGATATATATAATTTTTTTTATTAACGATGCTGACCAAACATCAATTGTGCACAAAGCTTGATATTTTAAAAGGCTGAATGATCCCTGTAGCTCTTTTGACCTTTTAAAAGTATGTCAACATTCTATTGACTGTTTTGAAGGTCAGGTGATTTATACCCCAGCCTGTGGCACAGAATACTTGGATGGACATGTGTTTAAAAGGGCCACCTTCCGATACTCTTCATTTCCTATCTCACTTCTGACAAATATGCAGCAGGCATGTTGGACAGGGTGAAGGGTTAACACCAGCCACAAGCCAGTAGCCAATGAATTTAATTTCCGACAAGCAAGTTTGTAACCTTACCAGTTACTTTGACAGTTTAGATTTTTTTGTTGTGTTTTTGTTTTAAGTGCTTGGTAACGATTTTGAGAACAAACGGCCACTGTGGCAATACAGTGAACCTCCCGCCGGATGTCAGACCTCATAAAACCCTGCCGGCCAGGTTTGAATAATTATAATGGGCACACAGACACATTGCTCTGGTAATAAACACCTCTACTTATTTTCATATTGGTTATTTATCATGGTTGTGTTTATAACCTTTTCTGTTGGCACTACGTATCTGCTGTTTTCAAATGTTGTGTCTCAGGGTGTTAGCATAAAGCTACGTCATAAATGCTGGCCTTCAGTTATAGTGAGTATTGTGTCGCCTGCACAGTTGCTGGGAATTGCACAATTCATTTACAGCTACTTGATTACCGTGGGGTCCAGGTGGGGCCGACTGATGTACCACTCAGTATTATACATAATCGTGTGGATTGCAGTGGTGAGCTAGCGATTTCCATGTCTCTAAGGCATGCAAGGCATCTCTTATAAGTCTATAATAGAGTTATTAAAATAGGATGCCTCTTTAAATGTTTAGTAAATGTGTTGTGAACATTATATCACAAAGGCAGACTCTTTCTTGTTGGCCGTTAAGTCTGTTCATAAGGTTTATGGAAACTGTAAACCTTGTTAAGATCTAACAAAAACAAAATATGAAAGTTTGTACGCTTGTGAAGGATTACAGCAATTTAATAGAAGTCAGAAATCTGCACTGAGAAACTGTCTGTTTAAAGAAAAGAAAAAAACTGTTAATCCATAGCTCTCTCTCTCGAGCTCTTTTTAGTCTAAAACCAATCCTTGTTTGTTTTGTATTTCTTCCTCTTTTTTTACTGGTACTTACATAAAATGGAAAAAAATGTGTCTGTTTGCAAAATTGAATTTTTGGTTGATTTGGCATGTTTTGCTATTAAAGGACTTGTTTTATGGACTGGCTATAATGTGTTTACAGTCTACTGGAGTGCGTCGTCATTAAAGGTTTTTTCACTCGTTCAGATGTGAGTGGGATTGTGTTCTTATTTGACATTAGCATCTGTTCGCTGCCTAGTTACAGAGTGTTTTTTCTAATTAAAAAAATAAAAGTAATACATTTGATCTTAAAATTTGTTCTCTCTTTTTGTCTGTGAAAATACATATAAAGGTAATGCCACAAAATTAGGCCTACTTCATTTTTCTCAACTAGATGGTGCCAGAGGAGTAATGTGTTATATGTGCACTTTTCATATGGCCCAGTAAGGATGGTTTGAAACACTTTAATTAAAAAACAACCATTTATACCAGGAGTGGGGTTCGAACCCACGAGGACATATATCCATTGGATCTTAAGTCCAACGCCTTAACCACTCGGCCATCCTGGTATCAAAAATAGATAATACCTTGGTGAACATAGCCACAGTGCAAATAAACATTTTTTACACCAATCAATACAAGCCAAGGCTACATTAGCCAATGTGTAAATCATTAAAGCATAGAACTATTGTAGGTAGGTCTATTATCCTCTCACATAGTCAGCTGTGTGTAGATAATTTGTATTCTACACTGGTGGTCTTCATAACACTATAGACAGATTTCCATTCAGCATATTCATTTGGGTGCCAATAATGATAATGAGGTTGTGATCAGCTTTACAAGTTGGGGCAACAAAATGTCTCACTAAACACAGCGGGTTGTTGCAAAGCTATTGTGTTTCCACATCTGAAGGGTGGATTGTGTTCTCTGAATTACAAAAGCATGTGAAGCAACAGTGAAGCAACGGTCCAGAACCCAAATCAGAATGAAAACATTTAACCACTTAATATTTGATTTAAATATTTGATTTTAAGATATGACAGAGATAGAAGTTAGGTATCAAAGGTGCCAGCAGTAGCTTGGACAGTTTTAATACTGATGCATAAGCTCTGGTGTTTACAGCGAGGAAGTAAAACTCACATTCATATCGCACTGTACATATTTGCATAGAGTTGTGGTTTAAAATGGAGACACTGTGGGACCTCTTTGCTGAAGACGCTGGTAGAAATTTCCAGTATGGGCTGAAGCCATCTATATACAGTAGAGAACGGAGACAACACTGAATGTTAAATAAAATAAATACTCGGCAACTCTCTACAATAGGTGTACAGAAGCTATTTTGAATGGAGACATTTTCAGGAGTGTGAGAGATTGCCCAGAGACAGAAGTCTTGTCTTGCTGGGGTCACTTGCAGCAGGGGAAACAACAGCAGAAGAGACGTTTGCAAGGATTATTCTTCTTGTATTTCACCGCTTGTTTCATGTTAACCACGGACTTGGCGACATAGTCCTGTGTGACACCTACGTTGGCCTCGATATTGTCCACCATGCAGCCCTGTTCCTCCACCAGCAGTGCCATCTGGAAGAAGAGGTCCTTGATGTCCTTGATCCGGCTCTCCAGCTCAAGGAGCTCCTTGTGGCGATTCTCAATCTCTGTGAGCGCTGACCGGGCAGTCCTCTCATTGGCTAGGAGGTTCTCCGAGAATACGTTCCACTTCCCCGTTTCGATCATCTCCTCGATCTGCTCGCAGCTCACTTCCTTCCCCATGATCTCCGCCTGCCTCTGGATGCGAGTCTTGCAGTTGTCCCTCTGGGCCATCTCGGCGTTGTTGTAGTCAGACATGGCATCGTGGAAGGCCCGGGTCAGGGAGACATACTGTGAGCGCACCATGCGCACCAGAGCAGAGCTGGAGCCGTGCTCTTCTTCCAGATCCTTGCTCTGTTTCCCCAGCTTCTCCAAGCGGGCGTATATGGCCTCCCCCCTGGCCTTGATGTCCCGGCCGAGGGCGTTAGTGTCTCGCTTGATGCTGCTGATCCGCCTGACGGACGTGAGGAACCTTGTGTTCTGCTTCCCAAGCCGCTTCACATCCAATTTAAGCAGGACAATCTCCTTCCGCACGGACTGGGCCTCCTTGAAGACGCGGGACATGACATCCTCTCCCTGGAAAACCATTTCATGTTGGTCAAGATCTGCGTCATCACCCTCGCTGCCGCGGCGCTCTCCGGGCCTGCTGTCTGTGTCTGCCGGGCCAGGAGGCACTCCCTGCAGATCAGACAGTCTGTCTCTCATCTCAGCTGCGATGAAAGATGTAAAAAAAAGAATGTAATTCTTGGTCTTGGTTTAGTCTGTCATTACTAAAACTAGGGAAACTGAAACGTGAAACTAAAACATAGCTTCCACTACTATGTAGTACCATGTTTTACCAGATTATGTGATTTTAGAACCATTAATATGCTAATCTCAGTTGTAGTAGGTATTTTACTTGGTCACTTTGGCTTAGCCTGAAGCTCGGTTCTTTGGCCTGATACTAGACAGCTTCAGACCAATAGGTAAGTGGCTCTTTAAGTAATACAAATGGCCATAAATAATATCACAGCCCACACTGTAAATTAATATGTGTTATTGGATTACAAAGTGGCGATATTGTCTAATAACTGTCTATTTCTTTTTCTTTTTTTTAAAAGCCTAAGGGCCTTTTTGCAGCATACGCCGGTTAAGCAAAAACATTGCCCAATAGAGATTTCTACACAGATAGCCTAAGATTATTTCATTTGTCTCAACAAAGTCGATTCATCATACGAGTATATGATAGCAAATATTGTCTTGATTAAAAACAGATGCAGCCTGGTAAGAGGAAAAGTACATTTAGTCTTGGGTTTAGATTTTTCAAAGCAAAATGTACTTCCTTGGCGGCGGAGTCGCTCCACCAGAAAATGCAAAGAAATTAGGGCGTCGACTTAATATCCAGACAGTCATTTCCAATTAACACGGTAAGCCAAATAAGATTCAACGTAATGCAATGAAATGTAGCATGGTGTAAAATGTAGGCCTACAAGGTAACGGTGCTACAGACTTCAAGAGAGTAGTGTTCAAAACACAGCCTACGCTAACTACCGTCATAAGACGACCAGTCTATAATACGATATTAAAATAAATTGATTAATCGAACCTTTCCACCCCATGGTTTAAAACAGAGGAACTCATTTAAATGCAGGTAATATTTAAGTTATAATAAACATATTAAACATACCTTAACGTTTAGGTGCAATTGTCTACACTGTTAACCCCACGAAAGCAGAAGATATAACTTAGGAAATAAACATTTCCCCTTTTCTCTCCGTGAAAGACCACATATCACTATGTACAGGAATCAACCACCCACCGTTCATGGGAGTTCCAACAGTAAGAAGCTACTCTCAACTTTAGTCAAGTGTTGCATCTAAATGCGGAAATCACGCTTTCGTGTTCATACAGGTCTACCCGTTGACTACAATTATAATTTCAGAGAATGTTTGGGGGAAGTGTAGGCTTATAGACACACAGTCACATGCTCTTTTTGGCCTGTTGCATTTTCGATTAAGAAAGACATATAGACTACAGGAAGAAAACGTAAAAGAAGACTATTTTTTCATTCGCATCATTGGGCATTATTATCAAAATGCACACAATTTATCACAATTAGTAGGGTAGGATACTAGTTTAATGGTCACACCAGCAGCTACAAAATAGATTAGTTTAGTCTAGTTCATTGTCCTAGATGTAATTATAATAACATGGAAAGCAGCCACAAAATAGCTTCTTGAATGGATTGTTTTTGTCATTTTGAGTGGCTCTATCAAGCTGAAAAACGACGTCCTGCAGGGTTGCTTCTATGTTTTGGACATTGACTAGGATCTTGTCCATGGTAGAACCCTGCTCCTCTGTCAGCACAGCCACATCCAGAAACGATTCCATGGATTCCCTGGACTCGCTTCCCCAGCTCCACCAACTCCCTGCGGCAACTCTCAACCTGTGTGAGGGCGGAGCAGGCCGTCTTGCCCTCCACCCGGGCACTGAACACATTCCTCTGCCCCGTCTCCATAATCTCCTCTACCACTTCCACCCTGACATTCCTGCCCACTATCTCTGGATGTGCAGCCTACAGCCCTCCTTGTAGTGCATCTGGGTGTCATTATATTTCATCAACTGGTCATGGAGAGCGTCACTGAGACCCTGGTACTGAAATAAAAGCAATGCCGGTCGCCGGGTCAGTGTTGCTACATTGGGGCACTTTCAATTGTGTAAAACGAGTTTAGTATTCTTGATTTTACTCAAGGTTATTTGATTTTTTACTTTCACTTTTAAAGTGAGCATAATATATTTTGTGGAAGGAGAAGTAAACTTTGAAATAATGCAGCTGATCATTCTCGACACATAATCTCTCTCTACAATTTATGCAACAGGTTTCATTGAGTAACCTTTACACTTTGTATGAAAGGGTGTGTATGTAATATATTTTTACATTAAGCAGATGTCTACAGAATGGACAATGACAAACTAATAGAAATCATTATGCAAACATTACATGTATCTGTGGTCATCAATCACTGGCATGAGGGGGAAGAAGGAAATTCTAAATTACATTACAGAAAAGTAATACATTCTATTTGCATTTTGAAATGTTGATTAACCAAGAGGAAGAGACTTTATACTACAGTTCCTACAGTGGGGTTTGGTCCACAAAGGCTCTCTGTCTTGTATTCATATTATGATGGGAATAATACAAGCCACTGCTGCATTCCTTACATGTCACACTGGGGAATGGGACAGTTCAGACCATTAGTCAGACATTTTTTCATATTCTAAGTAAAGTAGATGTTATCTTGGAGAAAAAGCTGGTGAGATATGTTCTGTTTTTAAAGGTACACTCACCCAAATTAGGAGGAGAAGAGAGCACTCAGTCGGGGAAGGGGCATGCACACGACAACGTTTTCTGTACGTCTTATGTTTAAACCCGGGTAATGCCGGGCATAAATCAAGGAGTGTTGCTTTAATTAAAAAAAAAATACATGTGGTAAACAATAATTTTGCCATGATACAACCAGAACACCACAAATACATTAACAGTAAACATACCTGTATCTTTTAGGAGGCTTCAAGAATCAATATGACTGATCAGTTCATAAAAGTTTACTGAACCCACCTCCTAACAATTTTAAAACAAGCATGACATACTAAAGGTTTCTGAACCACTGTATATTGTAACAAGGAAGCTGGACAGTAGTCCAGAAAATCATTGTATGATGCTGTGAAACCATAGTCACGATGGTACGATATATGGTATGATTAGTAATTTCCATTGGCCTATATGAGGTTGGATAAGTCATAGGGGAAGGCTAGTCATGGGGGATTTTTTTTTTGGCAGTGTTGCGTTCCCCTTAACACACACTCATCAGATGAGTAAATTCAAAGCTTTAAAAAAGCGTGTGCCTGACAAAGACCTACCAAGGATGGAACAGAATAAACCACTATACCACACTACATAAACTGTCTTGTGTTTTGTAGCCTGCCAAGGCTTTGGATATGAATACCCATCCTACAACGCATACAACGCATAGAAAATATGGTTATACTTATTTAGATTTTAAGTTTAAATCGTGATCTCAGAATCTTCAAGCATTACACAACACCATAGGTACTGTGTAGCACAGATGTGTCATCAGCACTATTTCGCCACAAGATGGCACCAACGATTTATATTTTTTGAGTAGATACCTGTTGTAGGGTGTAATTTTCATGTTCATCAGACATGGATACATAAATAGACCTATATAATGCATAAATAATGTAGCAGCATATTAGTGCAGTACTGTACCTTTCTTAAAAGTGTACAGATGTCAGTTATAGCCTTAAAAAAATGCAATTTAAGGGGGGAAGCCATGCTCGGACTTCGTGGGACCCCAGGAGTCCATTAGGGGGGGTAAATTGGGTCTAAATGCTGAATCCGTATTACATAAATATTACCAATAATATAACAAAATAGAGTTGTAATGGAAACATTAACTCAATTTTCCCATTTGCATTTGGGAACATTTTAATGAAATAGATTTTCTCTGGTTACATGAGACAATTTAGATTATCTTAGATACCTTTCTCATTTGAGAGGACTCTCTCCATAACACTGCATGCTTAATCAGATTTGTTAACCAGTTTGTCCAGCAGTGGAGTGCTGATAACATGTCAAGATTCATATTACTCTGACCTCCATATAAAAGGAGTTTATGTACTGACACAGTGGTATGAAGTAAACATTTCATGGCTTAACACCTCCGATGTGAGGTCAGCACCCTGTAAAGGGGGCATGAGCGGACACAGTTTTATCAGAACAGCAGTTATGTTTTAAGACCTTCCAATTAATGAATGCAGGGTGGATAATAAAACTGCCAGCGCAGCTAAACCAGCTTATTACTGGATTCTTTTTGGACAGATTTAGTGGTTTGAATAATAACATTGTTTCTCAGTGAGTACTTATTATTACTAATTATTTTGTATATGAAATGAAATTTAGAACAAAATAAAAAAAACATGACTCCTGTGAAATACGACTGTATTTCTTTAACTCTGTTCTTCCAATAGAGCCCTCAAATTAAAAACATTCACACCCGAGATAATAAAATCTGAGTTAAAATATCAGTTTGTCTTGTCTAAATAGCTAAATAGAGTCACATATTAACACAGGAAGAATTATACTATACTGGCAATCCCAACCCTTGTTAACTTCTTGGTTCTGTGACAAACAGTATTACATCAACAGTATACCTTATTAATTACCAGGATGGCCCCTACAGCTTGCATGACTTTCACATTCCCCTTTAAGACCTCAGAGTCAGAATGCTGTAATGAGTGGAGAAAACATCAGCTGTTTCCAGTTACTCAAGCTGTTAGTTGTGACTCTAATTAATTTAACTTATTACCTTATCACAGGGATTCACACAGAAACACTACTGTCCCAGAGCATTTGATCAGATTAACATGGATGTTTGTCATGTGTTTGGAGAAGTCTCCATGCTTCAGGTTTTGCTTTTGAAATATATATTTTTTTGCTCTTATTCAAAATAAACCTCTCCCCAACTTAGTGCCAACATTCATTAAAAGATTACTGCTTGGCTGCCCCAGTTAGCATACTTATGATAACAGACCAGCGTTTCAGCTAAAACTGGCTCATATTTCCTCTCACAGATTATTAACTCGATCCGTTTAGTTGCCATAGAAATTCAGGCCCTCATATCTTTAAAAACTATTTGGCGGCCTCTTTAGCATTTCTTGAATTCTAGGCTGTTATGTGCTCCATTTCAAAATATCCAAATTCAAAAGCAAGATATGAATATAATAAATATGATGTGGAATATGTATTTCAAATTACTTTTAGAAATATGTTAAAAATGACGTAGTAGCATTTCTGGATATTCAGCCATTGTGCTAGCATTAAATTCTAGTTTGAAGGTACCGACAACAACATTCTAAACCCTTCACCTTAACCTAATGTACCAAGATCAAAATTATCCTTGATAAACATCACAGGTTGATCCATGAAATGATGCCAGATAGACTTTATCCCACAAAAACATCTCTGTGCTAGATGAAGACTCTGAAGAGTGTCTAAAAAGTTCATGCTCTTTCTCCAATGTGGACCAGTTATAAACATTCAATTACCAAAGAGATTCTTGAACTTTCTAATTCTTGAAGTAGACATGAGAACAGCTTCAGACCACTCAGTGTGGGGTTGTTTGTACTCGTGATATTCTATCCACATGTCCCTGTTTAATCTCCAAATGACATTATGATAAAGTTTGCTCCAGAGTAACATTTGACCAGTCAGTTGATTTCCATTTTCAAGTGAATTTATTGTTGTGCTCTCATATCTTCTTTTGCGGTTTTACTTAAGGTTTTGCACTGTTATGTCTTAATTTTATTATTGCTATCATCACTTTTTATAAGTAGATATGCTATATAATTATTGCATCATTAGAATAGACACCTACATCCATGGTTGGCAAAATGACACTTGATGATCCAGTTTCAAACCAAAACAATGCTTTTGTAACACTGATTTACACCACAAAGGTAATTTCACACACAGATCATGGAGTGTCCCATTAATAATGGAATTTTTAAGATTTTTTTCACACCAAAACAAATAAGAGAGTATATATCATTTCTTATCAAATATATAATTTCACCTTTCTGCCTTTCTGCCTTCATGTTAGAACCTGTTGGTATATGTATGAGCTTGAATACATCTTCCCATTGTAACTTACACTTTTATCACTGAGATATTACTGAGATGTGTTCAAATGTACTGCCTTGCCTGCAGTAAATCTTAAAGAAAATGCTGCACAGACAACCACAGAAATTGCATTCTTCCACTATTCCTTGCGACAATGGTGTTGTTCATCTAAGAACACGTAGAAGATATCTTGCCTTCAAACGTGAAAGCAGCTACAAACTCCTCATGAGTGTCTGTGAAGTTTCATATCACAGCAAAAACAGACATAATTTTTTTTACAAAGGAAGTAATGAACATTGAGTTGTCTTAGGAACAATGCCAATAGGATTCTGCTTGGGGGGGGGGGCTGGTTCCCATGGGCCACGATCCAACACTATCACCAATAAACAGATTTCTGAGTCATGGGATGGCTATCCTTTTAACCAGATTTGCTTGCTCTTTCACACACTAAATGTATTGTTTACAAGGTAAACATCAGTGTACAGAAGAAGGTTAATACACAGTGCCAACAATCTGCCAGGGTTCATGTTAGCTCACTACACTAACACTAATTGTTATTATTGTTGTTGTTATCATCAATCATCAATAATCATGATAATAATGTAAATGATGAATGAATGAATAATCCACTATACCCACTTTTTAAATTCTAGTATTTTATAGATTTCAGATTACAGATGTAGGCCTACAGGTAGGCAATTGCTTATTATGGCAAAATACTACTCTATATATTTAAACTACTGTTCCAAAGTAAATTGAACGAACACACCGATTTCACCACTGTAGCAAAACTGGTTCACTTTAACACAACATCACTTGTGAAAACAACTCCCTCTCCGCAATAGCCTAAGTCAGACTTTTCTGATGTTTACACCTTGTACTTTGCATGGCTAATATGTTCTCATATAAATGTCCTCTGAAGCGAACACGGAGCTTTGCGTGTCTGGTCCGAGCATCTTGCTGGGATATTGACAGTCATCTGGGCACGGAATGTTTTTACCGCAGGTTTTTGATGCAGTGAAGGCGTGCCGGAGCCGGACAGACTTATATATCCTTCATGTGACTCTGCAGGGAGGTGTAATGTAAAAGAGTTTTCAAGAGCCAGCCTGCACCATTTGAGCTCTCGGCATCTCAGCCTCCCGGAGCTGTCCGCTGCTTTGTGCGGATTTCGGATATTTTACACAATAGTCTCTTTCCATACAGAAACTTTAGATAGTTCTCATAATGGGAGACGTACAATCTGCGGAAAGGGACGTCACTGCGGATGCGACGACAGAGGAGGAAAGTGCCCAAGTGGACGATATTCAGAGAGAGCAGATCTCTGAAGACAAGGTAAAATCACCTCCTGTCCACAAAGATCTAGATTCCCGCTTCCTTTTATGTTGGACTATGTAGGCCAATTATTTAGCCTAATAAAAAACAGACTCAGCAATATTCATGATAGGAATTATAATAATTTAATGTAGCCTATTATCTTTCTTTGTCGTTTTCAGCAGGCCACCAAATACAACAATTGATTTCAAAAGTTGGTTCGAGGTTGTTTTCATATGCCCTATAGCCTACTGTATGCTGAGATTGCTGTTTTTGTTGTTGAAGTACCCTATTGCATGCCAATATATCCATTAATCCAATGCTAGGGATCCGTGTCTACATGAATGGATGGCTTGGACCTCTTCCTACATTTAGTAGGCAGATAGTTTTGATTGAAGACGTTGCTATATATTTGCATCTATTTTAGAAAAGATAAATTACAATTCTTTTATTTTAGTTTTTATTAGTTTTGTTAGTTACGTAGTAGACTATGGATAGCAGCGTTATCAACAATTTTGCAAACAGCATTTTGTTGCAAATATTTACTCTTGTTAGTGTCATGACAACTTGACTTGAATTGTTTTGAAGGGCATTAATGGAGAATTCATCAGTTGTTTGGATTTGTTTCAGATGAACAAGGAAATAGCATAGAGGAATAATGACCTTCCATTCTGAGAGGAACTTAAGTAAAGCTTTTATCCCAGGGGAGAGATAGAATTTCCTCTTTGCAGCACTGCATCAGGCCACATTGATTATTTGTGTATGACAAGATAGCTCGGCCATGCTAAGCAGGAAGTTAATTAGACAAGTTAGTCTTTCAGGAATGTTAGCTATATAGCTATATATAGCTATACTTTATAAGGGTGGTATAGCTCATCTCAGCGAGCAAAGTCCTATTGCAAGCATTTCTTATAGGCGTAATCGAGTTGGTAGACAAACTCCTGTGCGCATGGCGAGTCCAATGGATGCTAAAGACACAATTGTCTTTTTATGAAAATAAATCTGAATGGTGCAATCTTGTGTAGTAATCACTGCTGACATGCACCTTAAAATTGTAGCTAATGTGTGATATTGTTTTTTTTTCGTCATTAAAAAAGGAGACATAGCCTAATTACACATTTACCTACCATCACTGTACAGGGTTCGTAACTCAAGTTATTATGGATGAAGTCTAAACAACAGACTGCCCTGACATGTCAGGATAATGAGAGCCTATTCCCTGTACATCAGCAAGGCTAACATTTGATGTTTCCATCCACTTCAAGAAAAGTGCAGCTATCTCACCTGTATGCATCTAGAGATTTGTAAGTTTTCAATATTTATCTTGCCAGGGGTGTCAATCAAGTAATACCCAAACTCTACATGATAATAGCCAAACTCTACACTGGTTCAGACTTGTAAACATAGCGAAGTTTTGCGGGATCGGTTGAGCATGACCATAACCACCTACCAACACGATGCAACTCTTACACCGATTACATACAGTGATTGGTAGCAAATCTGCTAATGTGTACACAGTATACATTATGTCTTTATTGAAAAGGAAACAAAAACGATATTATTACAAAATACAATTTCTAGGTGCCTGTCACCTGATGATGGCGATTACTGCACAATATTGCTGGGCAAAAAATAACAAATTATTTTGAACCAATCATTTTTGAGTTCAAAATGTATCAAACAAAGGGAATTAGCATAGCTGGTCAATGGAAGCAAATAAACTCATGTTTTGAATTGATAATCTGCCTAAATGTCACTAATTGACATTTTAGGGATGATCCAATATAAATATTAGGCGCTTTTCCACTGCAGGAACTTGGGACACTTACACTTACAGGAACGGTCCCCTAATAAGTCCTTTCAGCCTTTCTGTTTCCATTGGGGTGTAGGAACCTCTCACGAGTTGACGTAGCCTAATAATTTGCTTCAGTTTTAACCCCAAAATATATTCAGAGCGTGTCAAAACAACGACAACAGACAACATGGAGGGAACTGAGATGGTTGCTAAGTTGCTCTTTGTTGTGTTAGCCTATATGGTGAATTAAGGCCAAAGTCTACTACCAGACGCTCTGGCTCTTCAAAGTATGCTGTTCTTCTCTTGCAGATCGTCTCTCACTCTCAGCGCGCCTCGGCTATTTCTGGATGCAGAGTGCTTTGGAATTAGCAATCTTTATAACCATGTCTTCTACATGCACAAACTGTTTCACAAGCAAAATAAATGTTTTTATATGCCTTGAACAGACTCCAACTTTACACTTCTCATGAGTTTACTAGTCTTAAGACATTTCCTGGTTGTTCAGACACAGCGAAAATTGCTACAATCAGTAATCTTTCATAAATACATTTTCTATTGGCATAAACTTTCACATATACATATATACATATGCACAATATTAAGAGATAAGATGGAAATAAATATTTTTTATATGCCTAGGACCCCTCCCAGCAGTTTTTCAGGGCTGTTCAGAAGTATCTACTCCGGAGTAGGTAGCCTACTTCTTTCGCCCTGAAAGAGTTCCTACAGGGTTGGTTCCTGGAGTGAAAAAACGCCTAAATGTGCCGCCCCCCCTAAAATAGTTCCTGCAGTGGAAAAGCGCCTATTAATCAAATCAACACCAGGCTTTCTAGATTCCTACTAAAACTCGACTCGAAGGTACTTGGAACGCTCAAGAAGGAACTACTACCCGGAAGTTACGGGGTTCGGACAGCTCGAATGATGAACAAACTTGAAACCCAAAAACTCTAAAAGTTCAATACATCTATACGTACTGACTTGACATTAATTAATCAACAAAATTAATCTGACTTCCCTCCATAAAACTGTGCCATCATTCAGTTTGAATCGTGTGTACCAACACTCATGTCGTCAGCGTTCATTGGACTCTGTTTGTCTTTTGCCCACCCTGTGGCATCAGTTTGTCCACTCCTAGTCCACTCCTATATTGAATGATATATTATTTTTGAATTTTTAGAATTAGAATTGTAATAAAGAAAAAGCCTGCATGTGTATCAGACTGCACTAGTAAGGCAGTATGTGTGCAAATAAGAATGTTCCTAAATATCAAACATGTTCAACATTAAGTTTTGACTGAAACTCTGACTGAAATTTTTTGTTTTTTACATTTACAGCATTTAGCAGACACTTTTATAAAGCGAATTACAATCAGTACATTTGTCAACAGTTGAACTGGTTAACCACCAGCTCTTGCAAGAAAACAACATTCTCCTAGAATAAGGACAGCATCATGTCATCATGGTTACTTTACTTATGCCTTTTTCCGTATATATTTCTCAGTATATTCCTATAAAAATCATCATTCAGTCCATAAAAAGACTTAATTAATTGCTAGCAGCCTAAATACCGGCAAGTGATTAATATTCTAAGAGCTGATTTAACAGAGTAGATGCACACGATTGGAAACCACTTATCTTGGAGAACAGTAGGGACATACGGTAACACCGGTCATGGAGAAAACAAACAACTGCTCCTTTGTTTGTGTTTTCCGTTCTGGTTTATAACAGAAAAACAGTTTTTTGGTTTTTCCAATTCGGTTTTGAAACAGAAAAATCAAAGAACGAACGATACACAGATTATAATCCTCTCATACTACAGGGTTATCCATGTTGAGATTCTGCCTCGTTCAAGCCCTCCAAAGTACAATGTACCCCAGCTTTTGTTGTGAGAGATTTCTTCCAATTCACTTTCCCAGCTTAATTTACCAGCGAACCTCATTGGGAATTTAAGTTTGTGCCCTCCAGGTCATAGTCTTGCTTCTTTAAAGGGACAATCCGACATTGTCCCATTGTGTATATAGCGCCCCCCAAAACACAAAAGTCGCCCCGATTTGCTACTGCAAACTGACTTGCTTTGTTTGAAAATAGTTTGGAAACTGTGCGGCTGGGGATGGGGAAATTTCATGGAGGGCGGGAGAGCGAGCTGTGGGTGAGTGAGACTAAATGCACGTGCTCCCTCACCTGAGTTTTCAGGTAGGGGAGGGGTTGGTCGCTAACAGCTGCAAAATATTCTGTGATTGCCTCTTTAAATTCTTGGCTTCTACAACAATGAACAAAGCTCATAAACATACTTTTATAAGACAGACATTTTTTTTAATCAAATAAAGAATATATTGTATATGAAGAATCTATTCCACTACTATTGTGATTATTGTGATGCTTTCATATTTACATAAGTCATCTTCCATAATACAATTACACTCAGAAATATTTTATATTGGCCATTTCAAGAGGCATTGAGCTAGGGCTGCACGATATTTCATTTTAGAATCGAAATCGCGATGTATGCAGCCGCAATATTCACATCGCAGAACGTGC